>CM053267.1:69572180-69847818 GCA_028583415.1 Protea cynaroides
AAAATAATTTGTATCGGGCTAAGGGTAGGTCTAGAGGAGCCGAATGTTGGTCCTCCGAATATCTTGGACCGAGATGAATTCCAATGAAGTTGTTAAGAGGTAACGGATCAAGATGAGCAAAGGACCGAGGTGGCGAAGGAGTCATAGTCTTGCAGGGGAGACCACGTCAAATGCTAAGAATGATGTCCGGATCCGAGGCTGGATTAGCAAAGAGCTGCAAGATTGGCTACAATTGACTTGATGTGTTGCAAATAGGCTATCATCGACGTATTGCCTTCTTCACCGGTAGAGCCGGTATTTCACCATCACACGAGCTTGGGACTACGGGCATAGACTTTGGCCAGAGCATCTTAGGCCGAACGGGTAGATGTGAGATTGACAATATGCGGAAGGGTGCCTTCGTGAGAGAAGAGATAATCCAGCTTAAAAGAATTTGTCTTGTTTCCTCCAGACATAGTATTCGGGATTCGGGGTCGGTGCAGTTATAGAGTTAGTAGAGGAAGGAAGTGTTGGAGAAGGAGGAGGAGTCGTGCCATCAACATAACTAGTTAAGTCATGGGCTAGTAGTAGAGGCATAGACTAGGATTTCCAGTAGTTTGTACCTCTTAGGGACAAATGCCAGCCCTCGAATGGATAGATGACATATGTAAAGTAATAAACGACTAGTCAACAAAGCTCAAAAGGTCACCCATCAAATAATCATCTAATACATGGACAACAAAAAAAGACCCAACAATAAGGGCAAAAAAGGAAAGAAAAAGGACAAAAGCGGGGCATTACCCACATTAACAAGGACAAAGACGAGATTACACACCAAAGCCCCATATGACATCAGCAATAAAGGAGGCTATATGTCACAGCCCATTCTGGAGAATCGAGCTTGATATCCCCTCGTGGCAATCCGAATACATCCAAGATTGCTAACCATAATGATTACAAATTAAATTCCACAATCGCATACGCAATAAACCATAATAATCAAGTAACAATAATAATAAAAGCGAAAGCATTTAATACCGGCAAATGCAACTATCATGATATCATATCCATACTATGTATCGCTTTATAAATTACAAACCGTTTGTTATTTACAAAATACTATCATATCCATATACATGTAGCCAAATCAAAAAGAGTAACTCAATTATCATATCCATATACATGTAGCTAAATCAAAAAGAGTAAATCTATTACATTGCCTTAATAGATATTTTCATCTACCAACAAAATGAATCGTAATGTATCGGGAAGGGAAAGAGTAAGGGGAGGGGCAACGTCATGCGTAGACGCAGCCGCCGCAGTGTAGCCCTCGTCGTGCTTCCACCAACATCATCGTTACAGCGACCACACTTGCCGAGGGGACTCCATAAACTCAGCAATAGAAAAGTCACCTACAGATGAATCTAAAAAGAGTATCGATACGAGGGTGAGTTCACATCCCAACTCAGGGAGAAATCTAGTATCTCATGCGTGCAATAGATAATATAAAATGATATGAAATGTAATTTATTTTATATAAAGGTTTCAGGTTTGTGTTACTACTTGGTATCACATCGAGATTCTGTTTGGCACTTTTGACCTCGCCTACGGCTACCGAACCTCCAACTCTCATACACCGGGTGAAGATAGAATCTAAATAGACGATCCTGGGGCATTAAACAACTTCTATAAGCAAACCCCCCTTTTCGGGACTCCAATCCTTCCAGGGCTCTTCACTTCCCATCATAGACCCCATCTCATGCCAGCTACCATACACCTATACGTCAGTAACTCCTCCTACGGTCTCTCAACCTTTCGAAGTGTGAGTCTACGCCAGTATCATAACACCTACTGGAAGGGCATAGGAAATAGGGAATGACACCACATATGTTTATTATATATATATATTCATTTCACTGTAGCTGTCCACCAACATAAGCCCTCAAATCACCAATTCAAGGATCACCGTGCCCCCACTAGCATGTCGATAAGACCATCATGATACTCACTAGTGGAGAACCCCGGTTCCACTCCCATGGATCACCGTGTCTCCTACTAGCGTGCTTACAATCTAACATGATCCATGTGCTCACGCTCCCACGCGCCATATGAACCAGCATACATAGTTAGCCACTTACATTCCAATATGATCTGTGTGCCCGCGTTCTAACACGTCACATGAATCATCATACATGGTTTACATATGCACATGTAAATAAAGGCTATGCCCTAACGGAAAACCTTGGCTCCACTACCATGGATCACTATGCCTCCATTAGAGCCTAACACCAATAACATGGCCCGTGTATTGTGCTCCAACACGTCACATGTCCATCATATCCATTCAACAAACATACATTCATAGTTGTTATAATGCAAATGCATGCTCATACATAGCAAATAATGGAAAGCATATCATAAATACAACCTAAGCATGTTACTAAGCAAAATAGACATGTTATGAAGAATGCCCTAAGTCTACGGACTAGACCCCTCACCTGATTGCACCACAAGTGCAGCAGTACAACGAAACCAAGTAAAAAGCTTCCACTATTGCCCATGTCAAACACCTATTTAAGCACATAAGTTTTCATTAGATTGGTTACATAGCTTTTAATGGATGTGGATAACTATTACATGTCCATACACATGTCCATACATAGGTCCTAAGGCAAGCTAGGAACCCAATGGTTGGTCTTTTTAATCATTACTAGGGAAACTGGTCCAAATAGACTGAACTGGAGGATGAAATCGATTGATGGTTCCTCCGAAAGGTCATCCAGTTAACACTTATAATGTTTTTTAATGTAGACAAAACCAAAGGGATGAACGGATGGTCAAGTATTTGGCAAACCATTTGTCTCCTTTACACTATCATAACAGTGAGGTTGCAGAAGGTTTTTCGAAGGCTTTGCTTAGTGGTGTATCATCCGGCACTGTCTCACTTAGTATTAAGCCTAAACGGAGGGTCCAAGGCAAGCGGACCCACCATGCAACTGAGAGTGTAACCTGAGGGATCGTACCTCCATGAGAGTCCTCCGTAACGAGCCTCCGGTTGGTCTTTGGTCATCGCCCAAGGCATTTGTCTTGGCGAGGATTGATCTAAGCTACTCGAAGGAATGGTCATAACTAGGCCTCCAGTTGTGCCTCTGGTTCAGACCCAGAAACCAGGTCACGAACGGAGCTTGGTCTCTAAGTGTTGAAGACTTGATCTCCACTTCATGGTTCCCATTTTAATTGGTGGAAAACTTATTCCCACCATCAATGTGACTAAAAGGAGCTATTAAGGTTCCATTTATCTCCATTAATGGAGTGGGTGAACCAAACCTAAGTTTTCTAGGTTATTAATCGTGGTCACCATTAATGGTGCTCAACCACCAAGGCCTTTGCAATAAAGACCATGAAGGAGGAGGTTCATTGCACTTACCTCCAAGGGAGTTAGGGCTTGGGGCTTTGAGTCTTGAGCTCTACTTCCTCTTCTTCTTTTCTTTACTTTCTCCCACTCTCACTCTCAAGGTTCCAAGAGGGAATAAAGAAGCTTTGAGGCCTCCTTTTATAGAAATCAGGGGGGAGAGTCACTCAAACCCAAGTTCAACCGGTTGCAGACAACCGAGTGGTACACCATCCGGTTGATCATCTGGTTGGGCTAAAATATGGCTTATTGGTTAGCCAATTAGTCCGGATGCTTTGAGATGCTCTCCATTCCACCTAAGGTCTACTAGGGCACCTTACCCTACTAAATATAAGTAGTAAAGACTCACCTAAGGTTCGGATACCACCATCGGGTCTGCATCAGGTGCTCCATCAATCGATGTATTGAGACCATTCTGAAAGTGGTCTCACACTATAAATACTCCAACCGCAAGAAGTCAAATCACCACAATATTATATGAGATTTGGCCCACTTTGCTTTGACACCAGTCTACTCTGCCTTCGGCCAACTCTGCTTTCAGCCAACTCAGCCTTGGATCAGTATTTACCATAATCCTCGTACTCCACTTAAATATCAAAAGGTTAGGCTTAACCTTGATTACATGCGGCCTAGTATCCTGACTTAAGCATCGGAGAGGTCACAGGGTACACAAGCCCGACCTCATTTTTACCCTGTTTTGTCATCTGTAGGTCTAATCCAACAGAAGACCTGAGGTATGGATTCTAGCAACAACAATACCATCCAACTTCACAGGTAATAAGGACACGATATTAGAAGGGGAGAGTTGAACCGAAGAAACTGAGGAGGCAGCAGGACTTGGAGAGGAGGACGGGGTGAAAGACATGATCGATAATAGACGTGAGTCAATTGGCGACTGATACCATGTAAAATCTGAAAACTAGAGTTCATTATATTTGTTCTATTTGATAGGAGAAGTCCCGATGAGAGTCTGATATAAATAAGTGAACTTATGTGTCATCCATATGAGGTTGCATGCTGTTGTATGAGTCTTTCATGTGTTGGACATGTGTTTCATGTGTCATGCATGGGTGTTACATGCATTTGGTACATTGATATCATGAGATATTTACAGTTTGATTATGTGGATTATCCATGTCGTTCACAGGAATAAAAAAAAAATCCATATGAAAATTTGCCTAAATATATTTAGGCAAAGGGTTTCATGCATGCCCAAACACGGTTATGCATCCAATTGTAAGATGGATATAATTTAATCCATCTATAATACTAAATAGCTTATGATATTGTAGATTGGAGTTTTAGTTTTGGTGTATTACAAAATTATACCATTTCTATTGTCTCTTTTATATTGGAGAACGAATAATACATTTTGGGAAGAAGTAGGTATTTTTTTTTTTTTTTTCAATTTACAATATGGCTTAGGATGCTCTAGAATTTTATAGTTGTGGGTAATCTTGGTATCAAAAAGGAGTAATTTTTTTTTATGACTTTTGGGTAAGAAAATCAAGTGAGTGGGCATAATATATCACAAGATAAGATTGATGGGCCTCAACTTTTGTTAGATCTAACATGAGGTTCATATTGGATTGGTCGATTTGTATTGGTTTTGGATTTGATAGATTCTTGATTCGATCTCTAATGGTATCGATTACACCTCCATTGGATCTGTACACTGACTCGATCCGCATGTATTGTATCAATTTTAGATATGAATGATACCCTGCCTGAGACTTGAATTTAAAACCTTAATCTCACACTCCTCTACTTTATGCTTTATGCTTCAAGTTTGAACCCATTCACTTCTTTCACAGTATCGCCAAAAAAAAAAAAAAAAAACTTCCACTTTTGGATTTAAAAACTGGTTCATAGTTCATATTGAACACCATCTTCTTGGCTGCCTGATGTTGATACTAATCTTAAGGGTAAGAATATTGGTGGCATCAACCGATATAAATTAGAGTGGTATGATATGATTTTGATCCTTGATACCATATATGCTTCCACTTGTCAAAAGAATAAAATATTTAAAAAAGACACCATACTTTAGCTAAATTCTATAGTGCCATCAACCTTTCTCTTGATTCAGAATACCCACTTGCAACTGACTATATTATAAGTAGGTGAGGGTGGAATTAGAGTCCATGTACCATTGCTTATTAAAGCATTATATTCATTTGACATAGCCTGATGCCATTTTGCACTCTTGTTGGCTTTAGTAAAACATGTAAGTTCAAATTCAATACTCTATTCTGCAGGGTGAGTAGACGGTAAAGGATACAGCGTTGAATCTGCAGCTGTGTTAGACTCCACCATACCTGTAGGTGTTGGTGCAATAGGAAGAATAGTACTCTCTGAATCTGCAGCTGTGTTAAACTGGGTAAGACAACATTAGTTATAGCAGTAGTAATAAGAGGCTCTTCATTCATGGGTGGTAGAGTGATAGTAGTGGATGTAGGGAGAGAGAAAGCAATATCTGGACCAGGAGGGGCCGTACAAGGAGGCTGTGGAGATGGTTTGGGGCTGAAAGTGAGGATGAGAGGAGGGGGGGAAGTCAACATGACTTAGTATAGATAGTTGAGTGTGGTCTTGATAGGGAAAGATACTTTCAACAAATTTCACATGTCAAGCCATGTAAATGCAAACAAAAGATGTGAAGGCATGTAGGGGACTATAGCCTAAGAAACGCAAGGCTTGGATTGATAATCAAATTTGTGAGCATTGTAAGGTCTTAGTAATGGATATGCTGCACACCCAAGACTTTTTTTAAGAAATTGTAATTAGGTGGTTTTGTGTATAAAGGATAAAATGAGCTATTTTCATAGAGAACAGTGGTTGGTAGTCTATTGATCAAGTATACTGTGGTCTCAACGGCATAGGACCAAAAATGCATGGGTAAAGAAGCATGGGCAAGAAGTGTTAAACTAGTATCAATAATATGTCGAATTTTTCGCTCTTCTATCCCATTTTACTCATGTGTACAAGGACAGGCTACAAGATGGATTATTTCACATTGTTGAAGATACTTATTTAAGGTTTGAAATTGTCCTCTCCTATCTGATTGAAATGCCTTAATGGATTTAGAAAATTGGTGTTCAACCATATTTTTAAATTTGACAAAGAGAGGAGGGAATCTCAAATCTTTTTGAAACAAGATATAACTAAGTAAATTTAGTTTTGTCATCAATAAAAGTAACAAAATACTTAGTGCCAGTAATAGATAAGATTAGAGTGGATCCCCATACATCACTAAAGACTAGATCAAGTGTCTCAGTACCTAAAGAACTAGTAGGAGGCAATAGATTTTTATGAGATTTTCCCATAAAACAGGAAGAACAAGGACTGAAATTCAAAGAAGTATATGAAAGAGAATTATTAGATAAAAGGGTAATTTACACCAGAGGTACCTAACGTTTTGAGAAATCATACAAGGGGTACCTCACGTTTTAAAAATCATATCAGAGATACCTCTTCTTATATTTCCAACATTAACCCTATCTAACATTGGCATCCTCGAAGGTAACCATTAGATCTACCTCAAAATTTTAGGAACTGATTGTTTATTGTTGATTTACCCTTATTTGGTGTCTGATCATCAGTACACCCGTTGAAAAAGCAATAAGTTCGGGTGTAGAGTTTTCACTAGAGGTGTGTACCATAATTGAGATCTGTGACTTGGTGATGAGCAACCACCGGTGAGGAAGGGTCATGGAAGAGGATAGGGGTAGGAAAGGGGGTGGACAATTGAGACAGCAATGAGCACATGGGAATCCAAGTGGTGAGTCATGGCAGCAACTAGATGGTGAGAGTGTGAACCAAAGGGGACCAAGAAAGTTGTGCTAAATAGGGGTAAATTTGGAAGTATAAAAACAAAAAGTACCCCAAATGTAATATTTCTGAAACGTCGGGTTCCTCTGGTATAATTTCTCAAAACGTCAGGTACCTTTGGTATGATTTTTGAAACGTGAGGTACCTTTGGTATAATTTCTCAAAACGTCAGGTACCTTTGGTGTAATTTGACCCTTAGATAAAACATGACGAACTGTGCTAGGCTAGGGATGGCCTAACAGAGCATGCCAGTCGTCAATAGTAGTGCGTTCACCAATGTGAGCGGCCAAGAGCGGTGGTTTACTGGCAGGAAGAAGGCCCTGTAGGTGGTACAATCCATCTTTAAGGCTTCCTTGGAGTAAAGGCTTCCTGGTTACCTGATCTCGTACAGTAAAAGCATGTGGATGAAACTCGAAAAATCAATTATTATCTTTGGTGAATTGATGCACAGATAATAAATTTTTAGTAATATGTAGCACATATAGGATATTGGATAAATGAAAATGATTGGTAGTGGACGATGAAATGAGTTTAGAAGAGTCAATATTACTAATGCTTAACCCTATGCCGTTGCCAACTTTTAGTTTGTCCTTACCATTGTAGCTATGAGAACGTTGGAGATTGTTCATGTCAGGTGTGACATGATGGGTAGCCACAATGTCTGGGATCCAATCCATCATTGGTGCTGGTAGAGTAGGAAGGATATCGGCCATGTTTGCAGTAAGAGCATGCCGTGAGTTACTATTATTAGAGTATCAAAAATAGCACTTGGATGCAAAATGATTGTTACAGTTGCAAATCTAACATATCTCTCTTTCTCTCTCTCTCTCTCTCTCTTTCTCTCTTTGTTTTGTTTCCATTTCGTCGATTATAAGTCGGATTGATGAAATCCGAAGGAGAAGGCATGTGGAAAGGATGAGAATGAGTAGAGGTTGATGTAGAAGCAGTGGTATAGTTTGCCTCAAGAAAGGTAGTTGCTATTTGTTGGCATATCTCATGATTGAGAAGAAGGCGATGGAGCTAAGTGAATGGGATTTCTTCAGATTTTATTGCTAAGGCAGCAACAATGTCACTATAGTCACTACCGAGATTCTAAAAAATAATTGCATTAAGATCTTCAATGAAGTCGGCTTATTTGCAACCGAAAGTTAGTCAAAAATATACTTGACTTCTCGTAAATATGTGGTAACGGATTTGTCACATTTGCTCATTTTCTGGAGTTGCATATGAAGCTAAAGGATGCTTGTATGAGATAGAGCACCAAAGGCCGACTGAAGTGCTTTCTATACCTCGGCCATAGTAGAGAGTCCAACTACATAAGGAAGAGTATCAACTGTTAAAGAGGCAAGAAGCCAACTTAGAACAAGCTGGTCCTTCTTTATCCATTCTGCATATTCAGGATTAGCAACTGGAGTAGAAGCACCATCCCCTATGATCGTTTTAGGTCGATAGATCAAAGTTCCATCTATGTATTTCAAGAGGGTCTTGACGTGAAGAATGGGAAGAAGTTGAGTCTTCCATAACAGGAAGTTGTTGACTGACAGTTTAATAGTAAGGTGTTGATGATAAAGGGAGGGAGAAAGGGTGATATTCGCCATTGAAGATTGAACAGAAGGAGATGAAGCGGAAGTTGTGAAGGAAGCGATTATAGTAAGATCTATATGACGACTGATACCATGTAAAAATTCAAATTCAGAGTTTTTTTGTTGTTTCTCACGTACCTTCAATTTGGTACTATATTCTATTTATAATAATCCAATCCATTGAGATAGCAACAGTTACAACAAATCTTAGCAAAATCAAATCTATTGGAGTTACAACAATGGTTACAACAAATCTTGGCAAAATTAAATCCGTTGGAGTTACAACAAATCCAAATCACTCCGAATCAAAATCTTCTCCAAAGATTATGATTCCTTAAATCTAAATCTTCTCCAAATCTAAATCTGTTGGAGTGAAATATGATTTCTCAAAGATAGAAATTTCGTTCAAATTTTTGAAATTTGAAACTTGAATTTTGTGAAACTAATCATATCTCTAACACTTACAACCTATCATTCAGGATATTTTGTATCTAGTTTCTTCTTTTCAGTTTTGTAGTTTTTCCTTTGTTCCAATGTGAGCAAATAAAGTTACTCATACTCTTGCTCGGAAGGCCTTAACCATTTCGGGGTTGTTTGAATGACCATTTTCATTCTTGCTCGGAAGGCCTTAACCATTTCGGGGTTGTTTGAATGGCCATTTTCATTCTCTTTGGTTTTATCAAGTTGATATAAATGAAGCCTTGGCTCCTTCCTATTTTATGCTTCAATAGATTTTCTTTTTACCAAAAAAAAAAAATTGTTTATGATACTCTAGATTGGCATTTTTTTTTGGGTGTCTTAAAAAATTATACCATTTTTATTGTCTCTTTTATATGGGAAAATATTACATTTTGGGAAGAAGCATTTAGTATTTTTCTTTCTCAATTTACAATATGGTTTAGGACCTCAGTCACGCCCTAGAATTTTGTAGTTGTGGGTAAAATTGGCATCAAGTGAGTAGGCATCATGTGCCACAAGATAGGTTCGATGGACCTCAAATTTTGTTAGATTTAACATGTGGTTTGTACTGGACTAGTTGACTGGTATTGATTTTGGACCTGATAGAATATTAATTTGATCTCTGATCGTAATGGCCACATGTTAACTTTCCATTGAATCAGTACATTGATCCAATCCGTATCTGCATATCATATCGAGGACACGAATGATACCATGCTTGATACCCAGATTTAGAATCTTAATCTCACACTCCTCTACTATATGCTTTAAGTTTGAACCCAATTCACTTTTTCCATAGTATCCCAAAAAAAAAAATAATAAATAAATAAAATCTTATACTTTTGGATTTAAAGACTATTCGTAGTTCATACTAAACACCATCTTCTTGGCCTGATGTTGATATTTATTAATCTTTAGGGGTAAGAATATTAGTGGCATCAACCAATATATATTAGAGTGGTATGATATGATTTTGATCCTTGATATCATATATGCTTCCACTTGTCAAAATAATGAAAACTTAAAAAAAAAAAAAAAAAAAAAAAAAAGACAACATGTTTAATTTTAGGCCATTTAAAAATCAAAGGAAAACTTGCAAAGACACGAGACGCACACGATTGAAAATTTGAGGCCTAAATTTGTATTACAATCAATACATGGTATCTTTTTATTAATAATATTGGCATGCCATGTTTACAAATAAGGGTTTTGGGTCTAAAACTACCTTCCACATCACGGTTGTTTGATTTTTGCTAACAAATCGAGTTATTATTATATTTTTTATTAAGGAAGGAATTCATCCACCGTAAGATTTGGTGATCTGACCAATTGTTTATTTGAGTGGGGTATTTTGGGTATTACAAGGGATGCATTTAAGTCTTTTGGTGTGTCAAACGATATGGTTTCGGTATGATATGATGCGTAAAGGATATTGTTGTTATCATACTGTTTTAATAAATGACATGAAAGTACTTTCCATTATCGTGCTATTTATTAATCGAATTGACGGTTTTAGAATAAATAATATGGTACGATTTTGATAAGCGATTTAGTAAGCGTCACGAATTGAAACAAGCATTATTCCCCCCCCCTTTTTGATGATGTTTATTTTTATCCATGAATATTTGTAACTATTTGTAATGGAATTACCCAAAGATGAGAAATCTGGTACTCTTTTAGAACAAAATAGTACATTGTAGTGCAAATCACAGTGCTGGACTCTTTCTTCATCCTTGTAGGTTTCTATCAGGTCCATAAGAAAGGAGTGTAGATAAAAGGAACTGAATCTCAACCTATTACAAGAGACCATGAATACATTGCATGATGGATTATTGTATGGTGGGGAAAGTTAGAAATGAAGTTCTAGTAGAGGCTAAAGCAATCTGAGATGCTCTTTAATTTTGATACGTCAAAGCTTGAATTCTTGTCTAGCAAATTCTTGTGAAGAATGCTCTTTCTCTTTTATTCCACGGGATGCTAATACTTTAATTCATTCCCTTGCTCGAAAGGCCCTAATGGTTTCAGAAACATTTGATTGGCCATTATCCTCTCCTTAGTTGATTGATCCTAGTACCATTGATACCTTTGCTTGTTGTCTTGGTACTCATCAATAAAATATTTGTTTAACCCCCTTAACTCCCCCCCACCCCCCCAAAAAAAGAAAAGAGCTTGAATTCCTCCATTAAGATGACCATCTTACCTATATGCTATATATAAGCCTAGAACTAGGGCCTTCAAAGGTAAAACAAACGGTGTTAAGAAAAAAAAGGTCATCGAGTCTCCTCTCTTACATCTGCAATCAATTTCCTTTCTCTACTTCTGCGAGAAATTATGGAGCTCTCTCTCTCTCTCTCTCTCTCTCTCTCTCTCTCTCTCTCTCGCTCTCTCTCTCTCTCTCTCTCTCTCTGTTGGGTTTTACTTCCTATATTTTGTTCATATGTTGTCTGTTATATATTCTCCCCTAAGTACAATATAACAAAAAGCTAAGGAGAGAGAAATGGAGAAGAGCTTCCTCTTTCACAAGTTATAGAATGTATTGTTTGCATCTCCATCTTCATCTCTCTCATTAATTAGTTCTCATCGTACTACTGTGATCTTAGGAGTCATACAGTAACCATTTGTTCTTTAATCTGAATCGTTAATAATCTGTTCCATTTCATCTACTCTTTTCAATTGCCGGTTATTTTATAGCTAGCTAGCTCTTCGGTTTTTAACATTTTCTTCTGTATTCTCCAATGGTTTATTATACTGAATCTGTAACAATTCAATTACATTAATTACATTCCTTTTCATGTTTTCTACTCTGGTAATTTTTTTATCAAATCAATAATTTGTACTTTTTGCTTCTTTCTATCATTGTAGAACTTCAAATCTCTCAAGATGGTGCTCGCCATTAGCCGGAAACTTAAAAAACTTGTGGTGAAGAAAAATCCATATGGAAGTTTTTGTAAATATACTTAGGCAAAAGGTTTCATGCATATCCAAACACCGTTATGCATCCAATCATAAGATGGGATAGAATGTAATCCATCTGTAGTACTAAAAAGTTTATGATCGTTGAAGTCCTTCACTTCCAAATTGGTAGATTAACCAACCCAAGTCACACGATTGTTCCCTTTTATATGTCAAAGATCTAATTGACCCCTCTAATAGGATATGGAAAAAAGATCTAGTTGAAAAAAATCTTCCATCCAAGAGTTGTTGAGGCTAACATAAATATTCCTCTTAGTCTCTTTCCTAAGGAGGACATATTAGTCTGGATGAGAGGTAAAAATGGTATTTTCACGATTAAGTCTGTTTATCATTTCCGTCAAAATCAAGAGGTTAATGCTGACTCTTCCGCCCCATCCTCATCCAAGATTAAGGAGTGAAAGAATATTTCAAAAGAGATCTAGAAACATATTTGGCATTGCAAATCTGTATCGAAAATAAAATCCTTCTTATGGAGAGCCTATAATGAAGGCATTGCTTCGGGCGAGGGCTTTTTCCAAAGCAATATTAAGATTGACCATAGGTGTAGACGTTGTGCTTATGACATGGAATCTGGGGAACATCTTATCTTAACTTGCCATTTCGCTCAAACAGTGTGGTTCGGTTCTTCCTTATCCCACAAGATTCCCCTTGAAGAAAATATTAAGCTTCATTATTGGATGGAAAATGGAATGTCCTTTTTCAGCATTCTAAATCGAAAACATCCAGGACGTTTAGTCTTGCCTCATTCTTATGTTGGTACCTGTGGAGAGCCCGTAATGATCATATTTTTTATTCTCATGATTGGAAAAAGTTATCAAAAGTGTTGAATCAGTCATTTGGAGTTCTTTAGTGCTACCCAGACTTTTGATCATCATGCTCATAAGATACTTGATTCATGCTCTTGGATACTGGACTCCTCCAAAGCCTAGATGCATCAAGTTAAATTCTGACGCAAATTTGGATAATGGTTCTAGTGGCATTGGTTTTACTTGGGAAATATTCTTAATGCCTTTTCTAGTAATATTCATTTCTCTTCCCCTTAAGTTGGAGAGGCTCTAGCTATTAAGAAGGCTATCCAGATGGCTATGTCTTTGGATTATAAAGACATTGTGGTGGAAGCCGATTGTAAGGAGTTGATTGATTTTTTCTCCTCTAAAAGCTCTTCATGTGAACTGTTCTTACAGCCTATCATTCAAGATATATTGTATCTAGTTTCTTCTTTTCAGTTTTGTAGTTTTTTCCTTTGTTCCAAGGGGAGCAAATAAAGTTACTCATACCCTTGCCCGGAAGGCCTTAATCATTTAAGAGTTGGTTGAATGACCATTTTCATTTTTCTTGGCGTTATGAAGTTGATGTAAATAAAGTCTTGGCTCCTTCTTATTATATGCATCAATAGATTTTCTTTTTACCAAAAAAAAAAAAAAAAAGTTTATGATACTATAGATTGGCATTTTTTTTGTCATAAAAAATTGAAAAAATTTCATCTACCACCTAACAACTATATCAAAATCCATCTATCACATACAGGTTTCAAGAATCATCAATAGCCCCCACTTAACTAACGTAATAGACTTAAAATGTGATTAGATATTTCTACCTTTACTCTTCAAAATTGAAAGACA
Organism: Protea cynaroides; assembly: GCA_028583415.1. Classification (NCBI taxonomy): domain Eukaryota; kingdom Viridiplantae; phylum Streptophyta; class Magnoliopsida; order Proteales; family Proteaceae; genus Protea; species Protea cynaroides. The sequence goes on from CM053267.1 coordinate 69,586,037, forward strand.
TTAAAATAAGATCAAATTATTAATTTAACTTTATAATTGACAATCCAAATTACTAATTCTTTCTCAAATTGATATCGAAGCAATCGAAGGATGAAGCATGAGTTGGTGGAAGACGGGGACTTATTAAAAAAAAATAAAAAATCAATTTTGTTCTTTTTGATTATCTTAGTTAAAAATGTCGTGAATTGACTGATCACCGCTCTGTAATCGTATTGTGGAATTTTGATTTTAATATAAACAGGGCTTCGGAAGGTTGTACCAGACAGATGGGAATTTCAGAATGAGTCTTTCAGAAGAGGAGAAAAAGATCTGTTATGCGAAATCCATCGCCTGAAGGTGCTGCCAGCGCCTATTCACGTCAGAAAAACTAACGCCAATGGCGGCGCCGGTGGTGGTGGCGGAGGAGGAACTTCAACGCCAGCGAATTCAAGGGAAGATTTGGGTCTACGTCGACTTCCTCACCTGGTTCGAAGAACAACTCGTCGGACGATTACAGTAGAGAAATTAGGTTTTGATTTGTCAGGGAGTACTTGCAGAAGAAAGGGTTTGGTAATTAGGGCTTCTCAGTTCTTTCTCCTTCGATCCGAGACTGATTTGTATCCCATCCGAAAATAATTTCAATGTTTCATTGCTAGATTCACATTATTCCCACGATTTTGCCGTTTCTATCCATCTTTTGATCTGGTCCGTTTCAGATCTGAAGGAAACCATGCAAAAACTAGGATCGATGGGCCGTTTCCATCAAATTTGGACCCTGGTATTGCTTTGCTGATTAAATCAAGACTTACCGTCGCCGTCTCCTTCTTCCTCTTCTTGTGTTATCGATTTTTCCTCCTAAAGATCAGCGATGAAAAAAAATCTCCTCATGCGCCTGTGCAATATATTAACTAGGTTTCACTTATACTGGCGGCCACTGAAATTCTACGATACTTACTAGTATTTGCAATGGACATTACAAGGTACTCCACGCACTACTTCCCACCCATGCGAATAAGAGGAAACCAAGTACAGAAGAGGGGACTCAATTATGAAGCAAGATTAAGAATTTTTAAAGATGAAGATAAATCATGAAAATCCTACCATGAGCAGATTAGAAAGGTTAAGAATTGCATTTACTTTCGACGATTGAAGTAGTTAACTAAAGGGAAGAAGCCCTAAATCTTCATTAAAAGTAGTCCGATTTGAGAGCTATGAGTCATTCTGCCAAATGATTCTCTTTTTCAGTGACTCGTAGCTCTCAAATTGGACAAAAATTCAACAGAAGCTCCAGTACAAACGAAGGCAAAAAGAATGAAGAAAGTCCCAGCTCCAATAACGTGAGAAAAAAAAAAAAAAAAACCAGCGAAGAGAGACAAAGATCAAGAAGCGTGAAGACAAGAATTCCTTTTCCTCATTGTATGATACGATCTATAAACCCAATGGAATCGATGGACGAAAGGAAAGCGACAATGACATCGAGAAAATTGACAGTTTCAGAGACAATGAAGCAAATCATCTAACAATGAACCGGAAAAGAGAAGAGTTGTAGAAGAGAACCGCCGGGGAAGAAAGGTCACACTTTCGTGTGGAAGTTTTTTATTCTAATTGTTCCACGAATTCGGGGTGATTAAAATATAATAAGAAGGGTATTATGGTCTTTTAATATTATAATAAAGGTATTATTGTTCTAGTGATTTTCAATTAATGATGATGTCATAAATTAATGCGACTCTACTAACGAGTGGGGTTTTTTTGATTAACAGTATCAAAAGTTTAGATTGTAGATGATGATTCTAAAAACCTCTGAGAATAGAAGTATTTTGATATAATTTTTGGCTGGTAAATAAAATTTTTTCTAAAAAGTTATATCTTTTGTATTGTCTCTTTTATATGGGAAAATCATACATTTTGTGAAAGAAACAATTAGTTTTTATTTATTTATTTATATATTTAATTTTTTTTCAATTTACCATATGGCTTGAGAATTTGGTAATTGTGGGTAATCTTGGTAACCTAAAAGAATAATTTTTAAAAAAATTTTGGGTAATAAAATCAAGTGAGTGGCATTATGTGCCACAAGACCGATTTGATGGGTCTCAAATTTTGTTAGATTTAACACGTGGTTTTTTTTGGACTGATTGATTGGTATTAGTTTTGGACCTGATAGAATCTTAATTAGATCTTTGTTGATATCGGCCACGTGTTAACTTTCCATTGGATCCATACATTTATCCAATCCATATCGTATCGAGGACACGAATGATACAATGCTTGATACCCTAATTTAGGATCTTAATCTCATACTCTACTTTATGCTTTAAGTTTGAACCCAGTTCACTTCTTCCCCAGTGTCGTAAAAGAATAATTTTTTTTGGGTAATAAAATCAAGTGAGTGGGCATTATGTGCCACAAGACAACTTCAATGGGCCTCAAATTTTGCTAGATTTAACATGTGGTTTGTTATGGATTGGTTGATTGGTTGATTGGTATCGATTTTTGGACCTGATAGAATCTTAATTAGATCTTTGTTGGTATCGACCATGTGTTAACTTTCCATTGAATCCATACATTGATCCAATCTGTATCATATTGAGGACACGAATGACACAATGCATGATACCCAAATTTAGAATCTTAATCTCATTCTCTACTTTATGCTTTAAATTTGAACCCAGTTCACTTCTTCCACAGTATCCCAAAAAAATAATAAATAAATAAAATCTTCCACTTTTGGATTTAAAGGCTGTTCGTAGTTCAAATCGAACATTATATTCCTGGCCTGATGTTATATTTATTAATCTTTAGTGGTAAGAATATTGGTGGCATCAACCAATATAGATTAGAATGGTATGATATGATTTTGATCCTTGATACTATACATTCTTCCACTTGCCAATATGATGAAAAAAAATAGAAAAAAGAAGAAAAAAAAGACAACATGGTAAAATTTTAAGCTTTCTAAAATTCAAAGGAAAACTTGCAAAGACAGGAGGCCCACACGATTGAAAATTTGAGGCCAAAATTTGTATTACGACTAATACATGGTGTCTTTTTATTAACAATATCGGCATACCATGTTTACAAATAAGGGTCTTGGGTCTAAACTTATCTTCCACATCAAAGTTGCTCGATTTTTGTTGACAAATCAAGTTATTTTTATTTAAGGATAATATTTGCTACACCCCTTCTAGGTTATTGTAATCTCACCCACTCGCCATCGTTTGTGATAATATTCCTAACACCCCTAAAGGCACCCAAACCTTATTTAGATGCTAAAAAAACTTTTTTAGCTTCAAAACTTTTCAATTTTATTTTTATATTTTCTTATCTTTGCCAAGCCCAAATTCCCCAAAAATTCCAAGTGTCAGAGCCAGACTAGCAATGGGAGCTCATGGACGATTTCTCTAAAGACCCAATGATTGTCGCCGAAAGTGGATTTCAATTTCATGGATCCAAATCGTCTCCTACGAGGGAATCTATAGGAGACGTTGCTGCCTTTATCCGATGCACACTACATGGAGTCGGACTTATCCGAGGTCTCTTAAAATCCCATCGCAGGAGACAAGTGATGAAACCGCTGCCACTTATCAAATGGCGATTTGGTATCCCTCTTTCTTTCTCTCTCTACCATCCTCTCGTCTTTCTTTTTGGATACTTCTCCTGAGCTTCAGACTTTGTAGTCTTCTCCCCTGAAACAATCTTTAGTGTTGTATGTTCTTGACCTGTATGAAGTTGCTGAAGCTTGAGTAACTGAGTTGCAAATTAATGGAAATCTTCTCTTTGAATATCTCTTGAATCTTCTATTATAGTAGTTTTACTAAAGGTAGAATCATCCCTTAAGAAAAAAAAAAAATGGAAAAGGTTTGATCTTGAGGAAACTATTTTCGTCTTGGAATCGTCTTGGAATCTCAGAAAGTAGATCCTAAGGTATCAGCCTTGCTTCCCCTCCGAGTTTCGAGTTTTCCCTTGTTTTTTTTTTCTTTTTCATCTTTTCTATAAGAACCAGATTGGGTGAATCGGTTTTTATTACTCGTTCATCGTGTTCAAACGATTTACGAATGTATTTACACTCATTTCATTTGATCTTTACAACAACTATAGCTTTCGTTGTTCTGTCATCTCTGTTTAGTTCTTCCATCTCTGAAATTCCATCGGAATCCGTCGATAACCCGCAGCAGCCAATAAAACCGGGAGATTTCTCCAATCCAAACATAGTTCCTGCATTTCCCGTCCAGACACAAACAAATCATGCCATCTAGACCTTTCAGCCGAGCTCTTCGGTGGCGTTCGTGAGGCTTGCGGACTGAACCTAGATCGCAGTCGGTGCTGTAAAGGATGGTAGAGAGAAAGAGAAAGAGGGATCCATAATCGCCATTTGATAAGATGCAGCGATTTCATCACTTGTTTCCTACAGCGGGATTTGAAGAGACGTCAGATAAGTCCGACTCCACTGGCATGCATGGGATAAAAGCAGCAATGACTCTTGCAGATTCCCTCGCAAGAGACGATTTGGATCACAGTTTCTTTCCTCCATTAACACTGTTTTCGTTTCTCTTCAATCCCATAATCCTTCTAATCTCCGGCAAAAAATAATTAAAAAAGATCCCTGCTGTCTTCCTTGCTTTATTCATTGTCTTACACTTGCCAGCGAGCACCCAAGACCGGCTAAGGCCTTGAGAGGCCTCAAAACCGGATCCTTAAAAACTACTGCCGCAAGAAGTGGGATTATTGAAAGAAATCTCATGGAATCCATCAGAACTGGTCTAACAAGAAGTGGGATTATTTAAAGAAATCTCATGGAATCAATCATGGGTTGCATGGAGGGAGGAAAACAGTCTTATTTAGAGTGAAATGGCAAAGTAAGGAAGATCTGGTGGAGCTTGCAAAGGGGGAAACCCTTGACAATCGATTCTCATGATCAGGACTTATATGTGCTGAACCCTGCAAGCGATTTTAGAGAAGCAACAGCCTGTCATTTTAGGATTTTAGATTATATCAAAACAGAGATAAGATTGTTATGCAACAAGAATCGTTGGCGAGATCAAGCAACGTCCGTGAGGATTCGAGATCTAGAAAAGAGGATGGGTGAGGTCACTGGAAATTTCGCTGAGATGAAACCAACTCTCGAGAATAAATCAATCTCTTTTTCTATCTCTACTTCTGCGATCTTCTTTTGGCCGGCCATGAAATCTTTTTTTTTTTTTTTTTTTCCGATTCTCTCCAGCTGCAATGCTTTGGTGCTCAAGACTGAAATAGAAGGAAAAGAGGTTTAAATCAATCTCCTTTGCTATCTCTGCTTTTGCGATCTTCATTTAGCCGGCCAAAGTGAAATCTTTTTTTTTTTTTTTTCAATTCTCTTGGGCTGGACTGCGTGGTGCAGACTAAAACTCAAGGAAAAGAGGTTTGGAGATCCTGAGATCTATAAAATTCTGGTGATAGTTCTCTCGAGTGTTCGACAAATTTTCGGCGTTAACGGCTTCCCAATTTCACTTCCTTCATTTTGAACGACGAAGGTATTTCTTTCTCCGGCTCTCGATCGGGTTCTGGCCATATGCAACTCCTGATAAATAGAAAAATGTTTTAAGTTTTATAAAATTAAAAGAGAGGGGTACTTCTATCATTTATTAAATTAAAGGGTAAAAGACAGTTACCTCCCCTGTAACTTAGCATATTGATAGTTGACCCCCAAACGTTTCAAAAAATACAGTTACCTCCCCTAACTAATTATTAAAATCCAAATAGGTCCAATTTTTAACGGCGTTAAAGTTAAATTTTTTATGGACAACTCTACCCTCAACTTTTTATCCATATTTTAAATCTTATTACTGTTAAAAGACGAATATAACCCTCTTATATCCAACTAAAATAAACCTAAATCTCATCTTCTTCTCATTCTACCTCACTCACCACATTTCCTTAAGTGGTATTTGAAGCACTGGTTTTGATCGAAAAGGACGAAGCTCAGAGGGAGAAGTCTTCGATTAAGCACTCGTTTTCCTCTCATTTTCCTTCTCTTGCATCGCTGACCTACTTCAGTCTTGAAGAATAGAAAGGTAAATTATTTTTAGGTTTATTCAGTGGTTCCTCTTTATACGAACAATGTCGGATTTTGCTCTTGTAACTGCAATACAAAAACTGAAAGAAGAGATATTCGAGTATGCAAATGACTGGATGCTGACCTACTTCGATCTTCATATGAACAATGTCAGATTTTGCTTTATACGAACAATGTCTATTATTTTTTAGGTAATCGGGTATGCAAATAATCCCCCAATCGCAGGTTGTGTTTAAATAATCCCCCAATCGCAAGCCAGATTACTAAAAACAAAAAAAAAATGGGGGCGGGGTGGGTTAGACTGTGAATCTCAAAATCGACATTAAACAATCCCAAAATTTGGGGATTTCGAAGATGAAGCATCCTACTACTTATTAAAAGCTACCCTAAACGATAATTAAAATACAGTCCTTACAATATCAGTGCTTCAATGTTTGCAGTAGTAGGTACGGTTTCACGTTCAGTGCTTCATGCTTCGAACCGGTTTGTGCTTCAACATTTTGAAGGAACATGGAAACTTCAAGCCCCTTGCAGCGACAGGATGAAACTGCTTCAACATCTCAGCAAGAAAAATTTCGATGACTCCTTCAGCGGAAACATTTCAGCCATTTCGAATCATGAGCCGCTTCAATGTTCATGGATTTGCAGCAGTGGAGAATGTGTTAGACGACGGCGATTCTAGGGTTTCAAAAACGGAATGACAGTGAGTGGTGAGCAAGCAAGGAATCAAGGGAATCGTTCCTCTGCCAAATAGTAACCTTCCTAAGTAAGGGTAAAATGGGTAGTTCGGAACTCTAAAAGGGTAATTTGGGATTTAAAAAACTATTCAACTCCAAACGTTACTATATAATGGAATATTCCTAACAGGTGGACTTATTTGGATTTTAATAATTAGTTAGGGGAGGTAACTGTATTTTTTGAAACGTTTGGGGGTCAACTGTCAATATGCTAAGTTACAGGGGAGGTAATTGTCTTTTACCCTAAATTAAAATAGTATCATGTCATCGATTGAGGGACATATACTAAATGAGGGGGTCTGATAGATACAACTTTTCAAAAGTTAGGAGGTGTTAGGGATATTATCGCAAACGATGATGGGTGGGTGAGATTACGAAAACCTACAGGGGGTGTGGTAGATATTTTTCCTATTATTTATTTATTTTATTAAGGAATGGATTCATCCACGATCAGATTTGGTGATCTGACCATTCGTTTGATTGGAGTGGGGTATTTTGGGTATTACAAGGGATGCATTTAAGTAATTTGGTGTGTCAAGTGATATGGTTTTGGTACGATATGATGCGTAAAGGGTATTGTTGTTATCATACTGTTTAATAAATGGCATGAAATTGTAATTTCTCCCCCTTTTTGATGATGTTTATTCTTCTCCACGAATGTTTGTGACCATTTGTAATCAAATTGCTCAAAGATTAGAAATCTGGTATATTGTAGTGTAGATCATAGTACTGGACTCTTTCTTCATCCATGCAGGTTTCTATCAGGTCCATAACAAAGGAATGTAGATAAAAGGAACTAGATCTCAGCCTATTATAAGAAACCATGAACGCAAGTTTGTCATTGCATGATGCATGTATGGTGGGCAAAGCTAGAAATGTAGTTCTAGTAGAGGATAAAACAATTAGGTATGCTCTTTAATTTATTGAAGCTTGAATTTCTACATGAAGATGACCATCATACCTATAGGCTATATATAAGCCTATAACTGGGGCCTTTGAAGATTAACCAGACAGTGTTAAGAAAAAGTGATCGAGCTTCCTCTCTTGCATCTGTTTCCTACCGTAGTAGTATAACATAGACTCCTAGAGTATGACTTTAGAAACCCTTTATAAATCCTTTGACCATTTTCCACAGGGGATAAGTGATTGAAGCACTAATAACTTTGATTGATGAACGGGGACTAACGAGAAATAGAGGAATTTGCCAAGGCTAGAAGGTATGTGCTGCAGTCGGATTGGCAGATCGTAAACTAACGTTTCAAGCCTAACCGAGTGGACCTGGTTGTAATTAATTTCAAGCATTAAAGGAGTTCTATATCATTTATCGCAAGTTGGGGGAGTTCATTATATTTAACGCATATTACAGGGGAGGTCTGTGTACTTTACCCTATATTTTAATAAATCCCTAACTGAAAACCCTACCTTGGCCTTATGGGCAGCGCTTGCTGGCCACAACTTCCCTTATCAGACAATATCTATCATGTAAAATGTTAGATGCACTTAAAAGTGAAGTTAGACCTGTTCTTTCCGATGTCTAGTATGGTTTTAAAAATTATGGGATAAAATCCCTATACAATGTGCCATATGTTGCCAATTTGATATATATTTTGGAGTTCCTATGCTATACTAGCGTCAATAAGCAACTTCTACACTACTAGAGATAACAGTGGGAAAGGAAGGGTTATAGCACAATATGAAGACAAGAGAGTCGAACCCATGACGTCCTAGATGACTGCACCCAACCGACATAGTACCAACCAATTGAGCAAGGTAATTCTTTAAGGACATAAAAATTTGATGTATGGTTAATCCGAAGGGAGGGAAGCCGTAGGGCTATACAAATAATGATCGACAAAAGTATAGCACAGCTGTCATTGACATTTAGGTAACATTGAGGTAGGAAGTCCAGGTGGTCGGTGTGGTGTCCAACAGTGTTGGACAAAAATATAGAGCATTTGGTTGGTGTCCTATAAGAGGTCATGGGTTTTCATCTCTCCTATTCACGATGTGCCTTAAAGAGTGTAGAAATTGCCTATGGGCAGGCGTTAGTAGAGTAGAGTAGGATAGGTGACCACCAATTTAATAGCTTGTACCATGACCGGCATGTTTAACTAATCGGTCCTCATTTGCAAGACATGGACACATTTATATTTGGTCTGGTCAGTCTCGGTCCCTAATTGATTTTATATTAATCGGTCTAGTAAGGGACTTCAATAATACAAACCAGCCAGCAACATATAATCAGTTATGTTATTCAGTCATATGTTATATATGTCTCAATCCTGCCAATCGGTGCATAATGGAAAAAAGGAACAACCCTTGGCGGCATTATTTGTTTTACATTCTCAACATAATAGCCTATTTTTAGTTCTTGATTAAAAGAACAAAGCCTAAATGAAGGAGACTTAAGGGGACAAATGAGAGACATTTAACCATTTAGGGTTTAGGCTTTTAAAAATTTAGCTCAATGTAGGTCATCTAATTGGTTGGTCTTGGTTTCAATCCATTATCGACTGGTGTGGTCAGGTGACCAAAGGACTGCAACCTTACATTGTGAACGATCGATTAATAATTAGTCTAGCCCTAAGTCCGACATATTTAGTAAACAATGTATATTAGTCCAGGTCTTAATCGATCAATTGAGTTCGAGGGACACGGTGGGGGCGAGACATTGACACCCCTAGAATAGGAAGTCTAAAAAAATGCAAGAGATTTTAAAAAAAAATAAAAAAAATAAAAAAATAATAAAAATAAAAAACATTTGTAAGAAATAAACTCAGTACCAAAAAAAAAAAAAAAAAAATCTAAGAAGCTTCGATTTTACTAGGCGAAAAAATAAACTAATTTAGAAAGGATTTAGATACAATCGATCAGGCCAACGTTTAAAGGAGACGTGGCATCCGACGTGGACTGGTCTACATTCTTGATTCTTGATTCCTTCAAATTTAAAGCTTCGTTCACTCTCCAGTTTCCCTCCTGCGCCTTGAATACTTTGATCTTTCTATTCTCTCTCGATCGATCGATCGAAGACAGCTTCGTCTTCATTCTGTTTTCTTCATCTGTCCATCTGCATTCCATTTTCTTCATCTGTTCATCTTAATTTTTACATTGTCCCACAAATTTCCATCACATTTGTCAAAGACAACAAGAAATCACAAGAAGTAGAAGAAGAACGTCTCTGTCTATCCAAGTTCAGGTATTATTTGCTTCTAAATTTTCAATTTCTTTAATTAGTTCTCTGTTCGATTGCTCTGGATTTCATTTAAATTATATTTCTTTTTCTTTCTTGGTGTCCATTTCTACGTTTCAGTGTTCTGTTTTTAAATTTCTCCATCTATAATATTTGAAATGAAAAAATGACGAACACTCATCTTCTTCATTCTAAATCTTGATTTTATGATTCATTACTCTGTTTACATTAATGGTTATGTAATTAAGCTTTCTCCTGTAACTTTATACTGAATTTGTAATTGTTTATCCGTAATCCACAAAGAATCTAATCTCTTCTCCATTAACTAAAATGTCCTGAATCAAATATATAATTTTTTCTTGATATTTTATGATCTTTTGCCTCACTTGAGAACAATTCTTTTTTAACTTTTCTGTTCAAAATGACTCAGTATTCAAATATGTGATTCCCAGGCTGACACTAAGAAGGGGGTGTGACCACTAAAATTCTTCTCAACTATGTGAGGTCTGTCCAACCAAAACACAATGCTGCCTTGAGCTGTCTATCTATGTTGTGCTGTCTTGAGCTGACTAGGAAACTTGTTCATTCACACATTCTGTCAAACACATTTCGTGATACATACCAACTACACACCTGCAGATATCCATATCAGGGGCTTGGCCTACCAAGTGTGCACACCCAGCCTGCAACCCATGCACTTCTATTCCACAGTTACAAACAAGTACATTCACATCCACATAAGACTGTGTAACGTGGTTTACCTATCACACACTGTGATGGCTATTCCACGGGGCAATACCCTAACCAGGGTTTCGTATTATACCCAATACGCTACTTTAATGCTATAGTTGCACCTACAACCCAGATGCTACAACATCAACCATATTTTCAGCTGCAACTGAATCCTAGGCAACAACCTTCATTCCTGTCAAGCCCCCAACTTGACAGGTTACAATGTATTTGTCAAATAGATATTACAAGCCCTCCCCATATCGCATGTTACAATGTAAATAGGGCTTGTGTGAGTGGTTACCTTCCCAGCATGCTCAAGATTGAGTGTTGCTCATCGTTCGGTCTCCCTAGCTCTTCAGTGTTGGTGGATGTTCATTTTCAAGCTCACATAGCAGTTGGTAGTCTTCCAACACTCTACACACATTTTAAATCATTCACAACTCGCCATGGGTGCTCACACTACCTCTCTCATGCTTTATTTAGCTATTAGCATCAAAGAGAGGTAGGTGGAGATGGATTTTCACATTCAAGAGCTCAAAACAACTTCTTTCTTCACAAACCCACAGCCACACTCGCCAAAACCCTGTTTTTCTATTGCCGGTCAATGCAACTCGAAGAGAGGAGTTCGTAGCACTTTGAATCACTCTAATCCGAGATCGGATGGCTGAGATATGGCCATCAGAAGATTGGCCAATGAGAAAAATCAGAATGGAATCTTTGGAGTCTAATATAATGCGCCGCGACATACACTAGCCGTTGTCACACCCCAATTCTGAACCAACCAGAATGGTGTGATGAACCATCAATAAACCAATGGTTCAACTAGGATCTCGTATAGGCTATGCCAACCATATTAAACCAAAACACATTCCACATTAATCAGAGATAATAAAGTAAATAACGAAAGTCTTATTAATAATGAACTGAGGTCTAAACATGATAAATAATTAATATTCCAATTATCTTCAAGTAACCAAAACATAATTTAATACATATTACAAATATCAAAATACGAAAGTTAAACACTAAGCGCATCCATAGTCGAAACGCTCGTTTAACGAATCATAATAGTCCTCCACAGCTTGCTCATCCATAGCCGCCACATGTTCATTTGTTGGTGTGTCAACATAATCGTCAACCATAATACCCGCAACATCAAAAACTAAAAAGAATTGCGTGCGTGAGGGTCAGCTCTCCAACTTGAGCTCAATGAGAAAAAAAAAACAATGCAACCAACATATGCATGCATTCAATTCATATCTTTGGTCTGGTTTATAAGTTTGCAATGTACTATATAAATGATTGGTGGTCGTCGTACCTCTATACAAGAGTGTGTGAAGCCGCCCAATGGATCAAACACTATTGCCGTTCCACATGCACCCATCATGGGATAGAGATAGAGCTAAAGTGTCCGGATCAAACGTCGCATAACACTTTCCCTGATGCCCTACCCATACCAACATGTAAGCCCCTATTGGCAAGGGCTTGCAAACTGGGCTCGCAACTAACCAATCCTAATGCCAAACAGTGTATCCAAGGTCTCACCCCAACATCCCTTAACACGTCCATAGAAATAGAGCTAAGGCCCCCCGACAGAGTCAGAGACTACACGGTCTGAGACCACCTCCCTTGATGCCCTACGACGTAATAGTTCTGCTAAGGTAATGGTGATATGATGATGTTAGTAGACAAGACTTGATTAGAGATAGAGCTAGAGTCTGGTGATCAGGATGAACCACAGTGTCACGTCCTCCCCCTGATGCTCCACTCGCATCAAGCACACTAACCACACACATACATTCACATGCCTATTCCTATCTTCATCATCATCATCATATTATAAATAAATAGAATTAAATATGCATGAGCAGTAACAGTAGGAATATTGGATGACATGTGAAATACACATTACAAACATACAAGCATATAATCATTCATGGCATTGGACTCAATAAGTAAAACAGTTATTTATTAGCCAATTAATTTAGGTCTTGTTTCCACACCTTTGGTCGATGGTTGTTCCTTGTCCAAACTTTGTAAATCACTTTTAGACCACTTGAAAATCTAACAAATTTATAAATTTTAAATTAGAATTTATTTTCATTAATTCAGACTTTCAGAAGCTGAGTGATCGCAGGTGCGGCTGCACCTGTGGTCTCAGTTTCTGAGACCACAGGGTGTGTGGTCACAAGGTGTGGTCGCATATCATGCGACCATACATGCGACCACACCCTCCCTGAACTTCCCCGAGGGCATGTGGTTGCTATGTGTGGTCGCATATCATGCAACCATACATGCGACCACACCCTCCCTGGAATTTTCTCGAGGACGTGTGGTCGATATGTGTGGTCGGTATGCGACCACACATGCGACCACACCCTCCTTGGAACTTTCCCGAGGTTGTGTGGTCGATCATATGTTCCTCGTGTGATCGCATATCATGCTACCACACATGTGATGGTCGAATTTTTCACTCCCAACTCAATTCCTTCATGTTTTGATTCTTGGGTTATCATCATGATCCTTCCTATGATTGTTCTATGGCTTAAAATTCATATTTTATACAATCCATCGTCCTAATAGATTCCCTCTATGGATCTCTTAGAATTTATCCATGGTTTAATGATTGGGGTCTCATTTTGAATCACTATCTCCTCCATGATCTATTCTAGGTATTCAACTGATGTGGGGAACATTTTCATACCTTACACTTGTTGAAGATTCAGAGTTCTCTTTGAAATTCCTCCTCTTAGTCTTCCTCTTCAATTCTCCTTTTCTTCCTCCTCTTCTTTTTCTCTCTCTTTTCAGTTTGAGTTCTAAGAAGATGAAAGAGGCTAAGGGACGTCCTATATATAGAGGAAAACCCTCCATATAGAGTCCTACTTATATTAGAAAAGAACTCCCTTCGGATTAGGAAGGTTTCCTAATCACGGAGTCTGTTTGACTTTGTGTGGTCGCACGTGGGGTCGCAGAACCTATCGACCATACAGCCAAAAACAGTGACCACATGTCCCAGGCTCCTGTGGTCGCATTATTCTGAGGTGTGGTCGACCACACCTATTTAGGTATGCGACCACACACTCCTAATTAGAAGTTTTTGGGTTCAATTTCATACCTAGTCTTGTGGTTTCTTCACGCACTTGGTCTACTTGGCCCAACCATGATAGGAAGACCTGATACAAGGTGGTAAGACCACTCACGACATGAGAACGTAATGTTAGACCGGGTTCGTGGTGTGCGGGTCTTACAACTCTACCACCCTTAAAAAAAATTTCATCCTCAAAATTTGCATGTACGGATCTCACAACTCCCCCATCCTTAAAAGAAATTTCGTCCTCGAAATTTAGATTTACCTTCTGTGTTGAATAGGTGGGAATACTGTTTCCGCATTGCATCTTCCTTTTCCCATGTAATCTTCTCCACGTCTTGTCTTCGCCAGGTTACCTTCATATAATAATTATCCCAGCTTTGGAGATGTTGTACCTTTCAACCATTGAACTCGGTTGGTACCACTTTAATAGTTAAATCTTTTATCTAATCCTGTGGATCCGTGGTCAATACCTTTGATATGGATCTCCAACGTACTTGTTCAATAGGGACACGCGAAATACGTCATGCATACTAGACATGGACAGTGGTAACGCTAGTTGATATGCAACTTTTCTACGTCTCTCCACATGTTTTATGAGGTCCAAAATATATATAGGATACAACTTTTCTTTCTTGTCTAATCGTTTCAAACCATAAATAAGTGATATCTTTAAGAACACTTTGTCACTTATGGCGAACTCGAGGTCTTGGTGTCTCTTCTGACAAACTTGTGCTATCTTGGCCCTTTTCTTCGATCTTGTCTGCCACTCGACAAGTTTCTTCAACAGACTTAGGTCTTATAATTCTTTATTTTCCGACTTCATTTCAAAACAAAGGAATTCGACATTTCTACCGTACCATGCTTTATAGGTAACCTCTAGATGGTAGCTTGATAGAAAATTCAGTTCGTGGTAACTTTTCAACTCAAGCTCTTTGAAATCAATTTTACAAGCTTGGGGCATATCTCTTAGGATCTATATAGTCCGCTCCAACTGTCCGTCGGTTTAAGGTAAAATATGGTACTAAACTTCAACTTCGTTCCCATTGTTTTCTATAGATCCTCCCAAAACTTCGAGATAAAGCATGAGCCTCTGACCGACACTATGCTCTCAGGCATACCGTTCAATCTAGCAATATTATCCACATATAGCTTAGTTAGTCACTCCAAAGCACACCGAGGTCGTATAGCAATGGAATGAGCTTTCTTCATAAGGCGATCATCAATCACCCAAACTGCGTCAATCAATCTGGGAGTCAGTGGCAAATCGGTGACATAGTTCATTGTAATGCAGTTTCACTTTCATACTGACTCTGATAGTGGTTGTAGTAAGCCATGTTGGTCTTTGTCTTTCAGCCTTTACTTGCTGATAATTTATACACTGTAACATGCACTAAGCCACATCTATTATCATTACTCTTTACTAGTACAATCTCTTCAGGTCATGATACATATTGGTACTCCAGGATGTCCTGAATATAGAGTACAATAGGCTCTTATCATTATCATCTTCATGATATCAGAGTTTTTACCTTCAAGTATTCAGAATCTACCTCTGTATCTAAGTACTGGCTCTGCATCCTAAGTAAGTTAGGGTTAGGTTTCTCTTTTTCTAAATCTTCTTGCACCGTTCTTATATATGGATCTAACAAAATTTCTACTTTTACTTCATCCATCAATTCAGAGATGATCTTTAATGCCACAAGCACAGCCGAAGAACTATTGCTCCATAAGTTCATCCATAAGTTCTCGCTCAATTGGATCATCACGAGTTTCTATTATATATTATTCTTCTTTCAAATCTGAATTTGTTGCTGTGAAACATAAGGCAGCTATTGTACTAGATCCTCCTTTTGGCTTCATTATTCCTTGTTAAACAAAACCTCAGCTATCATATTAGCCTTGCACCGGTGACATTGAATATCACGGTCTTAATCCTTTAGGAGTTCCAACCATCTCCATAGCTTTCTGTTCAACTCTTTATATGTGAAGAGATAAGTAAGACTCTTGTAATCCGATTTAATCTGAAATTCTTCTCTGTATAGATAATGTCTCCAAGTCTTGATTGCATGAATCACAATTGTTAACTCCAAATCATGAGTTGGGTGATTCTTTTCATCCTCTTTCAGTTATCTTGAAACATATGCAATCGCTTATTTAACATACATCAACCTGCATCCTAAACCCAATCTAAAAGTATCAGTGTGTAGGGTAAAAGGTTCCCTGGTACCAGAATGGTCAAGATGGGAGCCGATATCAGTCTTACTTTAGAATCTGAAAATATTCTTCACACTTGTCAGTCCAATTAAACTCCTCTCCCTTCATAGTTAGCTTGGTAAGAGGTTTTGCGATCTTAGAGTGGTCCTCCACAAATCGTCTATAATAACCAGCTAAACCCAAGAAACTTCGATCTTCGCAATATTCTTTAGGTGTTTCTCACCATATGATTACTTCTATTTTAATAGGGTCTACTTTAATCCCTTTTAATGATGCTACGTGATCTAAGAAGATCACTTTGTTTAATTAGATCTCATATTTCTTGGACTTGGCATAAAGCTTCTCCCTTCTTAACTGTTGTGAAGCTGATCTAAAATTCGTTATAGGACTTTCTTCGTCTTTGGAATAAACCAATATGTAGTATATAAAACTATGACTGACGTGTCCCACATATCATGAAACACCCGGTTTATAAGCTCCATAAAATATGCCGGAGCACTGGTTAATCCCAATGATATACCTAGGAACTCATAATGCTCATTCTTGGTTTTAAAAAAATATCTTCGAAATATCACTGTCCAAATTCTTCAGCTGATGATATCTTGACCAAAGATCAATCTTAGAAAATACCTTTGCTCCTTGCAACTGTTAAAATAAGTCATCGATCTGAGGTAGTAGATATCGATTCTTGATCGTGAGCTTATTTAGTTTCCGGTAGTCTATACATAATCTGACATTACCGTCCTTTTTCTTTACGAATTGTATTGGGGCTCCCCGTGATGCAATACTTAATCGATTAAAACCCTTGTCTAATAACTCCCGTAGTTGAGTCTCAATCCCTTCAACTCCTTAGGAGCTACTCTATAGGTGCCTTTGATACAGGTATCGTCCTTCGTAACAAGTCGATGACGAACTCGATCGCACAATCAGATGGTAACCCATGTAAGTCTCCTGGAAACGCATCAGGAAATTTACGCATCACATCACTATCATCCATCTGTGGTGCTTCTTTGGTAACATATACCACAGATACCATATATCCAACTTCTTTCTCTTTAAAGCATCTCTCCGCCTTTAGCATAGAGAGGATCAGCTTTCACTTCTTAGGCAACATGCTTCTAATAAAACTAAATTATATGCCGTCTTTATTCTTGAATGATAACTTCTTCTATACACATAACAACTTTGTAGAGTGTTGAGACAACCAGTCTATTCCCAAGATGACGTCAAAGTCTGCCATCACAAGTCGATTTAGGTTGCATCCAAATTCTGTCCATCCATATGATTCAAACATTGTTCATAACACTCATCCAATACAAAATCTAGTCTAAAAGGGCTTGAACTAGTAAAATCTAGTATAAAGGTCTTAAGAGCACATTTAGCTCCTTAATCTGTTATGGTTTTTCAAAGACTAACGCCAATAATCTCATATCCCAAAAAGCTCATTAGCTTACACCTTCTTTATCATTGTTGTTCTACCCTGATCTCTCTTTTATATACCTCGAAAAATATCTGGTGATTGTTACTTACTTTCTTGCTCATGCACTCCTTTATAGACATGACTCATATCCATCTATCTAGCAATCTGGAAATAGATTCTCTACTACTTCGTCTGAGGTTTTTTAACTATATAGATTATTCTGAATTCAATCATCTTCCTTCCAATAATTCCTTATTAACTAAAAATCTTATCAATGGATGTTGAGAAATGTAAGAATCAGAATGTTTATCCAAAAGTAATTCATTGTAAGAATCATAATGTTTATTCAAAAGTAATTCATTTCCTTCTTTCGAATTCAGTATGATGAAGGACACTTATTTTATCTAATGAACTTAGGTTTAAAGGATCAAGAGTAAATCTATGGTAATCCAACCATCATCCAAAGGTCGTTAAGTTGCACGGTGGTCTGAATACATGAAAATAGAGGTTCTATAGCTCTTAACCTCTTGGTTATAGGTTCTATTGAGTATATAATGCCATTGGTCGAGGCACTACAGGAGTAAATCTGGAGAAAGTTTTGGTACATCAATAAATCAGGTATAAATCGAAAAGATGAACGCTCAACATGATTAAATATTTAACTATTCATTCAGTTCATATCTCTATTCATGTTGTCGATCATGAGAGTAGCTCAGATTGGTATAATCAAGACTAGTACTAAAGAAACAATATCTATAATTTCAATTGATAGGTTGAATTAAGAAGGTATCCTGTCAAGACACGAGAATTTAAAATCAGGTATGTGCATCCTCTATAATCATAAGAGTAAGTCAATAATGCACCGCATCCTATATAAACCTATCTAGTTATATGGCCACAATAGATTTGATCATTTGCTGAAAACATTTGAGGCTTCATCTTCAAAAAATATTCCTCAACCCTTGTTGGATCATTCTGCCATGATGCAGCTATCCCATACATCGGTGGCCTGAAAGGGTAACCACCTTGATACACTGCTTGTTGTGCACCAAGCTTCTGCATTGGGGTGTGTGTTACTGGGACTTGCTGTATGGTAGGCACTGTGTTATAGCTAACAGGTGCTTGGGGTATAGTGTTGCTACCAATCGGTACCATACTTGGTTTGACCCGGAGGTATTGATATAGCAATGGCAACTTGGATAGTGATTTCCATGGCAACTTACATAGCCGGTATCATCTATTGTTGTTTTTATATTTTGTCAGGCCAAGTTTATTACAAACTTAGCCAAGGCACTTGGTAGTCCAGGTAGATTGGCTGGAGTGGCCTGATTGTTTACCTCCTTTGATTTGTTCCAATCTGATTATTTTTATTTAGCATCTGCTCGGATGAGTTTTCACTACCCGTTCTCGACCCAGATAGTGGTGGGGTCAAGTTGCAACATTTTCTTAATGCTCAGTGGGCAATGGATCAGCTTGTAGTGGATCTCACTCTAAGTCTCCACGTCACCCAGGAGTATAGCTTTATCTTCTTTTATAGTTACTCTCATTTTTGGTGTATGGCCATTGTTCTCCTATCTCTGTTGGATTTAGCCCGAGATCTTTTCCTTTACCTCTATAGGGATTTAGGTGTTACTAGCCATTTTTTTTCTTCTTCTGTCATACATCGGGTTTCACATCTTGTGAGTACCAACTAGGTATTCTAATTTTCTACATTATAGATGCCCCCTTCTTGTTACTGTACTATATCCATTGTATACTTAGACAACTGCCCGACTTATAGATCATACCTTATATTATTTGTTTATCATGATACATTTAGATTTTCTTTTTCTGTCTGTGTATACATATGGTTCCACCTTTTACATGTACATTATTATCTTGTTTAAGTTCTATCTCAACCAACACAGGTGCTTATGGTGTGTTTGTATTAAAGCTTTTAATTTATCCTAATTCAGTTCATGGACTCTAGTGGAAATATTCAAGTTTGATGGGTAAGGCCTGAGAGCTCTGATACCAAGTTGTCACACCCCAATTCTGAACCAACTAGAATGGTGTGATGAACCGTCAATAAATCAACGGTTCAACCAGGATCTCATATAGGCTATGCCAGCCATATTAAACCAAAACACATTCCACATTAATCAGAGATAATAAAGTAAATAATGGAAGTCTTATTAATAATGAACAAAGGTTTAAGCATGATAAATAATTAATATTCCAGTTATCTCCAAGTAACCAAAACATAATTTAATACATATTACAAATATCCAAATACGAAAGTTAAACACTAAGCGCATCTATAGTTGAAACGCTCGTTTAACGAATCATAATAGTCCTCCACATCTTGCTCATCCATAGCCGCCACCTGTACATATGCTGGTATGTTGACATAATCTTCAACCGTAATACCTGTAACATCAAAAACTAAAAAGAATTACGCGCACGAGGGTCAGCTCTCCAACTTGAGCTCAGTGAGAAAATAAAATAATACAACAAACATATGCATGCATTTAATTCATATCTTTGGTCTGATTTATAAGTTTGCAATGTGCTATAGAAAGGATTGGTGGCCGTCGCACCTCTATACACGAGTGTGTGAAGCCGCCCAATGGATCAAACACCATTTTCGTCTCACATGCATCCATCATGGGATAGAGATAGAGCTCAAGTGCTCGGATCAAACACCACATAATACTTCCCTTGATGCCCTACCCATACCAATATGTAAGCCCCTATTGGCGAGGGCTTGTAAACTGGACTCGCAACTAACCAATCCTAATGTCAAATAGTGTATCCAAGGCCTCACCCCAGCATCCATCAATACGTCCATAGAGATAGAGCTAAGGCCCCCCAACAGAGTCAGAGACTATACGGTCCGAGAACACCTCCCCTGATGCCCTACGACGTAATAGTTCTGCTAAGGTAATGGCGATACGACGATGTTAGTGGACAACTTGAGTAGAGATAGAGCTAGAGTTTGGTGACTAGGATGAACCATAGTGTCACACCCTCCCCCTGATGCTCCACTCACATGAAGCACACTAACCACACACATACATTCACATGTCTATTCCTATCTTCATCATCATGTTATAAATAAACAGAATTAAATATGCATGAGCAGTAATAGCATGAATATTAGATGACATGTGAAATGCACATTACAAACATACAAGCATAAAATCATTCATGGTATTGGACTCAATAAGTAAAACAGTTTATTATTAGCTAATTAATTTAGGTCTTGTTCCCTCACCTTTGGTCGATGGTTGTTCCTCGTCCAAGCTTTGTAAATCACTTTTAAACCACTTGAAAACCTAACAAATTTATAGGTTTTAAATTAGAATTTATTTCCATAATGCAGACTTCCAGAAGTTGAGTGGTTTCAGGTGCGGTTACACCTGTGGTCTCAGTTTCTGCGACCACAGGGTGTTTGGTCGCAAGCTGTGGTCGCATATCATGCGACCATACATGCGACCACACCCTCCCTGAACTTCCCCGAGGGCATGTGGTTGCTATGTGTGGTCACATATCATGCGACCATACATGCGACCACACCCTCCCTGAAACTTCCTTGAGGGCGTGTGGTCGCTATGTGTGGTCGCATATCATGCGACCATACATGCGACCACACCCTCCCTAGAATTTTCCCGAGGGCATGTGGTCGATATGTGTGGTCGCATGGTATGCGACCACACATGTGACCACACCCTCCCTGAACTTTCCCGAGGGTGTGTGGTCGATCATATGCGACCACACATGCTACCACACATGTGATGGTCGAATTTTTCACTCCCAACTCAATTCCTTTATGTTTTGATTCCTTGGCTTATCATCATGATCCTTCCTATGATTGTTTTATGGCTTAAAATTCATATTTTACACAATCCATCGTCCTAATAGATTTCCTCCATGGATCTCTTAGAAATTTGTCCATGGTTTGATGATTGGGGCCTCACTTTGAATCACTATCTCCTCCATATCTATTATAGGTATTCAATTGATGTGGGGAACATTTTCATACCTTAAACTTGTTGAAGATTCAGAGTTCTCTCTAAAATTTCTCCTCTTAGTCTTTCTCTTCAATTCTCCTTCTCTTCCTCCTCTTCTCTTTCTCTCTTTTTCAGTTTGAGTTCTAAAAGGATGAAAGAGGCTAAGAGACGTCCTATATATAGAGAAAAACCCTCCATATAGAGTCCTACTTAGATTAGGAAAGAACCCCCTTCGGATTAGGAAGGTTTCCTAATCACGGAGTCTATTTGACTTCGTGTGGTCGCACGTGGGGTCGCAAAACTTGTCGACCACACAGTCAAAAACTGCGACCACACGTCCCAGACTCCTGTGGTCACATTATTCTGAGGTGTGGTCGACCACACCTGTTTAGGTATGCGACCACACACTCTTAATTAGAAGATTATGGGTTCGATTTCATACCTAGTCTTGTGGTTTCTTCACGCACTTGGTCCACTTGGCCCGACCATGATAGGAGGACCTGATACAAGGTGGTAAGACCGGTCACGATACGAGAACGTAAGGTTAGACTGGGTTCCTGGCGTGCGGGTCTTACAGCCGCCACCCTCTGACCCACTGTACGATGCTGTCGAGTTCTTATTGGCGCTGAGAGAATCTTGGTGAATGGCCATTGGATCTCACTGAAAAAGGTGCAATCAGACCCTGGCCGTCAGATCAGTCAGATCCTGTCAGGGAAAAATCGAAGATCACACGGGCCGCTGGATCTGGATCTTCCCACTGCCATACGGTGAGCGTGCCATACAGAATCAAGACATTACCTTCATGTACACAGAATCAAGACATCACCTTCATGTGACGTGATGCAGTATTTTAAATTGCATCCGACCAATGGATAATCTCGCGATGGGATCTTGACGGAGCGCCTGTGAAACACCTTAGCCCGCCTTGATGAGAGCCCTCAGATCCGAATCTTTGCGGCGTGGCTCTATCTTGACCGGCCATTTCGAATCAACACCTTTTCCACTTCCCAAAATACCCCTGGCATTTAATCGAGCAGGTGGGGGGCACCCATCAGTGCTTGTGCGAGGCCTTATGCGCATGGCTGAAAGGCTTGCGGGCAGTGCTAGGCATGCTGCCTACTGCGGTGCTCCTTGCTCGCGCGCAGCATGGCCCTGCGGGCCTTGCGGGCTTGCGGGTGCCATCAGCTGTTGCTGCGTGCCCTGCTGCTGCTGGGCCTTGGGGCATGGCCGAGTGGCCTTGGCTGCCTGGCTGTGCTTGCATGGCTGTGGCCCTTGGCTACTGTTGTGCATCTGCATGTCCGTGGCCAGGGTGGTTGCCATGGTGGAATGCCACCTCTCCAGTGGGTCCCACCCACTCAGTTTCTCTCTCCTCCGTCTCTCTTCTTTCTCTCTCCTCTTCTTCTCTCTCTTCTTTCTTTCTCCTCAACTTGTGCCACTGTATTGCTCTCTCCACAATTGGTCTCTCTCATCATCTGTTCTGCCGCACCATCATTGGAACTTCAGTGGGGCCCACACATACACTCTCTCCTCTACAGTACTGAACAAGTGTCTCAGATACAACCATGGTAACTGAGACTCTGCCATCTGATCAGAACCACTTAGAATGTGTTGCCAACAATGACAACAACCCAACAAACTTGCCAAAGTTCCAACAAAATACCTTTTCTGCATCCATTTTACCCAATGGTTGCCTTTTCATGAAGCAATCCATCAATGGAAATTGTTACCATGTTCATCAGTCACTTGTTCAGAGGCTAGACGGACTCTTTTCCTTAATTAGCTTAATGGTTTCTATTTTTATATTTGCCATATCATCTTCAATGATATAAGAACAAAACTGAGGTTTCTTCATCAATGATTTGCTGATATGTAATTTGATTTTTTTTTCTTTTGTTCTTCCTATAGCTGAAGAACTTGATCTCTGAACATGGAAGACAAACGTGGGAAAGGTAAGGAGAAGAAGGGTATGATGACCCGGGAGCAAAAGATGGAACGCTTGTTCAGCAAGACGTATAAAGATGACAGAGATTTTTATAAGGAGTAAGTAGCCGTAGAGTTTGAAGACCTAGGCATCAACCCTGAATCTGTTTTGGGAAATAAAGAAGAGATGGATGAATTCATTAGACAGAAAAAAAATTCAACTGCAAAGGACTGAGAGTACCAGTCGATCACAGATTGAAAATGAAGAAAACCCAGATGATAATGATGAAACCTGGGATGAAGGACAGCAGATACCTTGCCACATCAGCAACTATAGAACCGAAATTGAAAATGTTGAAAACCCAGATGAAGGATTGCAGATACCATGCCATATCAGCAACTATAGAACCCAGATTCAGAATGTTGAAAACCCAGACGATGAAGGACAGCAGATACCATGCCACATCAGCAACTATACAACCCAGATTGAAAATGTTGAAAACCAAGATGAAGGACTGCAGATACCATGCCACATCAGCAACTATAGAACCCAGATTCAGAAGGTTGAAAACCCAGATGAAGGACAGCCGTCTACAAGCCACATCAGCAGCATTAGAACCCAGATTGATGAAGAACAGCAGAACGCAAGCCACATCAGGAGCATTGGAACCCAGAGTGAAAATGATGAAAACCCAGATGAAGGACAGCAGACCACAACCCAAATCAGCAACACTAGAACCCAGAATGAAAATGAAACCTCGGATGCAGGACAGCAGATAATATGCCAGATCTGCAAGGAATGCAAGTACGAGAGCGATGATGAAAGTATCTGGAGAAGTCCTTAACTGATTCTTAGAGAATGGAAACTCTTCAGAAGGAAAAACCAGTAAATGATTTGGTTTTGGTGAACTTCAACTTCAACAAATGGTTGATGAACAGGCAGCATTTACATATCAATTAAACAATAGGGCCAAGATGGTGGAGTACAGAAGTTTGCATCAGGATGATAAAGTCCAATTTTTTATTTTTTATTTTTTCCTTCTGAAGCTCATACAAGAAGCTCTGGTTTGTAATTTACATTTTGAGGATAATTCTTGTAATATTTCCAATGAATAACACTCTTTACAATTTCTAATTTTCTATGATTAATTTACTTTTTTCTTTTTCTCTTCAATTTCAATTTTTTATTCTAATTCAAATGGGGAAGAAGTCTGGTTTTCATGATTGAAGAGGAGGCAACAACAGCAAATTATTTACAGCAAAAAATATGATTTTAGAATTTGGGCTCCCTTTGGTATGTATTATAGAATTAATTATATAATATATTATGACATATGTAGTTGTTTGGTATGATTGACAATATTTGTTTATATTTAAAATAAATTAATATAATTTAAAATCTACAAAGGTTAGAAAGCCTAAATGATAGAATATAGGAAGGAAACCCTAGTAGACCTAGCAAAGAATGAAAAAAAAAAAAAAACAAATGACCTTAATCCTTACCTTCGGCAATGCCATTAGTTGGGGGTAATACATAAAAAAAGAATATGAATCTGACTAAGAGGCCACCTTTGATATTTCCATCAGCAAGGGCTAAGACATAAAAAAGAATATAAATCTGACTCTAGGGGTTCACCTTCAGCATAGATGCAAGAAACTAGATTCAAGAGAAACTAACTAAACGTGTACTGAGTCATTGTCGCCTGCAATTGGACACCTTTCTTTGCTAGGCATCTGCCACATGTTCCTGTTTTAGTAACAATGAGTTACTCTCCATCTCATCATGGCTAAGTAAGACTTGTAGAAAGCTCCCCCCCCCCCCCACCCCCAACTCCTTTTATTTATTTAGCAACGAAGCAACCCTTCAGAAAGTAATTGGTCTCAATACCTATTAATTAATGTGCAAAATGAAGCCCACCCAGTCCAAATCTCTTAATCGACATGTTTCAATCTGATCTTATAAAATCCGACACCAATTTAGCCCAGACCAACCCGTTGACACCCCTACCCAAATACACTAAGAAACACCCCATCGGCATATGCAAAATAGTGAGATATCAATACACTGGTACCTGTAAAATAGTCTTGCAATAGAGGCTAGCCCAATGGATTCACCATGGATTCAAATCCTCTCATGTCCTCATGTTGACATGAGGAAAATCCTGTAACTGTCATTCACTATGCGCGTATACCAATACACTGGTATGTGCGCACAGTGAATGACAGCCATAGGATTTTCCTCATGTCAACATGAGGACATGAGAGGATTAAAATCCGCTCACCATGGTGCAATCTCGTTTGAAATAGAACACAAATCTATGGAAGATTCTCCACAACCCCTTCCCTTCTTGCTTTCTATGTTTATTTATTTATTTATTTTACCAATAATCAAATTTATGGAAAGAAGAGGAATATTGTACAACAAACAAAATCCATCCTTAGAGGCTTGAGCATGAAAGTCCCCTGAGAGAATGAAAAACTACAATTGTAAGACCCACATGCCATGAACCTGGTCTAACCCTATGTCTAGTGTCGTGATTGGTTTTTCCATCGAAATCGGCTCAAATGAACGAACCATATGAAGAACCACAATACCAGGTAAGCAAACCAGTCAAAATTTGTTTGTGTAGTCAACTATTTTGGTTTGTGTGGTCGAGACCTGTGAGTTGACCTGTCAATCTATGGTTGACTATTTTGTATTGTGTGGTCGACTGATTATGAGACCAGTGGGTCGACCGGTCAATCTATGAACCGACTCCAAGTTTAGGAAATTTTTCTAATTTGATGATGATTCTCTCCTAATTGAGAGATGACTCTATATGGATACTTTCTCCCTATAAAGAGGACATCCCTCTACCTTTTCTCACTCTTTTTACTCATTCTCAAACCCTAGAACTGAGAGAAAGAGAGGAGAAGAAGGAGAAGGAGACTTGAAGAGGAAGAAAGATTAAAGGAAGGAAAAGGGGAGTTGTAGACAGAAGGATTGTTTTTGGAACTTCAATCTACCACATCGAAGGTTAACGGTAAGTACCTTGACTCTGTAGGGGGGATAGGTTGCGAGGGTTATGGATTGGGATCATGATGCAAGGGAAGATCAGATCTAAACCTATGTTAGATCAAATCTAATATGAATGATGATTCTAATATAAATTCATTACAAGGATTAGGGTTTTAAAAAAAGGTTTTAAACAATGTGTAATGGCCATAAAATGACTCTAGGATGAATCCATTGATGAGCCAAGGTGTTGACTCAAGTGGGAATTCGGACTGGAAAATAACCTGACCAGACTTTGTGTGGTTGCATCACTAGTCGACTATATGTGGGACCAGTGAGTCGACCAGTGACTCTTGGGAAGTTGCCAGGAATTCTTTGGTTGCATCACTAGTCGCATGATGATGCACGACTAGTTAATGTCGACCAATCAATTCTTAGTAGTCATATTTTAGATTTTTGACTGCCGTAATTTGATCAAATAAAACCCTAATCTAAATTCATTAATTGTTTAGGATTCCAACTAAACCAAGATAATTGTTAAAGCTTGGAAGAGGAACAAACATCAATCATAGGTGAGGGAACAAGACCTAAACTAATTGTTAATAACAAGCTACTCTTTCTTTTCACTTTCTGCTATTATGAATGATACCATGCTTTATATGATTGATTGTGCATTTCATATGTCATCCAATAACTGTTATATTCATGCCTATTTAATTATTTGTTCTTTATATTGTTATGATGATGATGATGATAGGAATAGGCATGTGCTTGTGTGTGTAGTCGATGTGTTGGATTGGGGTGGAGTATCAGGGAGAGTACTGGTGATGTATGATCTAGGTATTCTAGCTCTATCTCTATTTTGTTGGTCACATTGACATTATCGTATCGCTGTTACTTTAGCGAAACTAGTATGTCATGGGGTATCAGGGGAGGTGATCACGGTGTGGGCCCTAGTTTAGTTGTTGGAACCTTAGCTCTATCTCTATGGGCTTATTGAGGGATGTTGGGGTAGGGCCTTGGGTACAAAGTTATGATGACATTTAGGATTGGTTGGACACGAACCTAGTTTGCAAGCCCTTGCCAGTAAAGGCATACATACTTGTATGGGATAGAATATTAGGAAAAGTATTGGCGGTGTGTGATCCCGGTACTCTAGTTTTATCTCTATTCTATAGTGAGTGATGTAGGACGACAACGGTGTGTAATCCTTTAAGTGTGCTCACACTCTCGTGCATGGAGGTGTAGTGGCCACCTATCCTACCCATAATACATTACAAACTTATACCAAACCTAAATATATGAATTTGATTGCATGCATATGTTTGTGTATTGTTTTGTTTTCTCACTAAGCTCATGTGGGAGAGCTGACCCTTGTGTATGGTATTCATTTAGATTCTGATGATGTAGGTGCTACTATCTAAGATTTTATCAGTGCACCAATGTATGGACACATGGCGACTATGGACATACAAGCTGTAAAGGACGAGCATGACTCATCATGCGAGTGTTTCCATCGTGTTTACGCTTTGTGCCTTTATTTTTGTATTTGACTTATGGAATTTGTAATCGTTTGTTATATTTATGTTTTGATTTCTTGAGATAATTGGTTAAATATTTATCTATCATTGTAGACTCTCAGTTCATTATTAATATAATTTTTACTATTTATTTACTTTGATTATGTGAAGTGTATAGCTTGATGGTTGACATGGTCTTCTGTGATCCTGGCTTGAACCAACGGTTTAGTGATGATTTATTCACACTACTAGTTCGTCTAGAATTGGGTTGTGACAACTTGGTATCAGAGCTCTAAGACTCTGCCAATTAAACCTAAGTACATGTGGGTTCATGAACTAAGTTAGGATAAACTTAAAAGCTTTAGTACAAACACACCATAAGCACATGTATTAGTTGAGACAGAACTTAAATAAGACAATAATACATATAATTAATGGTGGAATAATATATATACACAGACAGAAAAATAAAATATAAATGTATCCTGATAAACAAATAACATAGGGTAACTATCCAGACAAAATCTAACCTTGAGATTATATACTAAAAATAAGATTAACTGTTAAAGAAGATAAAACTCTTCTCCTCGGTGACGTGGAGACTCTGTGTGAGATTCGCTATACGCTGATCTATCATTTGCTGAGCATTAAGAAGAGGTTGCAATCCGACCCCACCGCTATCTGGGTTGAGAACAAGTAATGAGAACCCATCTGAGTAGATGCCAAATAATGATAATCAGACTGGAGTAAATCAAAGGGGTGAACAACTAGGCCACTCCAGCCAATCTACCTCGACCACCAAGTGCCTTGGCCACAGTTGTAATTAACTTGGCTCCATAAAATGCAAGGGCAACAACAGATGTTACTAACTATACAAGTTACCATGGGAATCACTATCCAAATTACTAATGGTACACCAATATCTTTAGGTTAGACCAATTACAGTACCAATTAGTAGCAACACTATACCTTTAGTGCCTATTGGCCATAACACATGGCCTACTATACAACAGGTCCTAGTAATGCACACCCCAGTGCAGAATCGTGGTGCACAACAAGTAATGTATCAAGGTGGTTACCCTTATCAGCCACCGATGTATGGGATAGTTGCATCATGGCAGAATGATCCGACAAGGGTTGAGGAACGTTTGCTAAAGATGAAGCCTCAGACATTTTCAATAAGGGATCGAATCTATTGTGGCTTGTACAGTGGATAAACGAACTAGAGAAGACTTTCTTAATAATGGACATACCTGGTTTTAAATTATCGTGCCTTGACAAGATACCTTTTCGATTCATCCTGTCAATTTAAGTTACTGATGTTGTTCCCTTAGAATTAGCCCTGACCATACTAATCTAAGCTACTCTCATGATCGACAACATGAATAGAGATATGAACTGAATGAAAAGCTTAAAGGTTTAATTATTTTGAATTTACATCCTTTTGATTTTATTCCTTAGTTTTTTGATGTATCAAAAATTTTCTCCAGATTTATTCCTGTAGTGCCTTGGCCTATGGCTCTATAGTTCTTAGTCTTTACTTCCACCTATATGGATCACCTTGCAACCTAATGGCTCTTGTTGTCGGCTTGGTTACCATAGATTTACTCTTAATCTTTTAAATCTAGGTTCACTAGATAAAACAAATGTTCGTCATCGTATTGAATTCGAAATAAAGAATTGAATCGCTTTTGGATAAACATCCTGATTCTTACATTCACGACCTCTATTGATAAAGATACTTAGTTAATAAGGGAATTATTAGAGGGAAGACGATTGAATTCAGATTAGATTCTATAGTCAAAAAAACTCAGATGAAGTAATAGAGAATCTGTTTTGAGATTGCTAGATAGATAGATTTGAGTTATGACTTATAAAAGAGTGTATGAGCAAGAAGTGAAAACTATCAAAGGTAGCCGGAAAGAAGTAGATAGCGCTTGAGTAGACTTAAAGATGGCTATATCGGTATGAATTTTGACAAGACAAAAGATTTCTAAAAACATATCTAAGAGTGGATACAAAGATGAAATAAAAAATGGTGGCATTGATAGTACTCAATTTAGTACAATCACTATTGAGTTTTTTCAAATTTCGAAGAAGATCATTGAGTAAAGACCAAGAGAGTTTGGTGGAATTAATAAGAATATAAGCATATACTTTAATGCTTATAGGTAGACTTGGGATATATAGTGAGTAAACAATCAAAAGATGCTTTTTGGAATATATAAAAGATAGAGCAGGGTAGAGCAATAGTGATAAAAGACATGTAAGTAAATGAGTGCAATACGAGATTATTGGCGATGGTCTTTTGAAAACCATAAGAGGTGAAGGGGTTAGATATGCCCTTAAGACCTTATACCAAAGTTTTCCAGTTTGTTCACCTTTGAGATTAGAGGATATGTTAGATGAGTGTTATGAACCGTATTAATGGATAGAGTTTGGATGCAAATCTAGTTCAACTCGAGACGGTAGACTTTGACGTCATCTTAGGAATAGACTGGTTGTCTCAGCAGTCTGAGAGTTTACTTTGCACGGAGAAGAAGTTGACATTCAAGGGCAAGGATGGTGTAAAATTTAGTTTCGTTATGACCAAACTTCCTCATAAATGGAAGCTTACTCTCTTTGCACTTAAGGCGAAGAGATGCCTTGAAAAGAAAGGAGTTGGATATATGGTATCGACGGTGGATGTTACTAAAGAAGCACCACAGATGGAAGATATGAATGTGGTGTGTAAATTTTTGGATGTGTTCCCCAAAGACCTACCTAGATTGCCACTTGATCAAGCCACAGAATTCATGATAGACCTTTTACTTGGGTCAGCACCTATGTCTAAGGCACCCTATAGAATAGCTCCTATAGAGTTGAAGGAACTGGAGACTCAATTACAGGAGTTATTAGACAAGGGTCTTATCCGGCCAAGTATCTCTCCATGGGGAGCGCTGGTGTTGTTCATCAAAAGGAAGGATGGTAGTATTCGACTGTGTATAGACTACCAAGAATTGAATAAGCTGACAATTAAGAATCGATACTTGTTACCACATATTGATGACTTGTTTGATCAGTTGCAAGGCGCAAAGGTATTTTCTAAGATCGATCTTCGATCAGGGTATCATCAATTGAAGATCGAGGACAGTGACATTCTGAAGATAACATTCAGAACAGGTACGGACATTATGAGTTTCTGGTTATGTCGTTTAGATTAACCAATGCTCCTGCATCTTTTATGAAACTTATGAACCGGGTATTCCATGACATGTTGGACACATCAGTCATAGTATTCATAGATGACATATTGGTTTATTCCAAGAATGAAGTGACTCATGCGACAGACCTTAGAGCAGACTTACAATTGCTAAAAGGGGGAAGCTTTATGCCAAGATCAAAAAGTGTGAGTTTTGGTTGAACGAGGTGACTTCCTTAGGTCACAAAGTGTTATTAAAAGGAATAAAAGTAGACCTTAGTAAGATGGAAGAAATTATAGGATGAGAAGTGCCTAAGAACATTGCAGAGATCAGAAGTTTCTCAAGATCAGTTGGTTATTATAGACGATTCGTGGAGGACTACTCTAGGATTGTGGTACCTCTTACCAAGCTGTCCAGGAAAGGGGAAAAGTTTGATTGGACCAACAAGTGTGAAGAATATTTTAAGACTCTAAAAGCAAGGTTGATATCAGCTCCCATCTTGATCGTTCCAGCACTAGAGAAACCTTTTACCATACACATCGATGCTTCCAAATTGGGTCTAGGATATGGGTTGATGTAAGGTGAATAAGTGATTGCGTTTGCTTCAAGACAACTGAAGGAGCATGAGAAGAGTTACCCTACTCATGACTTAGAGTTAGCGGCAGTGATTTATGCGATCAAGACTTGGAGGCATTATTTATATGGAGAAGAATTTCAGAATAAGTTGAATCACAAGAGTCTTACTTATTTATTTACTCAGAAGGAGTTAAACATGGAACAGAGAAGGTGGTTAAGACTCCTGAAGGATTAAGATTGTAATATTCAGTATCACTCGGGCAAGGCTAATGTGGTTGTAGACGCGTTAGGCAGAAAAGGGAATAATAAAGCCAGAAGGAGGACCTAGTACAAATGTTACCTTGTGTTTCACATCAATAGTTTTGGATTTGGAAGGAGAGCATCATATAATAGAAACTCGTGATGATCCAATTGAGCGAGAACTTATGGATAAACTTATGGAGCAACAAATTTTTCTTGCGTTCACAGCATTAACAATCGTTTCTGATTTTATGGACGAAATAAAAGCAGCAATTCTTTTAGATCCATATCTGAGGATAGTACCAAAAGATTTAGAGAAGGGTAAGCCAAGCCCTGACGTTACTTTAGACATAGATAAGGTCTTGAGATACAGAGGATGATTATGAATACCTGAAAGTGAAAAACTCGAATCTTAGATACAAAATAATGCTAGAAGCCCATTCCATTTTGTATTTATTACATCTTAAAAGTACTAAAATGTACCAAGACTTGAAGAGATTATATTGGTGAAAGAGAATGAAAAGGTGTGCTTAGGTATGTATTTCAGTGTTTAAATTACCAGCAAGTAAAGGATAAAAGACAGAGACCAGCAGGCTTACTACAACCGTTACCTGAACCAACTTGGAGATGGGATTGCATCACTATGGACTCGTTATCGGTTTACCATTGACTCCCAGATTGGTTGATGTAGTCTAGGTGATTGTGATTGTCAATCATCTTACCAAGATGGCTCGTATCATTGCTATACAACCCCTGTATACTTTGGCACGATTAACCAAGCTGTATGTGGATAACATAGTCAGATTGCATGGTGTGCCTAAGAGCATAGTGTCAGACAAAGACCCATGCTTTACCTCGAAATTTTGGGTGGGATTACAGAAAGTGATGGGAATAAAGTTGAAGTTCATTATAGCCTTTCACCCTCAGATTGATGGGCAGTCCGAGCGGACCATTCAAATCTTAGAGGGTATGCTCTGAGCTTGTGCTATCGATTTCAAAGGAGTTTGGGATGAGAAGCTACCATTGATCGAGTTCGCTTACAATAATAGTTACGAGGCTACTATACATATGTCACCCTATGAAGTTTGTTTTGAAACTAAGTTAGAGAAAGAAGAATTGTCGAACTTGAGTTTTTCGAAGAAACCTATCAAGAAGTAGACCTAATGGAGAAAGGAAAAAGATAGCTCAAGATGGTCAGAAGCAGTATGCGGATAATAGACATTGAGACCTTGAGTCGCTGTAGGTGACAAAGTGTTCCTAAAGATGTAGCCTACGAGAGGTTTGAAATGGTTCGGTTAGAAGAGAAAGTTGTGTCCTAGATATGCTGGACCATATGAAATTTTGGAGAGACTTAGAAGAGTAG
Organism: Protea cynaroides; assembly: GCA_028583415.1. Classification (NCBI taxonomy): domain Eukaryota; kingdom Viridiplantae; phylum Streptophyta; class Magnoliopsida; order Proteales; family Proteaceae; genus Protea; species Protea cynaroides. Next base: position 69,619,243 of record CM053267.1, read on the forward strand.
TATATCAACTTACATTAGCCATCTATTTCTAGTGTGCACGACATATTTTGCATGTCTCTATTGAAGAAGAAAGTTAGAGATCCATCATAGGTATTGACTACGGATTCACTGGATTTGATAAAAGACTTAACTTTTGAAGTGGTGCCAGTTGAACTTAGTAGTCGGAGGGTACATCATCTCTGGAACTGGGATATTTATTTTGTTGAAGTGATCTGAAGAAGCCAAGATGTGAAAGAGGTTACATGGGGAGAGGAAAATGCCATGTGAAAATAGTATTCCCACCTGCTCGTATTGAAAAGTACGTGCAAATTTTGAGGATAAAATTTCTTTTGAGGGTGGGGGAGTTGTGAGATCCATACGTGCAAATTTCAAGGATAAAATTTCTTTTAAGGATGGTGGAGTTGTAAGACCCGTACATCGTGAACCCGGTCTAACCTTACATTCTCATGTCGTGATCGATTTTTTCATCAAAATTGGCTCAAACGAACCAACTGTATAAAGAACCACAAGATCAGGTAAGCAAACCAGCCAAATTAAGCAAACAAGTCAAATTTAGTTTGTATGGTTGACTATTTTGGTTTGTGTGGTTGAGACCAGGGAGTCGATCGATCAATCTGTGGTTGACTGTTTTGGATTGTATGTTGTGTAGTCGATGGATTATAAGATCGGTGAGTCGACCGGTCAATCTCTGAACCGACTCCATGTTTAGGAAACTTTTCTAATTTGATGTGGACTCTTTCCTAATTGAGAGAAGACTCTATATGGAGACTTTCTCCCTATAAAGAGGACATCCATCTACCTTTTCTCACTCTTTTTACTCATTCTAAAACCCTAGAACTGATAGAAAGAGAGGGGAAGAAGGAGAAGGTGACTTGGAGTAGAAGAAAGCTTAGAGGAAGAAGAAGGGGAGTTGTAGATAGAAGGATTGTCGTTGGAACTTTAATCTACCATACCGAAGGTCAACGGTAAGTACCTTGACTCTGTAGGGGGATAGGTTACAGTAGGTTATGGATTGGAATCATGATACAAGGGAAGATTAGATCTAAACTTATGTCAGATCATATCTAATATCAATGATGATTCTAATATAAATTCATTACAAGGATTAATGTTTTAATAGAAAGATTTAAGTAATGTGTAATGGCCATAGAATGACTTTAGGATGAACCCCATTGATGAGCCAAGGTGTTGACTCAAGTGGAAATTTGGATTGGAAAATAACTTGATCACTAGAATTTGTGTGGTTGCATCATTGGTCGACTATATGTACGACCAGTGAGTCAACCAGTGACTCTTTAGAAGTTTCCAAGAATTCTCTGGTAGCATCACTGGTCGCATGATGCATGACCAGTCAATATCGACCAATCAATTGTCAGTAGCCATATTTTGGATTTTCGACTGCCATAATTTGATCAAATAAAATCCTAATCTGAATTCATTAATTGTTTAATTTTTTAACAAAATCAAGATAATTTTTAAAGCTTAGAAGAGGAACAAACATCAATCATAGGTGAGGGAATAAGACATAAACTAATTGGTTAATAATAAGCTACCCTTTCCTTTCACTTTTTGCTATTATAAATGATACCATGCTTTGTATGATTGATTGTGCATCTCATATGTCATCAATAATTGCTATTCCTGTTCATGCATATTTAATTATTTATTATTTATACTATTATGATGATGATAATAGGAATAAGCATGTGCTTGTGTGTATGTGGTTGATGTGTTGGATTGGGGTGGAGTATCAGTGGGAATACTGGTGGTGTGTGATCTGGGTATTCTAGCTCTATCTCTATTCTGTTCGTCACATTGACATTGTTGTATCGCTGTTACCTTAGTGAAACTAGTACGTGGAGTATTGGCGGTGTATGATCCGGGTACTTTAGCTCTATCTCTATTCTGTAGTGAGTGATGTGGGGCAACAACGGTGTGTGATCCATTGGGCATGCTCACACTCTCTTGCATGGAGGTGTGGTAGCCGCTTATTCTTTCCATAGCACATTACAAACTTACACCAGACCCAAAGATATGAATTTGACTGCATGCATATGTTTGTGCATTGTTTTGTTTTCTCACTGAGCTCATGTTGGAGAACTGACATTCGCGTACGCTATTCTTTTAGATTCTCATGATGCAGGTATTACTGTCAAAAATTTTATCAGTGCACCAGCGTATGGACATGTGGTGGCTATGGACATGCAAGCTATGGAGGATGAGCATGACTCATCATGCGAGTGTTTCCACAGTGCTTACGCTTAGTGTCTTTATTTTCATATTTGACTTATGGGATTTATAATAGTTTGTTATATTTATGTTTTAGTTTTTTGAGATAACTGGTTAAATATTTATCTATCACTGTAAACTCTTAGTTCATTATTAATATAATTTTTGTTATTTATTTATTTATTTACTTTGATTATGTGAAGTGTATGGTTTGATGGTTGGCACGATCTTATGTGATCCTGGCTTGAACCGATGGTTTAGTGACGGTTCTTTCACACTTTTGGTTACAATATAGGGGGAATGGGCACATTTTGGTGAAAGGTGAAGGTTAAGATACTTTAAACAGTTGGAGGAGAGAGAGAGAGAGAGAGAGAGAGAGAGAGAGAGAGAGAGAGGATACCAATAAGTTTTAAAGGGAGATAGGGGGTATGTAAATAAGCAGACGATTGAAGAGATTGAGTTCAGTTCATATGTAGGTACGTCTCTTTCATAGCTCATTCTAGGGAATTGACCGTGTTATCCAAGTCATCCAAGAGACAACCCGAATCTTCTAGTGTCCTACAATCAAAATGATTTACCAACAAATCCCACAGTACATACAATATCCACCATAATCAACAGTAAATAATAATAATAATAATACTTGCAGCGGAATATCAGAGTTGCAGCAAAATCATAACAAGGAACAAGATGCCAACTAATAATACTTAATACCATAAGTTTGTTACCTATTACAATTGTTCCACAATATTCACAATACTACATACATCCATATTACATAACCAGAGTAAATCCAAATAGGTTCTTGTGGATAGACCAAACCATCATTTATCCACAGATAGTAAAATCAACAAAATCAAGAGTTAACTTAGGTCCCGTAGATAGAATCCCAATAGGTGCAACCCTTGACGTGATCACGGAGAGGAACCCCACCAAGTGAAGCAGTTTCAGCATTAGCAGGATCCATAGTTGCATCGATAGTAGCGGTACCTGCAAACAAAGCTAAAAAGATTCCACATCGAGGGGTGAACTCACATCCCAGCTCAACGAGGATTCAGGTATCCAATGCAATCCTATGCAACAAGTTATGAATGCAGCACAAAAGTAAATAAACAAGCAATTATGGGTGTCATACAAGTATGTATGCAAATCATGGTCGATCTATACCTTAGCGAGGATCTTACCCCCTACCTCACTGCTTGAGCTGTGCCCCATACCCCACCGCCTGCGCAATGCCTCGTACCCCACTGCCTGAGCATATACACCTTTACCCTACAGCCTGAGTGCTTCGTACCCCACCACCTGGATTATTTATACCTGTACCCCACCGCCTGGATTGTATTCACCTTAATAAAGTACAAATCACTTAACCAAGTTGATGCATGATGCATGAGAATGTTATTAATGTGTTATACCCCAGCAGAGATCTCCGTTCCACTCCCATGGATTGACTGTGTCCCTACTAAGGTGCAACCGGACTTTTGGCCATGTATCGTGCCTCCACATGTTACATGATCATATACCCCACACAATCAATAATCAAACAATCAATCAATCATCATGGTATGTGCACGTAGTAAGTAAAACTATACTCCAACAGGAATCCCCGTTCCACTCCTATGAACTGACCGTATCCCCATTAGAGCATTGAGTGCCAACATGGCACGTGTATCGTATTCCCATACTCTACACGCCCATCATAGATGGTTTCATCCAAACTGCACCCAACAGAGGACCCCAACTCCCTACTCTCATGGTTCTTTGTGCCTCTACTAAGGTACAACTACTCTCAATGTGATTCATGATGTCACTCCATACATGGATGGCATCCCAATAGAGAACCCCGGATTCCCACTCCCATGGTTCACCATGTCTCCATTAGAACACCGACACCCCAACATGGTACGCAAGCCCGTACTCCCATATGCCACACTCACAATCATACATGGTTATGCACACAACAACTACATCAACAACCACTCCTTGCAGAGACTCTCAGATCCCCACTCCTATGGTTCATCGTGTCTCTAGCAAGGCAGCAACAACCAACAACATCAACATACATAGTTATAGTAATATGCAAACAGAAAATACATGCTCAAACTCTACATGATCCAACCCTTCACCTGTTGACACCAAAGGTGTTGCTGAACCTTGAAAATGACAGAAGGCTTCGTCCACTACCCGCAGTGTTTTACCCAATGGATTAGATAAATTGATTAGGTTGGTGAATGACTTTTAAACCAACATAGACAAGTCCAAATTGTCCATGCACAGGTCCCCAGGTAGGTCGGGACCCGAAAGGATAGTCTTCCTAACCAATTATAGGCTTATAGGTCAATAGTAATTGAATTGGCAGAAGGAACCGGTTGTGTGTTCCACCGGTATGTGGTGCCGGCTAACACTTAGTTAATTCCTTTATTTATAAAACCGAAAGGCTAATCGGATGAATGGTCATCTGGTTGGTCATCGGCTTCACATACTGTATACAGTATAGGATTCCAATGAATTTTTTAGAAGCTAGGCCGGATGGTCGGTTATCCAACAGTGGCTCCGCTTAGGATTAAGCCTACATGGAGGCACGACCAGTGGTAGCTTGTACATACCGGTGTGACATACCCGAAAGATCGTGCTTCTGATTCGTGATACCTGTTATTACTTAGTCTAAATTATTTAAATATTTTTCTTGGCAGTAGATTAGTCATAAGTCAACTGGTATTAGGGCCACTACCAGCTATCGGTTCGTGCTGTCGGTTCTGGCCTAGAAGCCAGATACGAACCAGAGAGGGTTTACTCTTTGAAAAAAGCTTCCCCATCATGGTTTTCCTTTCTTTAAATGGTGGAAAATTATTATTCACCATTATTTAGGACAATGGATATCACACCCCAATTCTGGACTAACCAGTGGTGTGATGAACCATCATGAGAACCAACGGTTCAACCAGGATCTCGTATAGGCTATGCTAACAATCCAAACCAAATACACATTCCAATAATCAGAGTAAATAAGTAAATAGCGGAAGTCTTTTTTTTAATAATGAACTAAGAGTTTACAGTGATAATTAAATATTTAACAAGTTATCTTCAAGTAACCAAAACATTATTAATACTTATTACAAGTATCACAATATGAAAGTTAACCACTAAGCATAAACATAGTTGAAACACTAGCTTGACGAGCCATATTCATCCTCCACAGCTTCTCCGTCCATATTTGTCATTTGTCCATACGTTGACGTATTCATATAATCTTCAACGGTAACACCTGCAACATCAGAAACTAAAAAGAATTACGCGCACGAGGGTCAACTCTCCTACTTGAGCTCAATGAGTAAACAAAACAATGTAACAAACATATGCATGTATTCAATTCATAATTTTGGTATGTTTTTAAGTTTACGATGTGCTATAGAAAGGTTTGGTGGCCCCCGTACCTCTATACATGAGTGTATGAATCTGCCCAATCGATCAAACATCATTACAGTCCACATGCACCCACCATGGAATAGAGATAGAGCTAAAGTGTCCGGATCACACACCGCCAACACTTCCCCTGATGCCCTACCCATACCAATACGTAAACCCCTATTGGCGAGAGCTTGCAAACTGGGCTCGCAACTAACCAATTCTAATGTCATACAGTATATCCAAGGCCTCACCCTAGCATCCCTCAATACGTCTATAGAGATAGAGCTGAGGCCCCCCGGTAGAGTCGAAGACTACACTATCCGAGACCACCTCCCCTGATGCCCTACGACATAATAGTTCTACTAAGGTAATGGTGATATGACAATGTTAATGGGCAAGACTTGAGTAGAGATAGAGCTAGAGTCTGGTGACCAGGTCAAGATCACCATGCCACGTCCTCTTCCTGATGCTCCACTCGCATCAAGTACATTAACCATACACACATAATCACATGCATAGTCCTAGCATCATCATCATCATCATCAACATATTATAAATAGATAGAAATAAATATGCATGAGCAGTAATAGCAGGAATATTGGATGACATGTGAGATGCACATTACAAACATACAAGCATAGAATCAATCATGGCACTGGACTCAAATAAATAAATAGTTTTTTTATTATCCAACTAGTTTAGGTCTTGTTCCCTCACCTGTTAGTAAAACTTGATCTCCTTCCAAGCCTTGTAATTCTCTTTGAATTGATTTAATAACCTAAAAGTTATATGAATTCAAGTTAAGGTTCATATATAACATGTTATAGTAGTCAAAAGTCAAAATAGAGCACTGATATGTGTATGATTGGTCCTATGGTCGATCCTATGGTCGATCCTATGGTCGCAATATATGCCACCGTAGGACATACGGTCGATACCCTATGGTCGCATTACATGCGAGTGTACCTACGACCATATGTTTTCTGAATTCTTCTCGAATGGTTGTAGTCGATACTTTTCTCATCCTATGGTCGACCATTGCTGCGACTATACGTAGTTTGGTTGATTTTTATATTTCTCATACGAGTTTATCCTCATGGATCGTCAATGGGACTTACCCTAAGATCATCTATGGCCCTTGATTACAGTTTATCCTTATCAGTTATCCCTAACCTATTCTCCATGGTTTCCCATAGAAATTTCATAATCAAAATCGTTACATTAGATTCAACACATCAACTTGATGGAATGGAACCTATCCTATTTGAGTATCCTACAGGTCAAGTCCATACCTTAAGCTTGCTATAGAAAGATAGAACTCTTCTCTGCAAAACCTTCCTCTCAGCCTTCTTCTCCAAATCTGCTTCTCCTTTTCTTCCTCTCTCTCTTTCTATCTTAGGTTTAGAGTTTCAATTTGGGTTCTAAAAGAGTGAGAGAGGCTAAGGAACATCCCTTATATAGAGAAAAACCTCCATATAGAGTCCCACTTTAATTAGGAAAGAGTCCTCCTCACATTATGAAAGTTTCCTAAATATGGAATCGGTTCTGGGTTCATACGATCGATCATACGGTGGCATAAACCGTCGACCATACCACCAAAACATGCGACCTAAGGTCATACGATCTCACTACGGTCGACCATAGGTGCGATCGTAGCCCTCAAAACTGCCACCATAGGTCCAAAATTTATTGGTTTTTAGTTTTTGACTGGTTGCTTCCACACAAACTTAAACAGTCAATCATACCAACTAAATTAGACTTATTGCTTACCTCATCTTGTGGTTTCTTCATACAATTGGTTCACTTGAGTTGATTATGATGGGAAGACCGGTCACGACATGAGAATGTAAAGTTAAATCGGGTTCATGGCATACGGGTCTTACAATGGAGGTCATTTAGACCCCATTAACATCTCCATTCATGGGGGAGGGTGAAAACCTAACTTCTAGGTCGAGGTTCGGTTGCCATTAAGGAGAACCATTAATGGAGAGCTCCATCATGGTCTCAATATCGCCTTCCAACATAAAGGAAAGGGAAAGAAGGATTAAGAATTCTTACCTTTAAGAGGAGACCGGTGCTTGAGTTCTAAGTCTTCAAGCTTGAGCTCCAAGCTTCCCTTCCCAAAGCACTTTCTCACTCTCCCACCATTTAGCAAGATGATAAAAAGGAGAGTGAGCCCTCCTTTTATAGGACTCGTGAAAAGAGAGAGTGTCCTACTCTTTCTCAACCAGCAGAAATCAAGCGGTAGAACCTTCATCCAGTATGTACTATCGGTTGAACTTAAAGTACTTTTGGGCCTAGTTTCATGAACCCAATTGGATGGTGTTATCTCTTAGGCTTCAATCATCTCTCCATACATGATCTAGCATTACTAGATGAGCTAAAGGGGTTGACCCATATCATATGTATGGTCCACAGACAGTGTGCCATGGGTTGGCACAGTAAGACTTGACACTGAGAGATCCGGATTGTGAGGGTTTCGGAGTGGGTCTTACAATACCCCAAATTTATAAGGATTTTGCCTATGAAATTAGGTCGTAATTGTAAGTTCATATCTCATACCTATAAGTGTCATTCCACACCATATCCATGAGGTCATTATATATTCCCCCCCAACATTTAGTAGTTAAGGGAGTTCAAGGCTTACCAATTTCTCAAAATTCCCTCTAATTAGCACGAGGCCGGCACTCATGTAGAGGCATAGTGTTCCCAAAACTTTTGGCAGTCAAAAACTTCATGCCCCATTATTCTATAGAAAAAACACATATCGACTTCCTCATGTTTCGAGAACTGTGCCTTGTTAACTGTTAGGGTGCATTGTCGCATGATGTGATTTCGATTTCCATACCGATAACATCTTTGGTGTCCTACCCTTGGTGGAAATTGGGTTTCTACAATGGCAGATGGTGGTTCCACTGGGATTTCCTCGTTTTTGAATTGAGGCACCTTAAACACCCCTTGTGGCGTTTTCTCTTCTAAGATTCTCTTTGCTAGTCTACCCTTTTCTTGTACCACCGACACTTCCTTTTGAGGTCCTTGAATATTTTCTTGGTTTCGACACTCGACTACTATCCATACCACTTGTTCCTCTATTGTTCCTGGAGACCTTGAGCTAATTGTCCCAAGGGGTCTGACACTTCTATGAAAGCTGATATAGGGGTGGTGCCATTGCGCATAGCCTTTGCTAGAGTTCCAATTGTCCTTTGCTAGAACTCGCCATGTTGCTTGTAGACTATTCTTGTGGCCTCATCTATCACTGTCACAACATCCCGAGTGCCCTGACAAAAGTGTGTAGAAGTTGCACTTTGATATATTTCCTAGCACATTCTCAACTCGTTAGCAGAATCCTAATTTATATGACATTTGAGATGGGAATGCAATGTTAACAAATCCACACATTTATCAATCAGTCACATCATACATTTCAAATCTCCCATTTTCTTGGCATAATTAACTTCATGGTTTAATCTTAATGACGTATGACCCAAACTATTGTGCCCATGTGTAATAGATACAAATTAGTATAACCTCTTACTACTTTAGCCCCCTATCTGTCCCCCCCATGATCCTCATATTGGTCGTGAGTTTTTGTTTACCAGGTACATTTTTCTTTTACTGTGTACCTAGGTCCTACGTATATTTTTTTATGAACAATAACTTAATGGTCAATACTCGCATGGTTCAGGTAACTAATCACAATTTGACTACATTCACATTAAAAATTTATTCACGCCACCACATAGCTCGATGAACCACATGATGAGTTTGCACCAAGTAATTGGAATACTTGACAGAGACAACATTTTAATTCCTCATGCATATTGGAATCATGTGGTGCGTATAATGCTCATGAACCTCATGTTATCCAATGCCTAACATAAATGAATCACCTAATCGTTTAAGGTTTACCTGGGTCATAGGGTTCCAAATTGCTACTCTCGCCAGGGTATAGGTCTTGACAATCTATCCTTATTTCGGAAGCTCTTTTTCCTGAAGCCAAGCCCTCTCGAATCTTATAAATAGTCTTGAGCAACATCGGGCCAGGTTCCCTGCTTTGTAGAGGCTAGATGGCCGAGAAGGCATTACAAAAAATGTCCCAAGTTATGACCTTGTGGAGCTGCAGCAGGATGGGCTGAGTCATTCGCCACCATTCATATGGCGCAGCCACTAGTTGGAAGGTGGCACACATTATCTTCTAGGCATCTGAATAGTGGAGGTTGCCAATATTTGCATCCATGGATTGAATCTAATTTTCTGGGTGGAATGGACTTGCACATGACCCATCGAATTGTTCAGGGTTCAATTGTAGAAAATCCTCCATAGTATTCTCCATAGTGTTTTGGTCTACTCCATGACATGGGGAGAAAGGTGGTAGCTCCTTACTAGCCCCATTAAGATGCTTGGGTAGTGACATGTTGCTTAGCCTTGGGTGCACAATCTGAAAAGGAACAATAAATCACCCAAGATTAGTGTCACTTTATACCAATATCGTAAGGGGAATGACATCATATGGCAAACAATTTCTACGAAATAATTGATAGCTAATGTGGAAAGCTCTACGGAACATAGACATATACTTTCAAGCGATATGGAAATCCCTTGACCTCATACTAACTATGGGGTTAGGGTGCCTTGGGTTAGTATGCAAAAAGTCCATTGGGGTACCCCCAATTTATAGGAATGAAGCCCATATGAGAGGGTAAGATAATTAGATAAACCGCAATCCAAATAGATCCACATTCTGTCAATCGACAGATCTATCGGTAGCTCGTACTTTGAGTTAATGTCGTTTAGCCGGTTCTCAGACTGTCAGAATTTAATACTTCCAGAAGGTTTTCCAAAAATAGTGGCAGATCTATGGTCATCTGGTTTTTCATCCGGTTATTAACCCTAACAAGACTGGCAGAATGAGATGGGTTAACAGTTTACCAGTTATGTTCATAAAATCTGGTTAATTGGGCGGCAAAACCCTAAAATTTCTAACTCTTGGTCTAATCGGTATTACGCAACCAGCAGCAGTGGTTATGTTACCTGTTGATCAGTACTGCAGGAATTTCTTTTTATAAAAAAGGGCTTGAGGGCCCTCATTTGGTCCCCACACCAACTACAAGTGGAAGAACCAGAGAGAATGAGACTCCGGCAACCACTCACAGTGACTTCCAATTCTTTCCTCCGACAAACTTTGGGATTTTTCTCCCCATTCCTCTGTAAAGGTAACATTCCTGTCTTCTTCTCCATTTTCCAATCTCTGAAACGCCTATCATCCCCTGCATAGCATACATATACATTTTCTTTGGGTTTTTTCATGCATTTCCACTGAAATAGTAGATGGGTACATGCATTTAGCATCTGTAACCGAATAGGGAGTATTGTATACTTCATTTTGAGAGTTTATACAAGGGTTTTGGGTCAACCCTATCAAATCTAGTAATTTGGTTATAGTATCACCACATACTGAACTGGGTACTCCCCCATTTCCATGAATTTCCTATCCAAGTGGGGTTCTCTCCATGTCTCACTCAAATGGCCTGCCTGGAGGTTTCGGCCAAACCTAATCGAACTTGGCACCCAAGCTAAGGCACCACTACCCATCAAAGATGTACCTCTGGTCACCTTGGTGTGACCATTGGTCCTGTACATTAAGGCACTATACCATTTTCTATTGCAGGTCAAGTTGTGTTGATGCCTTCGTGGTTGCCCATACCTAGTTATTTCAAAGCTATAGGGTTTTACCATATGACCCTTGTAAGACCCACACGCCACGAATCCGGCCTAACCTTATATTTTGTGTCAGGACCCGTCTACATATCATGGTCGAGCCAAATGGACCAAGTGTGTGAAGAAAAACCAAGACCTAATATGAAAATTCACTCAAAAACAGTCAAAATGAGGGTAGGGTCGCAGGTTTTAACAGGCAGGTCTGACTGTAAGACCCGTGTCAATCTAACCCGGTCTTACCACCTTGAACCAGGTTTACCCATCATGGTCGAGTCAAGTGGACCAAGGGCGTAATGGAGATCGAGATCCCAGGTATAAAATCGACCCAAAAACACTTAATTTTAGGGGAGGGTCGCATACCCAGCCAAGTAGGGTCGGACCTCCCAAAACAGAATGTCAGACCCTCAGATTTGAAGGGAGGGTCGGACAGCTTAAGACCCTAGGGTCGACGGGATCATCGACCCTCCCATCGACCCTCGGTTTCTGACGAAAATAGAAATTAGGAAATTTCTTAATTTTCGATTGGGATTCTTTCCAAATCTCAATGGGACTATTATAGGACATTCCTAATCTATTTAAAGGACGTCCCTAAGCCACTTTCACTCCTTTCACAACCCTAATTGAATTGAGAGAAAGAGAGAAGAAGGAAAAGAGGAAGAAAGGAGACAAGGAGGAAGGCTTAGCAAAAATGAGAAGAAATTCCAGAGAAAAGTAATCTTCTCAGGTATGGATACTAATCCCATGAGTTTCTACAGACCTTAGGTTAGATATGGTTGAGTGTAGGATTTTGGAGAAACCCAAACCATCCATCCATGGTTAGGTTTTCATGGAAAACCATAGGATGATGCACGAAAACTATTTAGATGGATTATACATGGTTCTAGACCATGGAATGACTGTTGAATGAATGTAGGAAGCAAGCCATAGGACCCCAAACATGAAGAGTGGATTTCAAAGTGGGAATTAGACCAGAGTGCATCGAGGGTCGCACCGAGGGTCGATAGACCATCCGACCCTAGGTGTTTTAGACCATCGACCCTCAGCATTCGGGAAGTTCAGAATGGAGGGAGGGTCGATAGACCCATCGACCCTAGCATCGACCCTACCATCGACCCTCAGTTGACAGAATGGTTTTAAATTTCGAATTAATTCTAATTAAATTCTATCGACTTGGTTAGGTTTGCTAGCAATATAATAACGTTATAACGGTGATTCTAAAGCTTGGAAAAGTATCTTTTAGCAAGCTAAGGTGAGGAACCTTAACCCCAAACTGAATTGGTTAATAATAAATTGTTTTCTATTTCTTGAGTCCTATGCCATGTTTGATTCTATGCGAATATGTTGTAATGTGCATACAGCATGCCATCCAATAATTCTATTACTTGTTCATGCATATTTACTTTATTGTTTATAACATGATGATGATGATGATGATAGGAATAGGCATGTGCTTGTATGTGTGTGGTTGATGTGCTTGATGCGAGCGAGTATCAGGGGAGGTGTGATGAGAACGTCAATAAACGTTAATCTTTGGCAGGTTTCAGCACTTTAGCTCTATCTCTAACTCAAGTCTTGTGCATTGACATCGTCGTATCGCCATTACCTTAGCGGAACTATTATGTCGTAGAGTATCGGGGAGGTGGTCTCGGTCCTTGTAGTCTCCGACTCTACCGGGGGCCTTAGCTCTATCTCTATGGGCATTCCGAGGGATCTTGGGGTGAGGCCTTGGATACACTTGTTTGGCATTAGGATTGGTTAGTAGCGAGCCCGGTTTGCAAGCCCTCGCTAATAGGGGCTTACGTGTTGGTATAGCATTATATAGCAATAAACGTTAACCTTTGTTGTATAATGTTATGGTAGGGTGGATGGGGACGACGATAAACGTTAACCTTCGGGCGGGCTTCTACACCCTGTGTATAGAGGCGGTGTCAATAAACGTTAACCTTTGACCACCCAACCTTTCTATTGCACATTGCAAACTATGAACCAGACCAAAGATATGAATTGACTTTTTGCATGCATATGTACTGTTGCATTGTTTTGGCTACTCACTGAGCCGTGTTGTGTGCTCACCCCTCGACGTCGAATATTTTTAGTTGATGATGCAGATTATACCGTTGAAGACTATATGAATGCGTCGGCGTATGGAAACGTGGCAGCTATGGAAGCTAGAGTTGAAGAGTATATACATGACACCTCTTGCGAGTGTGACTCGTGTGTATTTGACTAGATATTTTTATAGGTTTCTTTATTGGATTTATAAGACATGTATTGGGTACTTAAATATTTATGTCTCAGTTAAACACAGAATAATTTGCTATTATTTATGGATATCATTTTAGTTCTCAATTCATTTATTTACAAGATTTATGCTATTGTGTATTTACTCTGATTATGATTGTGGATGTGTGTAAAGTTTGGATAACATGGGGATGGTCTATTAGAGATCCTGGTTGAACCGTTGGTTATTTAGCGGTTCATCACACCATTCTGAACAGTGTGGAATTGGGGTGTGACAACTTGGTATCAGAGCTTCTCAGGCTTTGCTCGCCGAACTGACACACATTCAAGACCATTGTGAACTGAGTTAGGATAAATTAAAAGCTTTAATACAAACAAACCATAAGCACCAGTGTTGGTTGAGATAGAAATTAAACAAGACAATAATGTACATATAAAAGGTGGAACCATATATATACACTCACAGAGAAAGAGGAGACCAAGAATTATCCTAATAAACAAACAATTTAGGGTATTTTCTATAAGTGGGTAGCTATCTAAGTATACAAGGATATAGTACAGTAGCAAGAAGGAAGCATCTGTAAAACAGAAAAATTAAATGCCGAGTTGGTACTCACAAGATGTGAAACTCGATGTATGACAAAGGAAGAGAAAAATGGCTAGTAATGCCTAATTCCCTGCAAAGGTAAAGGAAAAGATCTCGGGCTAAATCCAAACAGAGATAAGAGGATTATGGCCACATAACTGGATATGATTATATAGGATGCGGTGCATTATTGATTTACTCTTATGATTATAGAGGATGCACATACCAGATTTTAAATTCTCATGTCTTGACAGGATACCTTCTTGATTTAACCTGTCAATTGGAGTTATAGATATTGTTTCTTTTGTCTTAGTCCTGATTATACCAATCTGCACCATTCTCATGATCGACGACATGAACAGAGATACGAACTGAGTGAACAGTTAAATGCTTAATCATGTTGAGCGTACATCTACTGATTTATACCTGATTTATTGATGTACGAAAATTTTCTCCAGATTTATACCTGATATACTGATGTATGAAATCTTCTCTAGATTTATTCCTATAATGCTTGACCAATGGAATTATATATTCGATAGAACCTATAACCATGAGGTCAAGAACTGTAGAACCTCTATTTTCATATATTTGGACCACCGTGCAATTTAATGATCTTTTGATGCCGGTTGGATTACCACAGATTTACTCCTGATCCTTGAAACATAGATTCATTAGATAAAGCAAGTGTTGTCATTATGCTAAATCGACAGAAGGAAAAGAATTATTTTGGATGCACATTCTGATTCATAAACTCCCTGACCTTTGTTGATAAAGATGTTTAGTGATAATGGGATTATTGGAAGGAAGATGATTGGATGCAGATTAGATTTTATAGCCAAGAGACCTCCGATGAAGTAATAGAGAATCTATTTTGAGATTTCTAAACGGGTGGATATGAATCATGCCTATAAAAGAGTGCATGCGACAAAAGTGAGAATTATCAAGGGTAGCCAGTAAAGAAATAAATAGCACTCTAGTAGAGTTAAATATGGCTATATCGGTATGAATTTTGACATGGTAGAAGATTCTTGAAGGCAAATCTAAGAGTGGATACCATGATAAAGCTAAAAATCATGGCATTAATACTACTCAGATTAATATAATGATAATTGAGTTATGCCTAATGTTGAGTGATATGATTAAGAAATGACCAAAAGAGTTTGGCTGAATTAATGAAATTATAAGCATATACCCTAATGCTTATAAATAGATTTGGGATATGAGATTTGGCAATAGTCTTTGAAAAATTAAGAGATGAAGGAACTACACAAGCTCTTAAGACCTTATACCAGATTTTGCTAGTTCAAGCCCTTTGGACTAGATGTTGTATGGGATGAGTGTTACGAACAATGTCCAAATCTTATGGATGGACAGACTTTGGATGCAACCTTGATACAACTTGAGATGCAGACTTTGACGTCATCTTGGGAATGGACTGGTTAGCTCGGCATTCTACAAATCTGTTATGCGCAAAAAAGAAACTAACATTTAAAGATAAAGAAGGAGCAGAATTCAGTTTCTCGGGAACCAAACTTCCCCGGAGACGCAAGCTCATACTTTTAGCATTAAAGGCTAAGAAGTGCCTTGAGAAGGGAGCAGTCGGGTATCTAGTATCAGTGGTCGACCTAACCAAGGAAGCACCACGAATGGAAGATATCGATGTCGTACGGGATTACCCAGATGTATTTCCGGAGGAACTACCCAGATTACCACCCGACCGAGCCACGGAGTTTGTAATAGACCTTCTACCCGGAGCCGCACCCGTATCAAAAGCACCTTATAGAATGGCTCCTACGGAACTGAAGGAACTAAAAGTGCAATTACAAGAACTGCTGGATAAGGGTTATATTAGACCCAGTATATCTCAATGGGGAGCACCGGTGTTGTTCGTAAAGAAGAAGGATGGTAGTGTTCGATTATGTATCGACTATCGAGAGTTGAATAAGCTGACAATCAAGAATCGATATCCACTACCCAGGATCGATGACTTGTTCGATCAATTACAAGGAGCGAAGGTATTCTCAAAGATCGATCTTCGATCAGGCTATCATCAACTGAAGATTAAAGAAGGTGACATCCCGAAGACAGTTTTCAGGATAAGATACGGACATTATGAGTTCTTAGTGATGTCCTTCGGATTAACTAATGCACCGGCAACATTCATGGAACTTATGAACCAAGTTTTCCACGATATGTTGGATACGTCGGTTATAGTATTTATTGATGACATATTGGTGTACTCCAAAGACAAGGAAACCCATGTTAAGAACCTAAACGCAGCCCTACAGCATTTAAGGAAAGAGAAGTTATACGCCAAATTTTTGAAGTGTGGGTTTTGGCTAAGTGAAGTTGCCTTTTTAGGCCATGTAGTATCCGCTGAAGGAATCAAAGTGGACCCCAGTAAGAACGAGGCTATCGTAAAGTGGGAAGCACCAAAGAGTGTTTCAAAAATTAGAAGTTTTCTGGGTCTAGCTGGATATTATCGGAGATTCGTAGAAGACTATTCTTGGATTGCCGTACCTCTCACCAGTTTGACCAAGAAAGGAGAAAAATTTGTATGGACGGATAAGTGTGAAAAGAGTTTTCAAACACTGAAGACCAGATTGATATCCGCCCCAATTTTGACCATTCCCGTTCCGGGATAGACTTTTACCTTATACACCGATGCATCGGGATTGGGACTAGGATGTGTGCTTATGCAAGGAGAGCAAGTAGTTACGTAGGCCTCGAGACAGTTGAAGGTACATGAAAAAAATTACCCCACTCATGATTTGGAGTTAGCGGTAGTAGTACATGCTGTCAAGATAAGGAGACACTACCTATACGGAGAGAAATTTCAGATTAAGTCGGACCATAAAAGTCTTACTTATCTATTTAATCAGAAGGAGTTGAATATGAGACAAAGAAGATGGCTGGAACTATTGAAAGACTATGATTGTGATATCCGGTATCATCCGGGAAAAGCGAACGTGGTAGCGGATGCATTGAGCAGGAAAGCAATGATAAAATCTCAAGGAGAAACTAGTACGACTGCAACAATGTATACCAACGGAAAGGTGTTCAATCACGGCAACGAACAATATGTGATAGATACAATGGATGGACCAGCCAACCAAGGGTTTATTCATCGGTTTTTGAATATGTTCGCGGCATTGAAGATTATATCGGATATAGTGGATGAAGTGAAGACGGCTATCAAAGTAGATCCTTATCCGAGAACAGGACAAAAAGATATTGAGAAAGGTAGGACCAACTCGAGTTCACCTTAGATAACGAGAAGGTACTGAAATATAAAGAGAGAATATGTGTACCCGAAACAGAAAGTGTGGACATTAGACACCGACTGGTGAAGGAAGCCCATACCACCATCTACTCGATACATCCTGGAAGTACAAAAATGTATCATGATCTAAAGAAACTACATTGGTGGGGGGGACTTCGTCACGGGACTACCATTGACTCCTCGAGTAGTTGACGCAGTTTGGGTGATTGTGGACCGTCCGACTAAGACAGCTCGCTTCATACCGATACGACCCCGATATACCTGGAAAGGTTAGCAAAGCTGTATGTGGATAATATTGTTCGGTTACACGGTGTACCAGAAAGTATTGTGTCCGATAGAGATCCAGGATTTACTTCTAAATTTTGGGAAGGACTGCAAAAGGCTATGGGTACAACATTGAAGTTCGATCGTGCATTCCACCCACGGACCGATGGACGATTAGAACGTATAATCCAGATTCTAGAAGATATGCTACGAGCATGTGTGATTGATTTCAAAGGATCATGGGATGAAAAGTTACCATTGATCGAAGTTCGCTTACAATAACGACTTTATCGGGCTACTATACGGATGTCACCTTATGAAGCACTGTATGGCGGGAAGTGTCGAACCCCTTGTTTTGGAATGACGTTGGAGAACGTAGTATTTTTGGACCGGAATTTGTTGAAGAGACTTATCGAGTGGTCGACATCATCAAGGAGAGAGTGAAAACAGCTCGAACCGTCAGAAGCAATATGCAGATACTCGACGAAGAGATCTAGAGTTCGCCGTAGGTGTTAAAGTATTTTTGAAAGTATTGCCTATGAGAGGATTAAAGAGATTCGGACAGAAAGGAAAATTAAGTCCAAGGTATGTCGGACCTTATGAAATTCTAGCTAAGCGTGGAAAAGTAGCTTATCAGTTGGCATTACCACCATCTATGTCAAGTGTGCACGACGTATTTCACATTTCTCTATTGAAGAAGTATGTCAAAGACCCAACGCACGTGTTGACAGTAGATTTTCCAGAATTGACTGATGATTCGACATTCGAAGTAACACCAACAGAAATCACCAGTCGAAAGGTCCAACGTCTACGCAACAGAGATATCTACTATGTTAAGGTCACATGGAAAAGTAGAGACATGGAAGAAGTTACATGGGAAGAAGAGAATGCTATGCGAAAGCAATACCCTCACTTGTTTGATTCAGAAGGTACGTACAATTTCGAGGACGAAATTTTTATAAGTTGGGGGGAGTTGTAAGACCCGTGTCAATCTAACCCGGTCTTACCACCTTGAACCAGGTTTACCCATCATGGTCGAGTCAAGTGGACCAAGGGCGTAATGGAGATCGAGACCCCAGGTATAAAATCGACCCAAAAACACTTAATTTTAGGGGAGGGTCGCATACCCAGCCAAGTAGGGTCGGACCTCCCAAAACAGAATGTCAGACCCTCAGATTTGAAGGGAGGGTCGGACAGCTTAAAACCCTAGGGTCGACGGGATCATCGACCCTCCCATCGACCCTCCCATCGACCCTCGGTTTCTGACGAAAATAGAAATTAGGAAATTTCCTAATTTTCGATTGGGATTCTTTCCAAATCTCAATGGGACTATTATAGGACATTCCTACTCTATTTAAAGGACGTCCCTAAGCCACTTTCACTCCTTTCACAACCCTATTTGAATTGAGAGAAAGAGAGAAGAAGGAAAAGAGGAAGAAAGGAGACAAGGAGGAAGGCTTAGCAAAAAGGAGAAGAAATTCCAGAGAAAAGTAATCTTCTCAGGTATGGATACTAATCCCATGAGTTTCTACAGACCTTAGGTTAGATATGGTTGAGTGTAGGATTTCGGAGAAACCCAAACCATCCATCCATGGTTAGGATTTCATGGAAAACCATAGGATGATGCACGAAAACTATTTAGATGGATTATACATGGCTCTAGACCATGGAATGACTATTGAATGAATGTAGGAAGCAAGCCATAGGACCCCAAACATGAAGAGTGGATTTCAAAGTGGAAATTAGACAAGAGTGCATCGAGGGTCGCACCGAGGGTCGATAGACCATCCGACCCTAGGTGTTTCTGACCATCGACCCTCAGTATTCGGGAAGTTCAGAATGGAGGAGGGTTGATAGACCCATCGACCCTAGCATCGACCCTAGCATCGACCCTCAGTTGACAGAATGGTTTTAAATTCCGAATTAATTCTAATTAAATTCTATCGACTTGGTTAGGTTTGCTAGCAATATAATAACGTTATAACGGTGATTCTAAAGCTTGGAAAAGTATCTTTTAGCAAGCTAAGGTGAGGAACCTTAACCCCAAACTGAATTGGTTAATAATAAATTGTTTTCTATTTCTTGAGTCCTATGCCATGTTTGATTCTATGCGAATATGTTGTAATGTGCATACAGCATGCCATCCAATAATTCTATTACTTGTTCATGCATATTTACTTTATTGTTTATAACATGATGATGATGATGATGATAGGAATAGGCATGTGCTTGTATGTGTGTGGTTGATGTGCTTGATGCGAGCGAGTATCAGGAGAGGTGTGATGAGAACGTCAATAAACGTTAACCTTTAGCGGGTCTCAGCACTTTGGCTCTATCTCTAACTCAAGTCTTATGCATTAGCATCGTCGTATCGCCATTACTTTAGCAGAACTATTATGTCGTAGAGTATCAGGGGAGGTGGTCTCGGTCCTTGTAGTCTCTGACTCTACCGGGGGGCCTTAGCTCTATCTCTATGGGCATTCTGAGGGATGTTGGGGTGAGGCCTTGGATACACTGTTTGGCATTAGGATTGGTTAGTAGTGAGCCCAGTTTGCAAGCCCTCGCTAACAGGGGCTTACGTGTTGGTATAGCATTATATAGCAATAAACGTTAACCTTTGTTGTATAATGTTATGGTAGGGTGGATGGGGACGACGATAAACGTTAACCTTCGGGTGGGCTTCCACACCCTGTGTATAGAGGCGGTGTCAATAAACGTTAACCTTTGACCACCCAACCTTTCTATTGCACATTGCAAACTATGAACCAGACCAAAGATATGAATTGACTTTTTGCATGCATATGTACTGTTGCATTGTTTTGGCTACTCACTGAGCCGTGTTGTGTGCTCACCCCTCGACGTTGAATATTTTTAGTTGATGATGCAGGTTATACCGTTGAAGACTATATGAATGCGTCGGCGTATGGAAACGTGGCAGCTATGGAAGCTGGAGCTGAAGAGTATATACATGACACCTCTTGCGAGTGTGACTCGTGTGTATTTGACTAGATATTTTTATAGGTTTCTTTATTGGATTTATAAGACATGTATTGGGTACTTAAATATTTATGTCTCTGTTAAACACAGAATAATTTACTATTATTTATGGATATCATTTTAATTCTCAGTTCATTTATTTACAAGATTTCTGCTATTGTGTATTTACTCTGATTATGATTGTAGATGTGTGTAAAGTTTGGATAACGCGGGGATGGTCTATTAGAGATCCTAGTTGAACCGTTGGTTATTTAGCGGTTCATCACACCATTCTGAACAGTGTGGAATTGGGGTGTGACACCGACCCTCCCATCGACCCTCACCATCGACCCTCAACCACGGGTCGATGAGGGTCTATGAGTTGTCCGACCCTCCCATCGACCCTCCCATCGACCCTCGGCATTCGGGAAAAAACAGCACGAACCGAAAATTGAGAAACCTTCCTAATTTCAATTGGAACCTTTCCTAAACTCAATGGGACTTATTTTGGGAGGTTTTGCCCTATAAATAGGACGTCCCTAAGCCTCTTTCACTCCTTTTACAACCCTAATTGGATTGAGAGAAAGAGAAGAGAAGGAAGAGAAGAAGAGAAGGAAAACTTGACGAAAAGGCTAAGGAATAAGAGGAAATTCAGAGCAACTCTGAATCTCAGCAAACCTAAGGTATGAATACATTCCCCATGATTTATTTAAGACTTTAGAATGGTTTATGAAGAGGGTATGACTTAGAAGAATCCCAAATCATCCATCCATGGTTTCGTTTCAATGGAAACCATGGAGGAGATCATTAAAACCATGTAGGTGAATAAGGTATAGTTCTAAACCATAGAATATGTATAGAATGGATTGTGGAAGTAAGCCATAGGACCCAACCATGAAAGAGAAAACAAAATCTGATATTTTTGACTCAAACCATGGAGGGTCGCACCTAGGGTCGATGGCAGATCCGACCCTAGCATCGACCCTCAGTGTTCGGGAAGTTCAGATTAGGGGGAGGGTCGCACCCAGGGTCGATCATGACTCCGACCCTACCTCCAACCCTCAGTTAACAGAATGGTTTTTAAATTCCGAATAAATTCTAATTAAATTTTATCGACTTTGTTAGGTCTTCTAGCAATATAATAACATTATAAAGGTGATTCTAAAGCTTGGAAAAGTATCTATTAGCAAGCTAAGGTGAGGAAACAGAACTCTAAACTAATTGGTTAATAACAAACTGTTTTCTATTTCTTGAGTCCAATGCCATACTTGATTCTATGCGAATATGTTTGTAATGTGCATACAGCATGCCATCCAATATTTCTATTATTGTTCATGCATATTTACTTTATTGTTTATAACATGATGTTGATGATGATGATAGGAATAGGCATGTGATTGTATGTGTGTGGTTGGTGTACTTGATGCGAGCGAGTATCAGGGGAGGTGTGATGAGAACGTCAATAAACGTTAACCTTTGGTGGGTCTCAGCACTTTAGCTCTATCTCTAACTCAAGTCTTGTGCATTAGCATCGTCGTATCGCCATTACTTTAGCAGAACTATTATGTCGTAGAGTATCAGGGGAGGTGGTCTCGGTCCTTGTAGTCTCTGACTCTACCGGGGGCCTTAGCTCTATCTCTATGGACATTCCGAGGGATGCTGGGGTGAGGCCTTGGATACACTGTTTGGCATTAGGATTGGTTAGTTGCGAGCCCAGTTTGCAGCCCTCGCCAACAGGGGCTTACGTGTTGGTATGGCACTATATAGCAATAAACGTAACCTTTGTTATATAATGTTCATGGTTGGGTGCATGTGAGTTGACGATAAACGTGATCTTCGGGTAACGTCACACACTCGTGTATAGAGGCGGGGTCAATAAACGCGACCTTTGGCTACCTAAACCTTTCTATTGCGTACTGCAAACTTTAAACCGGACCAAAGATATAATTTGATTGCATGCATATGTACTGTTGCATTGTTTTGTTTACTCACTGAGCTCAAGTTGGAGAGCTGACCCTCGCGCGCGCAATTCTTTTTAGTTTCTGATGTTGCAGGTACTATAATTGAAGATTATGTCGGCACGCCAACATAAGAACATGTGGCGGTTATGATGAGCAAGCTGTGGAGGACGAACATGGTTCGTTAAGCGAGCGTTTCAGCGGTGGACACGCGTAGTGTTTAGTTTGCGTATTTGGATATTGTAATATGTATTAAATTATGTTTTGGTTACTTGGAAATAAATGGAATATTAATTATTTATCATGATTAGACCTCAGTTCATTATCTGTAAGACTTCCGCTATTTACTTTATTACCTCTGATTAATGTGGAATGTGTTTTGGTTTATCATATGTGGGATAGCCTATTGTGAGATCCTGGTTGAACCGTTGGTTTATTGACGGTTCATCACACCATTCTGGTTAGTCCAGAATTGCGGTGTGACAACCCTGCTGCCATTGACAGCCACCTAGGCCTAGCCACCACTGTGGGCAGCATTTGGTGCCTAGCCTCCCATTCACGCTGGCCACATTGGATTGGACAACAATGCTGGTCACCACCTTGTTAGGGTAGGCCACTCTATGCTACTGCCCACCTAAAGCCTTAACTGTTAATTGCTTAACACAATCAATGCCTACACAAATTTGGGCATACTTTTAAACTTCTACCACATGCACCCTTATTGAGTAACAACGGTATTACTCTCAATATTTGGTTGCCAATTAGGTAGTGGCAGAGTGTATAATACCAAGGTCCACATTCATAGTCCATTATGGTATACTATCAATCCATCACCTTGTTAGTAAATCCATGCACAACCCTACACTAAAATGAATTAGAGTCATATAACGATATCTCTCACTTACTATAGCCTGCATATTGTGCTACTTGCATCCGAAATCCCTGGCTTAGTGCATCTACATGGTTTTCCTCACCCACTGCTGGAGGAGGCCGATCTGTGCCCCTCTACACTACTGTCTCCACGTCTATCTTCACATCCATATCCCCTCAGCACCCAACATCATTGAAAGTAGTAAGGCACTCAAAAAACAAGTGCAAGGGAAACTTACTAATGAAGACCGAAGATAGCACGAGCAAGAGGTCAAAAACACTCCAAGAAACTCCCGATGCTGCGCCTTCTATCCTAGCTCTTCCAACATCACTGTGAGAAATAAGGAGACCCACATCTCATATATTTATAAACATCAAGGGGAAGCCTTGGGGATGGAGAAGCGAGCATCCATGTAGAGCATGCCGATAAGACCAAATCCTGATAGCATTAATTATCGACGCTGGAAGGCGGGTCCATCGATCGGGTCCCACCTTGCAGTATCCATATGTCAGACCCGGTATGCCAACCAGAATCTAATCTGAGGCCGAAAAAGACATCACATGCAAATCCCACGACTCACATCGGTTAAGATTTTCAAGTGGATCGATGGTCAAGATTTTCAAGAAGACTGATGTATAATGGCCTCGCCGCCCACATTGGCCCCATTACATCGGCCCCCATTCAAACACTTATGAAGAAATGGGTCACGTACGAAACCCTTAACTCACATTGGTCAACTAAAAGGACCAATGTGTATTGGTCAAACCGCCTACATTGGCCCCGTCACATCAGTCCCCATTCAGACACTTGTTCAAACATAGGTCACGTGCAAATCCCATGACTCACATCGGTCAAGATTTATAAGAGGACCAATTTGTATTGCCGTTTTGTTAACATCAGCCCCATCACATAGGCTACCCTTCAAATACTTATGAAGAAGTGGGTCACGTGCAAATCCTGTGACTCACATCGGTTAGTATTCAAAAATGGACCAATGTGTACTGGTTGCACCACCCACATCAGCCCCATCACATCGACCATCTTTAAATACTTATGAAAAAGTGGGTCATGTGTAAATCCCTGACTCACATCGGTCAGTATTAAAAAATAGACAGATGTGTATTGGCCCCGTTGCCCACATCGGCCCCATCACATCGATCCCCATTCAGACACTTGTTCAAACATGGGTCACATGCAAATCCCATGACTCACATAGGTCACAATTTCCAAGAGGACTGATGTGTATTGGTCGTGTCATCCACATCAACCCCATCACATCTGCCACCTTTAAATACTTATAAAGAAGTAGGTCACGTGCAATCCTATGACTCACATCGGTCAGTATTCAAAAATGGACCGATGTGTATTGGCCGCGCCGCTCACATCGGCACCCCTCACATTGGTTAATATTCAGAAATTGACCGATGTGTATTGGCCGCGCCGCCCACATCGGTCCTCCACTTCAAACATTTATGCATCATGGGTCAACTCCAAGACATACTTATTTCTTTAAAACCACCTTCCTCGGACCAGCCAAAGCAGATGGTCTCAGGGGTTAGTTTCAACTTTGGGGTTTCTATTTAATTTTTTATTCAGTTAAACCTTACAGTTTCAATAGAGCAACGAGGCAAGTGTCGAGGGGAATTTCTGTTCAATTTTTTACCTATAAATACCCTGAATCCCAAGATTTCAGGTGTGCAAAACATTACTCACTCTTGGGATTCTCATCTTGACACTTCGGACTCGGGATTTCTCTCTTGCCCCACAACATAAAAGGTGGGCTCGAATCTCGAGCCCATTGATTGTTCATAGATTCCTAACTTTGGCATCGAAGTGGACCCAGGGTGTGAGGACAAATATCTTAATCTTTTTTTGAAGTCGCCACCTAGATTAAGGTCTAGGACCTTAGAAAATGTGAAATCTCACCACAAGGTAAAACTTCGATTGACTCATGACCCTTAGATTGGATTTTTGATCCATCAGAGATTGGGTAAGCGTTAGGTTACGGTTATGGGAAGGGGTTAGGCACCTAAACCGCCCGATCGAAATCGGTCTCCTATACCTTTCCTATGCTAGACTCTATCTGTTAAACCGAACCAAACCAAGTGGTTTGATATCATTGAATCGAATCAATATCCATCAGATTGCCTACATATTATGAAATTATTATAAAAATCAGGTTCACCATCGTAGTTCAGGTGTGATTAAAGTTTATGGCTGTGATTTATGCTTGTGGATGATTATGTTCATTGTTCAAGTTGAAGTTTATGCTTGAAAGGATGAGAAACCCTATGGGTTAGTATCTGGATAGTCCATACGAACTGATAGATAGTCTTAGTGGATCTAAGAATGGATAACCCTAGGTCTGAATGTGGATAACCCTATTTGGATCAAAATATGGATAACCCTTTCTGGGTTGGAATGTGGATAACCCTATTTGGGTTAAAATGTGAATGGATATCCTAGTGGATATATGGATAGTCCGAGTGGACTAAGGTGTGGATCCGAATTTGGATTTCTCCCAAATGACCTACGTAACCTAGGGTTTGACCTAGGAATCAGAATCCACGTAGTTCGAAAATGATGGGTGGATATCCTAGTGGATCTATGGATAGTCCGAGTAGACTAAGGTGTGGATCAAAATTTGGGATTCTCTCAAATAGCCTACGTATCCTAGGGTTTGCCCTAGGAATCAGAATCTGCGTAGTTCGGGCTGATGGGTGGATATCCAAGTGGATCTATGGATAGTCCGAGTGGACTAAGGTGTGGATCCGAATTTGGGTTTCTCCCAAATAGCCTACGTATCCTAGGGTTTGTCCTAGGAATCAGAATCCGCGTAGTTTAGGGCTGATTGAAATAACCTATTCTAGGTTAATGATTGAGAACCTATTCTAGGTTTAGGGTTTAGAACCTATTTTAGGTTTAGGATTGAAAATCTATTCTAGGTTTAGGGTTTATTGAGAGGTGGAAATCGTCTTGAGCTACCCTTTTCATCCTAAGTTCTAATTTTGGAAGATTTGGGAAAGCATTCTCTTTCTTATTAAGATTTTTATTATTTCCCATTATGTTCTTCCCAAGAATGTGGGTGCCTAAATGCACGTCCCTACGCCTAGATTGTCTTGTGTGCATACATGGCAGTTCAACTAGGATGTTGTAAAAACGAAATTATTGTCAAAAATAAATATTCATCTAAATATGGCATGTATGATGTTTATGGCAAAAAATACACATATAGCAAGATTATTAAAAATCTCCTAGTATGACATGTATTGCAAATAAGGCAAGAATCTATATAGCAAGATCTAATATGTTAATCTAAGCATGGTAAGACCTAATATGACAAGAAATCAATGTATGCATCTATATATCAATATGGTAAGTACCAAACATAGAATGTAAACTATGGCATAAATTATCCAAAAAAAGATAAGATCTTATATGCTATTTTCTAAGCATAGTAAGACCTAATATGGCAAGAAATTAATATATGTATCTATATATCAATATGGTAAGTACCAAACATAGAATGTAAAATATGACATGAATTATCTAAAAAAGATAAGATCTTATATGCTATTTTATAAGCATAGTAAGACTTAAAAATGGTAATTATCAAGATTTTATTAAATATGGTAAAAATCTATTTATTCTACCAAATATAGCGACGCATGGAATATGACAAACATGGTATGCGCATAATCCAAACAAAGCATATGAATGCTCTAAATATAGCAATTTATCCAAATATGACATGTAGAGACTCTAAATATAGCAAGTATGCAATCAAATATGATAGAATTCACCAAGCAATCAATTGCATGTTATAGTGAATGAGACATCAATGAAACTTTTCTAAAAATATCTAAAATTATCAAAAAAAATATATGTTCAATAAGTTCTTTGAAAATATTGTAACTTTAATGAAGACATTTGGAATGAATAATGGCTCAAAATTTTCAAAATTGTGACACAAAGTTTCAAATATTGGACAAAACTATGAACTACTTTCAGATTTGGTCACATTACACCAAAATGACCATAAGTATGTCTTCTATAACTCAAATCAAGCCCTATTTTTTTTCAAAGAAAGATGACTTGACATGCTATATTTCATCTGAAGGGATTGAATCCCAATAGAGAGCAAAAAATAGGTCAAACGGATGCCCCAAGACCGGATATGTGCACTGGTCAAGTCTGTTCCAGATTTTTGACCAGTTGCACCATAAATTCCATATAAAATCCCATACTTAATAAAAATTAAATCCAGATATATGTCCATGTAGACAACTATTAGATATAAAATTTCATCAAGAAAAACAAGTGAAAAAAGAACATTCTCTTTGTGAAAAAAGATCATTTTCAATCATGCAAATCAGAATATCCTAACAGATTCAAAATCAGAGCACTATGCACTTAAAAATCAATATCAATTCAATAAAAAATCAAAAAAATCCAAAACCAGTGCCATTTTTTAGAAGACTTCCATATCTAAAAAATTAATGTAAAGTTTCTTTTTTATTGTGGCCATAAGACCCTTTTATAGAGACTTTCTGATAGGGGATTGCATTATATCCGAGTAGGGGAGCAATGCCAAAGAAGAATTTTTTTGATAGACTTTCCCAATTCCAAATGGAACGAAATTTCTAGGGTAGTCTTCTAACATAAAGAGAATTTCATAAAGCTTTGTGCTTCAAAATCTAAGAAAAATCACATGAGATGCACATCCTAAATTTGGATCCTAAATCTAGAAATTTCAAATTAGAAGTCCACTTTGTGAAATTTGTCAAAAACATCAAACATCATCATATAGCATTCAAAGCTTCATCATTGAATAGTTTAAACAAATCATCATACATAAAAAATGCTAGACATGAACATCCTAACATCAACATGCATGCAATAGAGCATTCCTGATCGAGATTTAATAAAAATAAGTCTTTTTCAATCAAAATCAATATTCAAGCATTCTAAAGACCCCTAAATTCGTTTTAGGGTACCAACCTTGTGCTCGAATGTAGCGAAACCTTTGATGTCATATTTTTGGAGATCGTATCAAACTTTTTGATGGTGAATCCTTATTCTCCTCTTCTCTGCTCCTTTCTCTCTTTTCTTTCTCTCTTTCCTTCTTCTCTTTTCTTTCTTTTCTCTTCTTCTTCTTCTCTCTTTCTTCCTCTCTCACGTTTTTTCTTCCCTCCTCTCTTTCCTTTCTCTTGGCCTTTTATTCTCTCTTCTTTCTCTTCTAGAAGATCTCTTCTTTCCTTTTATTCTTTTTCTTCAAGAAAATCCCTTATTTCCTTTTTTCTTTTTTCCTTTCTTCTCTTCCTCCTCTCTCTTTCCCACGTTTTTTCCTAGAAAATCCTCTCCTCCTTGTGCATGTTTTTTTTTCTTCTTCTTTATTACTTCCTTTTCTTCTTCTTTCCTTTTTCTTTTTCTTTCCTTCCTTTCTTCTTTCCTTTTTTTCTTCTCCCTCTCTCTTTCTCACGTTTTTTTTTTCTTCTAGAAACCCTCTCCTCTTCACGTTTTTCTTTCTCCCTCTTCTTTCCTTTTTTCTTCTTCTTTCCTTCTTCTCATCTTTCCTTTTTTCCTTCTCTTTTCTCTTTCTCACGTTTTAGAAAAAACCTCCTCTCCTTGTTCACGTTTTTTCTGTTCTCCATTTTCCTTCCTTTTTCTCTTCTTTCCTTTTTCTTCTTCTTTCCTTCCTTTCTTCTTTCCTTTTTTTCCTTCTCCCTCTCTCTTTCCCACAGCTTCTTCTAGAAAGCCTCTCTCTCCTCACGGCTTCTTCTTTTCTCTCTCTCTTTCGGCTTTCCTTCCCTCTTTCCTATAATATATATATATATAAGAAATACATGCATATGGGCCGACGTGACTTAGTCCGGATTGGTCTGAGCTGGGCTGGGCTGAGTTAAACTAAGTTGGGTTGAATTGGTTTGGATCAAGTTGACTTCTTGTATCATTTCATAGTCCATTTTTACCACCATTCCACATGAAATTTTTCGATAGTCCCTATTCCAAATTTTCTACATTTACTTTGTAGAACACTAAAAATGAGGAATATTGGAACTTGAATCACCTCATTTGGAAATAAAATGACAAACTTATGAATTTTTGAAGTTTAAGCTGGCCAATTTTTGATAATTTGGCTACCATTCTGTATGGGATCCTTCGGAGACTTCTATCAGCAATCCTTTACGTCCACTTTGTAGAGTACTAAAAATGGAACATATTGAAACTGAAATCACCTGATTTGGATGTGGGGTGACCAAAATATGAATTTTCAAAGATTAAACGACCATTTCCATGTGTAATTTTGCATGGGACCCTTCGAAGACTTCTACCCAGGATTTTTCACGTCCACTTTGTAGAACACCACAAATGAAGAATAATGGCCTTGGAATCATCTGAATTCGACGTAGAACGGCAAAGATATGAAGCTTTGAAGTTTATCGATAATTTTGCATGAAAGCTTGCGTGGGGCCCATCGGTGACCTTTGCCTGGGATTTTTTACATCCACTTTGAAGAGGACTGAAAATTAAGAAATATTGGCCTTTGAATCATCTGATTCCGATATCAGGTGACCAAGATATGATGTTTTGAAGTTTAAATGATAATGCATGCATCATACGATAATTACGTAAATACCCTTACACTTTCAAACTATGATATCTTCCTTGTTTGATGTCAGAATTTGGTGATACCGGTCTCATTTTGAAGATAATTTCACGACTTATATATATCCAAGTAGGTAATATCCTATGATCCTACTGTGGGGTTCATTAGAGAATTACAAACCTTTGGGTTAAAAGTCGAAAACCTATCATATGGGTTCACTTATGCTGAGGGTAGCAAAAATGGGGTGCTTACACAGTGCCATAAGGCCTACCCCTCTCTTGCCTCTTGTTTTCATCTTGCAGGCCCCGTCAGCATCGTGGACCTCGACTATGGAATTTGGCTGAAACACTTCTCTTGCTCTGGAGCAACTAAATGCTGGTATTTGTGTGGAGTCGGGGGCTACTACCACTACCCAAAGCCATCACCACCACCACTGGCACTGCCACCACCACCACCACCCCCCACCGCCATCACCACTACCCATCACCATCGCCGCCACCACCACCACCCACAACCCACCACCACCTCCTCCAATATGACCTACCACACACCACCCACCACCCACTACCCCCGCCACCACCACCCTCGCCATGACCACCATCCACTACCTACCACTACCGTCGTCACCACTACTACCCAATACCTACCACCACCATCTCCACCACCACCACATACCACCCACTACCCACCACTCACCACCATTTCCGCCACCACCACCATCACCCACCACTACCACCACCACCACCACTGCCACCACCACCAGCCACCACCCATTCCCACGGCCACCACCACCACCATCACCCATCACCCACCACCCACTACCCACCACCCACCACCACCACTACCCACTACCCACTACCTATTGCCATCGCCGCCACTACCACCACCTACCACCTACCACCATCACAACCACCACCGCCACAACCACCACTACCACCAGCACCCACCACCCACCACCCACCACCACCAAACAACATTTTAGAAGCATACTCTTTTGATTATGGAGTAGCGTTATCAAACAGCATTCTACTCTCAAAAAAGTGACTCCGAAGAAGAAGTAGACAATGACTCCAGACCAGAAGTAGCTCCAGGGGAGCTGGAGTGTTATCAAACGAGGCATAAATCTTTTCTCTCAGGGTGCGAATCTGCCATCCTGGTTAGTGCTAATAGAACTTTCCATCATAGAGACTATAGGGTTTCAAAAGCACCAATTCCCATGGATTTTATGAAAGATGGTTGGATCAGCCAGAGAGATAAGTTCTGCATGTGTTATCCCGATGTTTGAGCACAATCAAGGCCAGAATGAATTCAGATAAAATTTACCAGTTGTTGAAAACTCAAACAAACCGAAGAAATCTCATTCTTAGGAACTTTGTCGAGTGACATAATTTTGGTCAAATATGGTTGTGGAATGCTCAATGGACTGTAATGGATTCACTATAGATTTGGGATGAAACCATTGATCTAAGAAAAAATATTACCGATCATCGCTGCCATTGATCAGATTTTCTAGTTCTCCTCCTTCAAACCCTCTTTTCTGTTTCTTCCTCTCTCCTCTCTATCTCTCAGTCGCCTTTCTTCCACAAGATTTGATCAAAGAAAAACACAAGGTAATATGGTTTTCGACGCCTGAGTTTTTGCAGGAGGAAACGCCGGCAATGATGTCGATTACGGCATCAAGGATCAGGATGAAAGAAACTGCTAGTAGTTGCAATGATGAGAGTAGTGATGAGGCTTTCATCGAGTGCAACAATGAGGGCAGGGTTTGTCTGGACTGACCGAGGCACATTAGATTCTTTTTTTATGAGGGTAAGTTAGGTACTTCACCCTTGAATGGGATTACTCTGGTCAATGCAAAAACATTGGCCATAAACTGTCAGCATTTAATAGAATATACCTAAAGGGGTGGATTTAGTTGTAATTCAATAGTTGTTGTGGAGGAGGTATTCGTACTTCTTTGAAAAAATTGGGGGCATTTGTATTTTTGGCAAATCACAGGGGAGGAAACGGTATTTTTCCCTAATAATTAATAATATGGTACGATTTTAGTTTGCAATTTGGTGAGTGTTTGAATTGAAACATGCATTTTTTTTGGGGTGAAATAAAAAAGTAGGGGAAAATTGTAATTTCCCCCATTTTGATGATGTTTATTTTTCTCCACAAATATTTGTAACTATTGGTACTGGAATTACTCAAAGATGAGAAATCTAGTATTCTTTTAGAACAAAACAACACATTGAGGTGTAGATAACAATACTAGACTCTTTCTTCATCCTTGTAGATTTCTAAAAGGTCCAAGGAATTGGATCTTAATCTGTTATAAGAAACCATGAACGCAATTCTGTCATTGCATGATCGCTTGATGTATGGTGGGCAAAGCTAGAAATGCAGTTCTAGTAGAGGATAAAGCGATCTGAGATGCTCTTTGATTTTGATACGTCAAAGCTTGAATTTCTATCTAGCAAATTCTTGTGAAGAATGCTCTTTCTTTTTTTATTCCAAGGGATGCTAATACTTTAGCTCATTCCCTTGCTCAGAAGGCCCTAATGGTTTCAGGAATGTTTGATTGGCCATTATCCTCTCCTTGGTTGATTGATCCATGTATCATTAATGCCTTTGCTTGTAATCATGTTACTCATCAATAAAATATTTGTTTACACCCCTCCATAGCCCCCCCCAAAAAAAAAAAAGAAAAAAAAAAGAGCTTGAATTCCTACATGAAGATGACCATCATACCGATAGGTTATATATAAGCCTAGAACCAGGGCTGTCACACCCCAATTCCGACTGAACCAGAAGTGTGAGTGAACCGGCTCTAAACCACGGTTCACACCAGGATCTCAATAGACCGTGTCAACCAATCATTCCCAAGCAGTCTAACATAATAAGAGAATAATAAATAGCAGTGGAATTAATAGATAAATGAACTGAGCTCTATATTATAAATTAAATAATTATCCAAATTATTCCATCATTCACAAACTTAAATAATAAAAATATTACAATGTATTGTTTAAAATAAAATCTCCTCTAAAGGAAAACACAAAAGGAGCACTCGCATGATGCGTCATGCTCGTCCTCTACTGCTTGAGTGTCAATGGAAGCAACTGTACCATACGCTAGGCAGTCATGAAGTAATCAACCGTGTATCCAGCATCAAAATCTAAAAAGAAGAATATATATATTTGGGTGAGCTCACAACTTTGCTCAGTAAGTACAAAACCAATGCAACATACAAAATGCATGAGATAACATTACAATTTGGGTCAGGTATAACTTGCAAGGTGCTATGGTAAGGTTTGGCGGCCACCGCACCTCCATACACGAGAGTGTGAGCACACCCAACAGTCAGGCAACAATCCACACTACTA
Source organism: Protea cynaroides (assembly GCA_028583415.1). Lineage (NCBI taxonomy): Eukaryota > Viridiplantae > Streptophyta > Magnoliopsida > Proteales > Proteaceae > Protea > Protea cynaroides. The sequence goes on from CM053267.1 coordinate 69,652,761, forward strand.
CTGTTGCCCCACATCACTCACTCTGGTATAGAGATAGAGCTAGAGTCTGGCGGTCAGGCTATAATCCACACTACTGCGTCCTCCCCCTGATATCCTACACCGTACCAATACCTAAACCCCTATTGGCAAGGGCTTGCAAGTGGGTTCCATTTCTAACTAGTCCTATATGTCAATATAGTATCTATGGCCCTACCCCAACACGACTCCCTATGACATAGAGATAGGGCGCGAGTCTGGTGGGCAGGATGAACCACAATCCCACATCTTCCCCCTGATACCCTATTCGCACCAAGTCTACTAAGGTAGATGGCGATACGAAAAAGTTGTTAGTGTGTGGATATATCCAGGGCTCCACTCCCCTTCACATTTCACACATCAACTAAAAACATACACATGCCTAAACATTCAACAACCTAGCATATGAAATGCATGAACAGATAATAATAATTTAAACAACTACAATGGCATGTGAAATGCACAAACATCAGACAATCAATACAGATATAAATTAATCACAACGGTTTACTGTTAATTAGTTAGTTAGGGTTTGGGGTCTTGTCCCTTACCTGTCACGTGATAATAATTTTGTACAGCGTCACAAGATCTACTCATGCTGTCTACAAGTCCTACATAGTCATACCTTTAAGTTAGAATTCATTTATTAAGGTTAGAATTCATTTATGAAGGTCACAACTGGTCAGAACCATGTTTGGTCAAGCAAACAAGGCTCAGAAGGCATACTAGTCTCAGTATACCAGTCTCAGTAGAGTGAGACCGGTATGGTGCCACCGGTATATACCGGTTGTGGTACATACCAGTGAGACCGGTATGTGCCTGCGGGCCCATACCGCATGACCTTATGTCCAACCGGTATGTCCCGCGGTTTGGATCTGAGAACCCGATCTCGAATCTCCCTCCCGTCGGTCTTCTGCTTGGTCTCTAGGGTTTCTCCTAACCCATTCTAAGGTCCAAGTATTCTAATGGCCTTCTGGTTGTGACTAGAACGTTGTATCAAACCATATTAGATCTAAAAGAAAAACTAGGCTTTAAATCAAAGTCCTAGGATTTTGGATCACTGCGTCGCTTCACAGCTCCGATCCAAAATCCTATCATGACTAAGAGAATTGAGCACTTACCGACGGTGTTCGTCGGTTGGTGGCGTGCTCCTACGACGAAAACCCCTTTCTTGAGCAGCCTCCTCCTTCCTTGCTCCTTCTCAGATTTCTTCAGACGGCTAGGGTTTTGAGAAGGATCAAAGGAGTGTCCAAGCCTCTATTAATAGTGGGAAACCGTTCTTAGGAAGGTTTCCCATGATTGGAAACTTTCTAAGTTTCAATTTGGAATGAGGGACCCGCTGGAGTCCGTCTCCAACCGAAACTAAACATACCGGTCGCACATACCGGTCTTACTGACTCAGACCGGTATAGTCAGACCGGTATACACATACCGGTTGCACATACCGGTCTGACTGACTCAGACCGGTATAGTCAGACCGGTATGTAATTTTATAGTTTTTTTCACATGTTCTCATACCTGAAAATTGAGTGGTTCGTCACCTAGCTTCGCCTTCCGATTCGGTTATGATTGGAATACCTGTTACCATATAAAACCATGGGTTAGACCAGGTTTTTAGAACACGGTTCTTACAACTCTGCCAGTCTTAAAAGAAATTTCATCCCCGAAATTTGCATGTAGGTCTCACAATTCCCCCACTCTTAAATGAAATTTCATCCTCGAAATTGTATCTACCTTTAGAGTCGAAAAGATGAGGGTATTCTTGTTGCATGGAATCCTCCTCCTCCCAGGTAATTTCTTAAACGTCCTGACTTTTCCAAACTACCTTGACATAGTGGATAGCTCACCTTCGAAGCTGTTGTATCTTTTTACTAATTAGCTGGATTGGTACCACCTCGAAGGTTAAGTATTCTGTCAAATCTGGGGGGTCTGCAACAAGAATGTGCGAAGGGTCTCTCACGTACTTCTTTAGTAAGGATACGTAAAATACATTGTGGACACTAGACATCTCTGGTGGCAATGCAAGTTAATAGGCCACTTTACCGCATCGGGACAGAATCTCATATGGTCCCACATATCTAGGACACAATTTTCTTTTTCTTCTGAACCACTTTAGGCCTCTTACTGGTGACACCTTCAAGAACACTTTATCACCAACAGTAAATTCAAGGTCTCGTCTCCTGTTACCAGCATAGTGCTTTTGACGTACCTGAGCTGTCTTTACTCGGTTCTTAATCTGATCCACTGCCTTGCAAGTTTCTTCCACAAATTCTGGCCCTACGATTCGTCTTTCGCCAACTTCATCCCATAATAATGGTGTTCGTCATTTCTTACCATACAAGGCCTCATATGGGGCCATCTGAATCGTAGCCTGGTAGCTATTGTTGTAGGAAAACTCGATGAGGGAAAGCTTCTCATCCCAAGCCCCCTTAAAGTTGATAGCACATGTACGAAACATATCTTCTAGGATCTGGATGGTCCTCTCTAACTGACTATCCGTTTGAGGGTGGAAGGCTGTACTGAACTTTAGTTTCGTTCCCATGGCCTTCTGTAGTCCCTCCCAGAACTTCGATGTGAAGCGTGGATCTTTATCAGATACTATGCTCTCTGGACACCATGCAGTCTGACTATATTGTCCACATATAATTTTGCTAACTTGTCCATGGTGTATTGCGGTCTGACAGGAATAAATCTGGCGGTCTTGGTAAAACGATCTACAACTACCCAAACAACATTCACTGACCTCGGAGTCATAGGTAGACCAGTGACAAAATCCATGGTAATACAATCTCATTTCCATGTCGGCTCAGGTAACGGTTGCAATAATCCTGCGGGCCTCTGTCTTTCTGCTTTGACTTGCTGGCAGTTTAAACATTGAAACACATATCGGGCCACATCTTCTTTCATACCCCTCCACCAGTACAATCTCTTTAGGTCATGGTACATCTTAGTGCTCCCAGGATGTACTGAATATGGAGTAGAGTGAGCTTCCAACATGATTCGGTTTCTGATTTCCAGATCTTTATTCTCAGGTATGCATAAACGCCCATGATATCTGAGTACCTTGTCTGCATCCAAGGTGAAATCAGGGTTGGCTCGACCCTTTTCCAAATCTTCTTGAACTGTCCTGAGGTATGGATCCTGTAGGACTGCTGCTTTTACTTCATCCTTCAGGTCAGGCAAAATCTTTAGTGCTGCAAACATAAGGGTAAACTTGTGTATCAACCCTTGTTCGATTGGATCTTCTGCTGACTTTATTAAGAGCTATTCTTCATTCTCAGATGAGCTAGAAACGGCAGCACACAATGCCGCATTTGTACTTGGTCCTGCTTCAGGGTTCGATGCCCATTTCCTGCTCAGAGCATCAGCTACAATGTTAGCTTTACCAGGGTGATACTGAATGTCACAATCGAGTCCTTGAGTAATTCTAACCACCACCTCTGCCTCATGTTCGGGTCTTTTTGGGTGAAAAGATACGTCAGGCTTTTGTGGTCAGACTTAATCTGGAATTTCTCACCATACAAGTAATGCCTCCAAGTCTTGATAGCATGAATGACCGCTGCCATCTCCAGGTCATGTGTAGGGTAGTTCTTCTCATGCTCCTTCAGTTGTCTTGAGGCGTAGGCTATCACCTGTTCTCCTTGCATTAGCACACAACCCAATCCCAAACCTGAAGCATCTGTGTATAGTGTGAATGAAAGGCCTAGAGCTGGAATAGTCAATATAGGTGCTGATACCAATCTTGAATTCAGTGTCTGGAAGCATTTTTCACATTCTTCAATCTATTTGAACTTCTCCCCCTTTTTGGTTAACCTGGTGAGTGGAACAACAATCTTAGAATAATCCTCCACAAACCTTCTGTAGTATCCAGTTAAGCCCAGGAAGCTACATATTTCAGCAACTATCTTCGGTGCCTCCCATCCTACTATGGCTAAAATTTTACTGGGATCTACCTTAATTCCTTCAGCAGACCCACGTGACCTAGGAAGGCCGCTTCATCTAACCAAAATTCACATTTCTTGAATTTTGCATAGAGCTTCTCTCTTCTCAGTCTTTGTAATGCTGCTCTTAAATGCACTGCATGTGTCTCCTTGTTCTTGGAGTATACTAGAATATCGTCTATGAATACGATAACCGACATATCCAACATGTCATGGAATACTCGGTTCATTAGCTCCATAAACGATGCAGGTGCATTAGTCAACCCAAAGAACATCACAAGGAACTCATAGTGTCCATATCTCGTCCTAAAAACTATTTTGGGAATGTCTGCCTCCTTTAATTTGAGTTGATGATACCCTGACCTCAGATCAATCTTTGAGAATACACTCGACCCTTGCAGTTGATCAAACAAATCTTCTATTCTTGGTAGTGGGTATCTGTTCTTGATGGTGAGCTTGTTTAACTCTCGATAGTCCATACAAAGACGTACGCTACCATCCTTCTTCTTGACAAAAAGCACAGGTGCTCCCCAAGGTGAGATACTTGACCTTATAAATCCCTTGTCTAACAGTTCTTGCAGATGAGTTTTCAACTCCTTCAACTCGGTAGGAGCCATCCGGTAAGGTGCTTTAGACATAGGTGCCACCCCTGGTAGGAGGTCTATCACAAACTCAGTAGCCCTGTCAGGTGGTAATCCAAGTAGGTCTTCTGGAAACACGTCAGGAAATTCTCGTACTACTTCGATATCCTCCATTCTTGGCAAGTCAATGGTAACGTCCACCACTGATACAAGGTATCCTACTCCTCCTTTCTCTAAGCACTTCCTTGCTTTTAGGGCTGAGAGTATAAGCTTTCTCTTTCTAGGCAGCTTAGCCCCTTTAAAGTTGAACTCCGTCCCTTCACTATCCTTGAACACCAACTTCTTCTCAGCACATAACAGGTTTGCTGAATGTTTAGATAACCAGTCCATGCCCAGAATGACATCGAAATCTGACATCTCCAGCTGGACTAGATTGGCTTCCAACTCTCGTCCTTCAATATGCACTGGGCAAGGCCCATAATTTCTTCTAATACCACCTCCATTCCCATGGGGGACCGAACTAACAGACTTGATTCCAAAGTCTTGATGGGTTGATCTAGTCCTTTTTCGAATGACACAAACACAAAAGAATGGGTTGCCCCCAAGTCAAACAGGACTCTGGCGGGTAATCCTACTATATTTACTGTATCTGAGGTTTTCAAAATTTTCCCTTAGTTTCAAATGCACAAACAATTAATGCAGCAGTTAAGGAGTAAGTATAAAATCATACTTGAAACCACATCTGGTGATGCGACTGCCTCCTCTGTAGTAACAGCATATACCTTGCCTTGCTGCTGCTCCCTCTTTGGTTGTGGGAAGGTTCTGGCATAATGTCCCACCTGTTGGCAATTAAAACACTTTATACTAGTGTTCTGCCCCACTGCCTGTGGTGTCACTGCAAGAGCAGGTCTGGGAGGCACTGTGCTAGTTGGTGGCCTGAATGGACGGTATAGTCTGTTGCTTCTTCCGCCTTGGACCTCAGGGTTAGGCCTCTTCAGACCCCTATTTTGTGCAAAGAAGCTATCTCTCTGGCTTGCTTTGATGACTCAAGCCACCTGTACAGCTTCATTATATATCTTCAATCCTTGCCCCAACACATGCTCTCTTATAACACCCCGAAGACCCATAGTGAAATGGCAAGTCTTTGTTTCTTCCTCTTGCATACTGGTTGGAGCGAAGAAGAATAATTCCTCATACCTTTGTTGGTATGCTTCTACGGTCATTTGGGATTGCTGCAAGTTAAGGAACTCCCTTTCCATCGGATCACGAAAACTCCTGGGAAAATATTTATCAAAGAAGGCTTCCTTAAATATTGGTCAAGTGATTATCTGGTGCTTTATCTCCAGATACGCCATGATTGAGTTCCACCATCCATTGGCTTCCTCCTTCAGCATGTGGGTCGCATATAATACTTTTTTCCCATCATGACACTCCATTAGGTGAAAATTCTTCTCCATTTTAGCTATCCACTGTGCTGATCATAGTGTTTTCCCTGGCTTTCCTGTAAAAGTTGGTGGCTTGAGCTTTAAGAATCCATCCACCGCTCTGGAAAGTCTACTCTATGCAAATGGGACCTGTCCATGTGGTGCTTGTCCATACCCTGTCTGACCATACCATTGTGGCTGGTAAGAGTAGCCACTCTGATTTGCTCCCTGATTTACCATAGTATACAACCTGATATGGACCCTGATATCCACCCTGATCCTGGTTAGGGATGGGCGTTCCTGTAACTGTGTGGGGAACCGCATTGGGTTGGTTCTGTTGTGGTGGTCCCTCAGTAGCTATACTAACCCCCACTGGTTCCGCATGTACATTCTCAGCATTTGTGGATGGCATGTATGCAGGTGCCGGCGTAGGCCCAGGTGGCCTAAACATTTTCAACATTTCATCGAAATTTTTTTTTCTGCTGTGCCTCCATGTGAGTGACTAAACTTGCCATCATTGTTTCAGAGATAAGGGGCGATGGGGATGCACACATGGAGGACATCACAACACCTGCACCCCAGCATCCTCTAGGAGCAGGACCATCTCGGCCTTCTTCAGTGGCGGAACCATCTCATCTTTCTTCGGACCCAGTGATGAGCATGCTCATGGAGATCCGAGATACTCAGAGGGGGATCATAGATACTCAGAGGGAGATGGGTCAGCACTTGGGGCGTCTAGCTCGCAACCTACGGGTCATGCAGGACCAGGTTCATTGGCTTAGAGAGGCGTACGAGCGTGACTATGATATCGCAGACCCAATACCACCCAGGCTCGCTACTCCACCATAGCCTGATGTAGTTTTATTTTATTCACATGTGGTTTATTTTGTTAATAGAGTAACTGTCCAACTTGTGGATAGTACTCTGTCATTAACTTTGTACTTAAAATTATGAAATGGCTATTTGTTTTTCTTTAATACTTCAGTGCTTATAATTGTTCTTCCATTAATAGTATATTATGCATCTTTCTTAAGTCTCAAGCATCAAACAAGTTTATGGTGTGTTCTTATTAAAGTTTTTAATTTTCCTAACTCAGCATATTGGACACAGTTAGATGCAGAATGATTAGCTGGATAGAGCCTAGGGCTCTGATACCAAGTTGTCACACCCCAATTCTGGCTGAACCAGAAGTGTGAGTGAATCGACTCTAAACTACAGTTCACACCAGGATCTCAATAGACCGTGTCAATCAATCATTCCCAAGCAATCTAACATAATCAGAGAATAATAAATAGCAGCGGAATTAATAGATAAATGAACTCAGCTCTATATTGTAAATTAAATAATCATCCAAATTATTCCATCATTCACAAACTTAAATAATAAAATTTTTACAATGTATTGTTTAAAATAAAATCTCCTCTAAAGGAAAACACAAAAGGAGCACTCGCATGATGCGTCACGCTCGTCCTCTACTGCCTAAGTGTCAATGGCAGCAACTGTACCATACGCTGGGGCAGTCATGAAGTCATCAACCGTGTACCCTGCATCAAAATCTAAAAAAAAGAAAATATATATATATTCGGGTGAGCTCACAACCTAGCTCAGTAAGTACAAAACCAATGCAACATAAAAAATGCATGGGATAACATTACAATTTGGGTCAGGTATAACTTGCAAGGTGCTATGGTAAGATTTGGCAGCCACCGCACCTCCATGCACGAGAGTGTGAGCACACCCAACAGTCAGACAACAATCCACACTACTGTTGTTGCCCCACATCACTTACTCTGGTATATAGATAGAGCTAGAGTCTGGCGGTCAGGTAATAATCCACACTACCGTGTCCTCCCCCTGATACCCTACACCGTACCAATACCTAAATCCATATTGGCAAGGGCTTGCAAGTGGGTTCCATTTCCAACCAGTTCTATATGTCAATACAGTATCTACGGCCCTACCCCAGCACGACTCCCTACGACATAGAGATAGGGCTCGAGTCTGGTGGACAGGATGAACCAGAATCCCACGTCCTCCCTCTGATACCCTATTCGCACCAAGTCTACTAAGGTAGATGGTGATACGGAAAAGGTGTTAGTGTGTGGATATATCCAGGGCTCCACTCCCCTTCACATTCCACACACCAACTAAAAACATACATATGCCTAAACATTCAACAACCTAGCATATGAACTGCATGAACATATAATAATAATTTAAACAACTACAATGGCATGTGAAATGCACAAATATCAGGCAATCAATACAGATATAAATTAATCACAACGGTTTACTGTTAATTAGTTAGTTAGGGTTTAGGGTCTTGTCCCTTACCTGTCACGTGATAACAATTTCGTATAGCGTCACAGGAACTACTCACGCTGTCTACAAGTCCTACATAGTCATACCTTTAAGTTAGAATTCATTTATTAAGGTTAGAATTCATTTATGAAGGTCACAACTGGTCAGAACCATGTTTGGTCAAGCAAACAAGGCTCGGAAGGCATACCGGTCTCAGTATATCGGTCTCAGTAGAGTGAGACCGGTATGGTGCCACCGGTATATACCGGTTGCGGTACATACCAGTGAGACCGGTATGTGGCTACGGTATATACCGCAGGCCCATATCGCATGACCTTGTGTCCAACCGGTATGTCCCACGGTTTGGATCCGAGAACCCGATCTCGGATCTCCCTCCCTCGTCGGTCTTTGGCTTGGTTTCTAGGGTTTCTCCTAACCCATTCTAATGTCCAAGTATTCTAATGGCCTTCTGGTTGTGACTAGAACGTCGTATCAAATCAGATCAGATCTAAAAGAAAAACTAGGCTTTAAATCAAAGTCCTATGATTTTGGATCGCTGCGCCGCTTCACGGCTCTGATCCAAAATCCTATCATAACTAAGAAAATTGAGCACTTACCGGCAGTGTTCATCGGTTGGCGGTGTGCTCCTACGACGGAAACCCCTTTCTTGAGCTCCCTCCTCCTTCCTTGCTCCTTCTCAGATTTCTTCAGACGGCTAGGGATTTGAGAAGGATCAAAGGAGTGTCCAAGCCTCTATTAATAGTGGGAAACCGTTCTTAGGAAGGTTTCCCACGATTGGAAACTTTTCAAGTTTCAATTCGGAGTGAGGGACCCGCTGGAGTCCGTCTCCAACCGAAACTAAACATACCGGTCGCACATACCAGTCTTACTGACTCAGACCGGTATAGTCAGACCGGTATACACATACCGGTTGCACATACCGGTCTGACTGACTCAGACCGGTATAGTCAGACTGGTATATAATTTTACATTTTTTTCACATGTTCTCATACCTGAAATTGAGTGGTTCGTCACCCGGCTTCGCCTTCCGGTCTAGTTATGATTGGAATACCTGTTACCATATAAAACCATGGGTTAGACCAGGTTTTTAGAACACGGTTCTTACAAGGGCCTTCAAAGGTTAAACAAACAGTGTTAAGAAAAAATGCCATCGAGTCTCCTCTTTTACATCTGCAATCAATTTCCTTTCTACTTCTGCTTGAAACTCTCTATCTCTCTCTCTCTCTCTCTCTCTCTCTCTCTCTCTCACTCACTGATCTCTCCCCCCCTCTCTCTCTGTATGCTGGGTTTTACTTCCTATATTTTGTTCATATGTTACCTGTTATATATTCTCCCTTGACTATAGAACTACAGAAATCTAAGGAGAGAAAGAAATGGAGAAGAGCTTCCTGTCTCTCAAGTTATAGAAGGTATTGTTTGCTTCTCCAACTTCATCTCTCCCATTAATTAGTTATCGTCATACTGCTGTGATCTCAGGAGTCGTACAGTAACCCATCTATTCTTCAATCTAGATCTTTAATAATATATTCCATTTCTTCCACTCTTTTCAATTGTCGATTACTTTATAGCAAGCTAGCTCTTCGGTTATTAACATTTTCTTCTGTATTCTCCAAGGGTTTATTATACTGAATCTGTAACAATTCAATTACATTAATTACATTCCTTTTCATGTTTTCTTCTCTGGTAATCTTTTTATCAAATCAATAATTTATACTTTTTGCTTCTTTTTATCATTGCAGAACATTTAATCTCTCAAGATGGTGCTCGCCATTAGCCAAAAACTTAAAAAACTTGTGATGAAGAAAAATCCATATGGAAGTTTGTTTAAATATATTTAGGCGAAAGGTTTCATGCATACCCAAACATGGCTATGCATCCAATCATAAGATGGGACATATTCTAATCCATTTGTAATACTAAAAAGCTTATAATCGTTGGATTCCTTCACTTCTAAATTGGTAGATTGACCAACCCATGCCACACGGTTGTTCCCTTTTATTTATCAAAGATCTGATTGACCCCTTTAATAAGATATGAAAAAATATCGAGTTAAAAAAATATTTCATCCAAGAGTTGCTGAGGCAATCTTAAATATTCTTCTTAGTCTCTTTTCTAGGGAGGAGAGATTAGTCAAGATGAGAGCTAATAATGGTATTCACGGTTAAATCTATTTATCATTTCCTTCAAAATCAACAGGCTAAAGCTAACTCTTCCGCCCCATCTTCAACTAAGATTAAAGAGTGACAGACTATTCCAAAACAGATCTGGAAACAGATTTGGCATTGCAAATCCTTATCGAAATAATATCCTTCTTATGGTGAGTCTGTAATGAAGGCATTGGTTCGGGCGAGGGCCTTTTTCAAAGGAATATTAAGATTGACCAAAGGTGTAAACGTCGTGGTTATGACGTAAAATCTATGGAACATCTTATCTTAACTTGCTCTTTCGCTCAATCAGTGTGGTTTGGTTCTTCCTTATCCCAGAAGATTCCCCTTGAAAAAAATATGAAGCTTCATCTTGGATTGGGAAATAGAATGTCCTTTTTCAGCATTCTAAATCGTAAGCATCTAGAGCGTTTAATCTTGCCTCATTCTTATGTTTGTACCTGTGGTGAGCCCGTAATGATGTTATTTTTTAATCTCATGATTGTGCTCCCTAGACTTTAGATCGTCGTGCTCATAAGATGCTTGATCCACGCTCTACGGATACCTGGAATGTTCCAAAGCCTCGATGCATCAAGTTAAATGCTAGTTTGGATAATGGTTCTAGTGATATTCATTTTATCTTTCGAGACCACTAAGGCAATATTCTTAATGCATTTTCTAGTATATTCATTTCTCTTCCCCTAAAGTTGGAGAGAATCTTGCTATTAGGAAGGCTATCTAGATGACTCTATCTTCAGTTTATAAAGGCATAGGGCTAGAAGCTGATTGTAAGGAGGTGATCAATTTTATCTCTTCTAAAAGCTCTTCCTGTGAGTTGTCCTTACAGCCTATCATTCCGAAAATTCTGCATCTAAGTTCTTTTTTTCAATTTTATAGTTTTTCTTTAGTTCCAAGGGGAGCAAATAAAGTTGTTCATACCCTTGCCCAAAAGGCCTAAACCATTTTGGGGTTGGTTGAATGATCATTTTCATTCTTCTAGGCTTCATGAAGTTGATGTAAATGAAGTCTTGGCTCCTTCCTATTTTATGCTTCAATAGATTTTCTTTTTACCAAAAAAAAAAAAAAATTTATGTTACTCTAGATTGGCATTTTTTTTCGGTGTCTTACAAAATTATACCATTGTATTGTCTCTTTTATATGTGAAAATAATACATTTTGGAAGAAGCCCCCCCTTTTTTTTTTTTTTTTTTTTTTCAATTTTGCAATATGGCCCTCCAATGTGTTTCCTTGTTGGTAGTGGTAAAACAAGTGGGCTCAGGGGGAAAGACTTATTAATTAAAATAGAGACTCATGGGATGAAGGGTGGTGTGGAGGACTTTAGGCTTATGGATGTTATTTTTTAACCTAGTCATCATAGGATGGGTGGATGTAGAGGGAGGTAAGGGAGGCGGTTGGGGAGAGACCTCATAGGGAGGGGTCGGATTAGGGGTAGGATCGGGATCAAGTAGAGGGTAGGGAGCAAGTGGCTGTAGGGAAACCGTGGACACCCCCTGTCATAGAGGAGGGGTTGTACTGCTTTTGTGGATCACAAGGGGAAGGGGAGAGAAAACCTTAAGAGGGGTGGTGGCTGTGGGTGGTGTGGTATAAGCAAAGGGAAATTCCAATTCATTAAATATTACGTGACAGGAAATGTAAATACGACCAGTGGCATAGTGGAGGCATTTGTACCCTTTGTGCTACGAGGAGTACCCAAGGAACACACAAGGGAGGGAGCAATCATCAAATTTGTGCTTCTAATAAGGGTGCAACGAAGGGTAGCATAGGCACCCAAAAACTCTCAAGAAGGTATAGTCAGGGCAAACCCAAATAGGGTCTCATAAGCTGAAGCTTTATGAAGCACTGGCGTGGGCATTCTGTTCAGTAAATAAAGCAAAGTGGTAAAGGCAGAATCCCAATATTCCTTGGGAACTTTACTATGAAGCATCAAGGTAAGACTAGAATTGACTATATGTCGATGTTTCTGTTCAACCGTTCCATTCTGCTGCTGTGTGTGGGGACATGAAAACTTGTGCAATATCCCATGAGCCTTAAGATAAGATGAAAATTTGACAAATTTGCCACCCCCATCTGACTGAAAGCATTTGATTTGCTTATTAATGAATCGTACCATTTGATTTAAAAGCAATAAACACAAATGAAGCCTCATATTTCATTGTAAGAGGAAACAACCATGTAGATCGACTAAAGTCATCAACGAATGCTATATAATACTTAAAACTAGACATAGAAGTAACAGGAGAAGGGCCCTAGAGATCTGAGTAAATTAAGTCTAATGGGGACTGACTATGAGACATATAATTTAAAAAGGGCAGTCGATGAGATTTGCCCAACTGACATGGTTCACAAAAATTATAACTAGAGTTATTAAAGACAAGAAGATGATGCTAGTGAGGAATGGTGGACACAATTCGTTGAGCCGGGTGATCAAACCGTTCATGCCAGAGTTGCGAGGAGGCTCGAGCACCAAGAGAGACAGAGCAAAGACTGAAGACTGGAGGAAGAGGAGCGAGGGGAGGCATTGTTCAGTAGATAGAGGCCATCTTTATTCTGGCGGTGCAGAAGGAGGTTCCCTGAGGATCGATCCTTAACACAACAAAATGAAGGATGAAATTCAAAGAAACAGTTATTATTACGGGTAAACTGAGAAACAGATAGCAATTTTTTTTTTGAATATCATGAACATGATAAATATTGTTTAAAGACAAGGAAAATAGGGGAGAATTAATAATGGAAGAATCAACATGAGAAATAGGCAAACCTGATCTGTTGGCTACACGAACCTAGTCAGAGCCAGTGTAGGGAGCAAAAATAGACAGATTGGACATAATTGAAGTGAGATGATGAGTGGCACCGGATTCAGGATACCAAGTGGCATCATAAGTAGAAGGTTCAGCGTACATAGCATTCGGTGATGGATTCAATTGATAAACATAGTTGGGGTTGAACCTCTGATAGCATTGAAGTGTAGTGTGACCTGGCTTGTGTTGGACCTAAAAAGTAGGACGAGGTCAGTTATCTTGATAATCAAGGATGGATCGGCCATGCCTTCTACCATGGCCGTGACCCCGTCCTCCTCTGCAGTACATATCTGTAAAATAACTTCATAATTATTGAGAGTACCTAGAAAATTGTCCAAACTGATAGGGTCGAGTTTGGCTATAATGGAGGAAACAAAGGCATCGTACTCAGGACCGAGGCCATTAAGGATGCTTAACAACATCTGACAATTAGGAACAGGCCTGGAAACTATAGCCAATTAATCACCGATAGTCTTGGCCTTTTGAATGTAGTTAGCCAGTGGGGTATGGCCACGCTTAAAAGAGCGCCGTTGAAGTTCTAACTACATAAGTCGGGCCTGTAAAGAAGAAGAGAATTATTTTTCCAAAGTAGACCATACCTCATGGGAAGTGTTGAGGCCGACCACCAGAGAGTACATTGATTCAGTGAGCGTCGAGAGGATGCAACAAAGTAGCATCTTATCCCACTATTGCCATGCCGAGTAGTCAGGGTTAACGGTAGTGGAGGATGCATCAGTAGAGGAGGTCGGTAGCATAGCAAGAGGGCATGTGCTGGAGCCATGAACACACTTGAGGTAGCCATGGAAACGAAACAGAGGGAGGAACTGAGCCTTCCTCAGGAGATAATGGATTCAAATCGTCGCCTGTTGTTACCACAACAGGCGACCCGGCTGACTGGGCCTGATGCATGACATGTGGTAAGGTACAGATCTGACAATGGACATAAAACTGGTGCAAGGTAAGTCTTGATAAGTGGGTTGTAACCTAACATGTACCCATTTTAAACTGTATAGTCTCCAAAAGACTTCCACGACTGAAACTCTGCAGTCTCCAAAAAAGCTCCAGCGATAATTTTTTCGTTCTCACCCTTCATCTTCTCCTCTGCGATCTCGCCCTTCATCTTCTCCATTTCACAGGCGACCCTAGAATCTCAGCCTTCATCTTCTCCTCTGCGATGATTGAATTTTTCCAACCCTGAAATTAGTGCAATCATCAGGGTTGGAACAAGATTTTTGAAAACCCCCATCAAAATCCAGTTGCAGCCTTGGTAATGGGGGTGTGTGTGGTGAAACAGGGTAATATAATCATTTAAGGGCTGTTTCCTTTGGATATGTTGTAGTCCAGAAACATGGAAAAACGGCGGAGGAGTAGAGTCTGAGTACTCAAAAGTGGAGTCACGGATTCGAAAGTCTGAGTAAACTCTAAAATCTCGGCCTTCATCTTCGAAAGCCTGAGAAATCTTCCTTCATCTTCTCCATTTCACAAAAATGCCGGCTCCGTAAATCGGCCTTCATCGACCTTCATCATTGAAATCTTGAGAAATCGGCTTTCATATTCTCCTGAGACTAGAGATTCAAAAAGGTTAAATGTTTATGTACAATCCACTTACCATAATATATTATGCTCCAGTTTTATGTCCACTGTTAGATCCATGCGCTGCCACATGTCGCGCATCGGATCCAGTCAGCCGGGTCGCCTGTTGATACCACAACAGGTGACGATTTGAATCCGGAGATAATTGGTTTTGTCCAATTTAATTTGTAAGACATATGAGATGTTACCAGTGAACCCAAAGGGAGTAACTTGCAAAGATGGTGCAGTGATGGTGCTACTAGAAGAGGTGCTTGAGTCAGAAGCCATGAGAGAAACGCGAGAGATAAAAAAAATTGAAGGAGCTGTTAGGGTAGCTCTGATACCATAAAAGGAACCGTAGTTGAGAGAAATCAAATCCTCTTTCTCAAGTTGAGTATGTAGTGTTTTATTCATAACAAGTATCGGTTACAAGAGATTGACTCAGAGTATATTTAGGAGACTCAAACACTTAATCCTCCTTCTAATAGAACTCGTTAGTTAGTAGATAGGAGAGAGAGTCCTACGCACATGGAACTCCATATCACATGTGAGAGTTCATGGGACTCTTTACATTCAACAGTTACGTGATCTCTTCCTTAGGAGTAGATCCGTTATTAACGATCGGTCAGGTCAAAGTTTGAAGGTGATGTGGCATCCGACGTGGACTGGTACACATTTCTTGATTCTTGTTTCCTTTAAATTTAGAGCTTCGTTCACTCTCCAGTTTCCCTCCTGCGCCTTGAATACTTTGATCTTTCCATTCTCTCTCGATCGATCGATCGAAGACAGCTTCGTCTTCATCTGTTCATCTTCATTCCGTTTTCTTCATCTGTTCATCTTCATTCCGTTTTCTTCATCTGTTCATCTTCATTCCGTTTTCTTCATCTGTTCATCTTCATTCCGTTTTCTTCATCTGTTCATCTTCATTCCGTTTTCTTCATCTGTTCATCTTAATTTTTACATTGTCCCACAAATTTCCATCACACTTGTCAAAGACGAGAAACAAGAAATCACAAGAAGTAGAAGAAGAACGTCTCTGTCTCTCCAAGTTCAGGTATTATTCGCGTCTAAATTTTCAATTATTTGTAATTAATTCTCTGTCCGATTGCTCTTGCCGGATTCATTTAAATTATATTCTCTTTCTTTCTTCTTGCTTTCCTTTTCTACGTTTCAGTGTTCTGTTTTTAATTTCCTCCGTCTATAATATTTGAAATGAAAAAATGACCTCATCTGCTTCATTCCAAATCTTGATATTCTGTTTCATTACTCTGCTTTCAATAATGCTTACTGTAATTCCTTTTTGAAGCTTTCTCCTGTCTTTTTATAGTGAATTTGTAATTCTTTATCCGTATTCCACAAAGAATCTCCAAGAAACCTATATATATCATAACCAATCTAATCCAGATTCCATGATTCAATCCATAATCTAATCATAAACTGAGATTTCTTTATCAATGATTTGCTGGTGTGAACATTCTTTTATTTCCTTCTGTTATATCATAAACTCGATCTAATCACTATTGATTTGATTTGCTCTTTTTGTTCTTCCTACAACTGAAGAACTTGAATCTCTGAACATGGAAGAAAAAGGTGGGAACGATGAGGAGGAGAAGAGTATGATGACCGCGAAACAAAAGAGGAGGGACAGAAAAGAAATTATTAGACAGAAAAGAAATCAACTGCGTAAGACTGAGATTACCAGTAGATCACAGATTGAAAGTGAAGAAAACTCAGATGACAATGATGAAACCTGGGATCAAGGACAGCAGATACCATGCCACATCAGCAACTATAGAACCCAGATTGAAAATGTTGAAAACCCAGATGGACTGCAGATACCATGCCACGAGATTCAGAATGTTGAAAACCCAGATGATGAAGGACAGCAGATACCATGCCACATCAGCAACTATAGACCCCAGATTCAGAATGTTGAAAACCCAGATGATGATGGACAGCAGATACCATGCCACACCAGCAACTATAGAACCCAGATTCAGAATGTTGAAAACCCAGATGGACAGCCGTCCACAAGCAACATCAGCAGCATTAGAGCCCAGATTGATGAAGAACAGCAGACCACGAGCCCCATCAGCAGCATGAGAACCCAGATTGATGAACAGCATACCACAAGCCACATCAGCAGCATTAGTACCCAGACTGAAAATAATGAAAACCCAGAAGAAGGACAGCAGACCACAAGCCAAATCAGCAACACTAGAACCCAGAATGAAAATGATGAAACCTCGGATATTAGAGGAGAGTATATGATATGCCCATTCAACACGGAATGCGACTACGACTTTGACTTCGACTTCAATAGCAAGATATTAACTGATGCTTAGAGAATGGAAGCTCCTCTGAAGGAAAAACCAGTAGATGATTTGGTTTTGGTGAACTTCAACTTTGACACATGGTTGATGAACGGAAGCAGCATTTCATATTTACATATCAATCAAACAATAGGGCAAAGATGGTGGAGAACAGAAGTTTGCATCAGGATGATGAAGTCCATTTATTTTTATTTTTTTTAAGGATAATTCTTGTAATATTTGAACGATGACACTCTTTACCATTTCTAGCTTTTTTTTATGATGAATTGAAGTTTTTTTTTTTTTTTTTTCTTCAATTCCAATTTTTTATTTTAATTCAAATGGGCAAGAAATCTGGTTTTCATAATAGAATTGGAGGCAACAATAACAAATAATTTACTGTTAAAAATATGATTTTAGAATTTGGACTCTCTTTGGTATATATTATAGATTTAATTATATAATATAGTATGACATATGTAATTGTTTGTATGATTTACAATATTTATTTCTATTTAAAATAAATAAATTATATCATTTATTATGAAATATGTCTAATGGTACCATATGGTTATTATTTATAACTCATAATTTGTTCTCATAAATGATTTGCCACAAATAGCTCATCAACATAAATATTAACTATAACAAAGAGAGCCTAAAAGATAGAATACAAGATAGGAAGGAAACCGCACTAGACCTGGCAAAGAATGAAAAAAAAAACCTTAATCCTTCAACAATGCCATCAGTTGGGGCTAATATATAAAAAATAGAATATAAATCTGACTCTAAGACACCACCTTTGATATTGCCATCAGCAAGAGCTAAGACATAAAAAAGAATATAAATCTGACTCTAAGGATTCACCTTCAGCATTACCATCAATAGTATCATAGATGCAAGAAACTAGATTCAAGAGAAACTAACTAAACGTGTACTAAGTCATTGTCACCCGCAATTGAACACCTTTCTTTGCTAGGATTTGCCACGGTGTTTCTTTTTTAGTAACAGTGAGTTACTCTTCATCTCACCCCCTCCACAGCCCTTTTTATTTATTTATTTACTTTTTTTGGATAGATAGATCCTCGAAGAGAGTACTCATTACCTCATTGAGGTGTTGGTCTTTAGCAATGAAGCAACCCCTCAGCAAACAATGAAACCCACCCAGTCCAAATCTCGTAATGGACATGTTTCAGTCGGAAAATCCGACACCAATTTAGCCCAGACCAATCCTTTGACACCTCTACCCAAATATGCTAAGAAACACCCCATCGGTAGATGCATAATAGTGAGATATCTACTTAGTCTTGCCATAGATGGCTAGCCCAATGGGTTCACCGTGGATTCAAATCCTCTCATGTCCTCATGTAGACATGAGGAAAATCCTATGGCTGCCATTTATTGTGCGCGTATACCAATACATCGGTATCTGCACACAGTGAATGACAACCATAGGATTTTCCTCATGTCAACATGAGGACATGAAAGGATTAAAATCCGTTCACCATGGTGCAATGTCTTTTGAAATAGAACACAAATCTATGGATGATTCTCCCCAGCCCCTTCCCTTCCTGCTTTCTATGTTTATTTATTTATTTTTTACTGGTAATCAAATTTATGGAAAAGAAGAGGAATGTTGTACAACAAACAAAATCCAACCCTAGAAGCTTGAGCATGAAAGCCCCCAGAGAGAGGCATCCCTAGAACCAGAAATGGGAAACTATAATAAAGGGGGAATGAACACATTTTGGTGAAAGGTGAACGTTAAGATACTTCACATAGTAGAAAAAAAAAAGAGACAAAAAGGATACCAATAAGTTTTAAGGGGAGATTGGGGGTATGGAAATAGGCTGATGGTCGACGTGATTAAGTTTAGTTCATATGCAATTACGTCCCCATGGGATTCTGTCACTATATATCCATGGGTGAGAGACTCATCTTTGGAGTATGGGATCCACTGAATATGAATAGTGATAAAGTTCCATGAGGTACACGTATATACAGGTAGACTATCTATGAAAAGAAATCTCTTTTCAGTCCAATATTTGTTTTCTAACCATTAAAAGAAGTGAAGAGTTTTCTCTTTCCTCACGGGCCCCTATTGGTAAATCCGATCAATGCGGCCTCTAATGAGTGTGTTCTCCCACCCTACTAGCTCAGAGATCATTTTAAATAATTATCGCTTTTTTTCTTGAAATTGAAGAAGAGATCCTAGTTTATAGATGCCTATGTAGGAATCTTTGCAACACACCAATTATAAATGCCAACAACTACCACATGGTAGATCATATGTGTCCCAAATTTTTTTGCAAATAAACCCCCTAGCTCTTCTACTCAAATGTCAAGTTTTTACCCTATCACTGTTTACCATGTCAAAAAATAGAGCTTTAATCAATATCCTGGGCTATGGGAGAGTATTCCATAAACCCAGCCTCCAATACTGAGGTGTGATAACTTAGGTGCCATCTACCTCACAGCTAATCCTCTCTTTCATGCTCGCACTAAGCATATATAGGTGGACTTTCATTTTGTTCGGCATCAGGTTTCTACAGGTCTCATGCTTGTTCGTTTTATCTCGACCAAGGATCAGCTGGCCGATATATTTACAAAGGCCCTTTCTAGGGATCGATTTAACCACTTACGTGGAATGTTGAAGATCTGCCCAAGACCGAAATCAACTTGAAGGGGGCTGTTAAAGAATAAATTTGAATAGAATTGAATTTGAAACTGTTACGTATTCAAATTCAAATCGTTCTTAAATTTAGAGTCGTGAACAACTCTATAGGAACAGCTCTAGAGCACATTGGGAACAAATGTGCATTATTTAAATTTTTAATTGTACAGCACATTGATTTATTCAATATGTAACCGATTGTAAAGAGATTGTTATTGATAAAATCACAAAAGATTTCCATCCACCCAAGCATATCGCAAAGATTGATACAGTGGATATTTTGACACTGCCTAATATATCTTGAAAAGATTTTCATCCACCCAAGATTGATACAGTGGATATTGATACTGCCCAATATATCTTGTAAATCTATAAGTTACCTATTATCTCTTTATGAGATCTGTACGTTACCCATAATCACTCCATGAGATAAGGAGATGAGATTCTTGTATCAAATTCTATAAATTCAATACAAAGACAGAGACAAAACACACAATTGAATACTGAAAATATTTTTCAACTATTGTTTTATTTTATGGTATCAGAGCCAACGACATACGTCAATAGAATGTCTTCCTTAAACACATTTTCCCTCGCTGCCTCTTCTCCGTCTCTGTCCTCTCCCAAGTTCAGTCATAATGTGTCGATTCGACTTGATCAACATAATTATTTGCTATGGAAGTCACAGATACTTCCCTTAATCTGTGGCCATCAACTAATGGGCTACATCGACGGCTCCTTTCCCTGTCCGGAGGTCAAAGTTCTATCAACCAGTTTACCGACGTCCCCTTCTGTGACGTCTCCCTCTGAAGACTCTACAACAACTCCACCTGCTACTTTGTTGAACAACAATCCTGTATATGCCTCTTGGATAAGCCAAGATCAGTTACTCCTTGGATGGATTCTCTCCTCTCTCTCTAAGTCTGTTCTCAGCCAGGTTATCAATTGCACCTCTTCTGCAATACTCTGGCAATCTCTTGAGACTCTATTTGCCAGTCATTCAAGATCCCGCATCATGCAACTGCGGCTCCAGCTTCAAAATGAGAAAAAGAAATCTCAGTTTGTCACTCTATTTTTTCAACGGATGAAATCTATTGCCGACAACCTCGCAGCTGTCAACAATCCGATTCCTGAGTCGGATCTTATTCTACATATCCTAGCTGGCCTAGGACCAGAGTGGGAGGCATTTGTTACAGCCATCTCCACCAGATCTGAACCGCTTACTCTCAATGATCTACATGGACTTTTGCTTAGTTACGAAATCAGATTGGAACAAACCTCTCTATCGGTCAATGTTCCTGAAGCAAATCTAGCTGCTACCCATTCTGCTCGACCTAGACAAGGTCGCCCATCTAATGTTTCTGCTCCCAATGGACAGCCCTCCTACCACCGTGGCAGAGCTTGTGGACGTGGGCGTTTTTACTCAGGAGGACGAGCAGCCAAACCAACATGCCAAGTCTGCAATCCAAAATAGAGAGGTAAGTTTAGAAACATTAAGCAGATTTTTAGAAATTGAAGGACTGAGGTTTTTTCAAATCTAATGCCCTAGTAGTTAATTTTTGAATGTCGGTGGATTGCAACCTTTCCCATTGCCGCTTGAACCCGTCGTTGCCGTGATATTCGACGACGGAAAGATTTCCCAAATAAGAGGTGTATGCGGGCATCGGGTCGATACCATGCATCTAGATGTGGAGGTGAATAGTGGCAGCGGGTAGTCGAATGTGGAGACAACCGTCCCCGGTAAGCATTGTCAATCGATAGTAACAAGTGATGGCGGTATGACCCATGCGTTGCGACTTGGCTGTTGGTTTGGCTGCTCGTCCCCCGAGTAAAACGCCCACTCCACGGGCTCGCCCGGTGGTAGGAGGGCTGTCCATTGAGGTAGAAAATTGTGGGCGACCTTGTCGGTCGCGGAATGGGTAGCGCTAGATTTGCTTTAGGAACATTGCCGATGAGAGGTTTGTTCCAATCTGTTTCGTGACTAAGCAAAGTCCATGTAGATCTTGAGAGTAAGAGGTTCGGATCTGGTGGAGATGGCGTACGGATGCCTCCCACTCGGTCCTAGGCCGGCTGGATATGTGAATAAGATCCGACTCGGGAATCGGTTGTTGGCACTGCGGGTTGTCGGCAATAGTTTCTCGGTTGAAAAATAAAGTGACAGCTGAGTTTCTTTTTCTCGGTTTGTTGCTGGAGCCCGTTGCATGATGCGGGTCTTGAATGGCCGGCAAATAGAGTCTCAAGAGTTGCCGAGTCTGCGGAAGAGGTGCAATTGATAACCCTGGGCGAGAACGGCTCGGAGAGAGGAGATAATCCATCCAAGGAGTAACCGATCTTGGCTTATCCAAGAGGCATTGCGGGTTGTTGTTCAGCAAAGTAGCAGGTGGAATTGCGTAGAGTCTTCGGAGGGAGGCGTCACGAAGGGGACGTCGGTAAGCCGGTTGATAGAACTTTGACCGCCGGACAGGGAAAGGAGCAGTCGATGTAGCCCATTAGTTGATGGCCACGGATTAAGGGAAGTATCTGTGACTTCTATAACAAATAATTATGTTGATCAAGTCGAATCGACACATTATGACTGAACTTGGGAGAGGACAGAGACGGAGAAGAGGCAGCGAGGGAAAATGTGTTTAAGGAAGACATTCTATTGACGTATGTCGTTGGCTCTGATACCATAAAATAAAACAATAGTTGAAAAATATTTTCAGTATTCAATTGTGTGTTTTGTCTTTGTCTTTGTATTGAATTTATAGAATTTGATACAAGAATCTCATCTCCTTATCTCATGGAGTGATTATGGGTAACGTACAGATCTCATAAAGAGATAATAGGTAACTTATAGATTTACAAGATATATTGGGCAGTATCAATATCCACTGTATCAATCTTGGGTGGATGGAAATCTTTTCAAGATATATTAGGCAGTGTCAATATCCACTTTATCAATCTTTGCGATATGCTTGGGTGGATGGAAATCTTTTGTGATTTTATCAGTTATATATACAACTCTTACCTAAGTCAAAGGTAAGAGAGAATTACAACTCATATTTTCAATTTTAAACTATTATCTCTAAGATCCATATGATCAATCTCTGTTTTAGGTGAATTAATTTTTCAGGTGAGCTATCATTTATCAAAAATATTTTCTCAAGTAGAATTAATTTTCTGAGTTGATAAGGGTGGCATAGTGGCTGCTAGTGGCAATGTTGAAGGTGAATGCTCTTTATTTCTTGGCTTTTGTGCCCTTATAGGTATGTTAAGATGATTTTTTTATCGCATTTTATAATAAATTAAATTCTCCTGCTGAGTTATAGAAAAAAAAAACTCCACTCCTGCTAAACTGAATATAGAAATGAAAAGATAAGGGTGGTCCTTGTCATTCATGCTTTTAGTTTAAAAAAATATTTTTTTAAAAAAAAAAAAAAAATTTATAGAAGAATGAAAACATCATTGATGCAAAATCTGGGTATTTGAAAATTAAGGAAAAATAAAGTCAGTTATTCACGTAACAAAAAATGTGATATTTTTGGAAATCACATGATAAATCTGTCTATTTTTTTTTTAAATATAATCAAAATCACTTGTTAACCACTTAAAGTTCAGAGAGTATACATTAATGTCTAAAGTACTGGTAAACATGAATAGACATACATCAGATGCATGCCAATATAAAGGAAAAAGATCAACTGTAGCGCTTCAGTGTAGCACTACAGATCTTGGCCAATGAGAGTGCATTGGTAATGTGTCCTGATGCACTCTGAATGATCAGGATCAGCACTACTATAGACAATCCTGCTCTACAAAGGAAAAGGAGTACTTTTTTTTCTAAGAAAAATTTCACCCACCCCTAACTTTGCAATTAATGTCATGCACGCCTTCCCCTAGTTATTTAACACATATCATGACTTAGCAGACAAGTTTGTTAATTGATGATGTGAAAATTTTACAATATTATAATGACAAAATTACCCTTAAACAATAGTAGCTTATTGTTTTACCCTCTCCCAAAACCTAAATTTTCAAAATAGGTTACCTATTGTTTACCCTCATCGCGACCCAATTGTGAAGAACGAAATAGAAAACAAAGGGAACTAGAGAAGCATTGCCAGAGAAGAGGGTTTGTCTGCAAATCGATTTTTGCTGAGAGCTTTATCGGATAGTTGGAACACATCACCAGCAAGAATCTCGCCTTTAGATGAGGATGCAGATAAGGATGCCACCACAACAAATAATACATCCCATAATTTAAATGTTTAAATTTAAACTTCGTCTCATATGTGTATACTTATCTGTATCCTAAGTATGTGGGATTGCGATCATAAATGGGCTCTAATCCATCACGTGGAATTGTTATCGTTATGGGATTTAATTCTGAATATCCCAACAGTAACCATTTGTACATCTCTATATATATCACAAAACACATAACATAATCAATCAAGTTTAGTGTATTTTAAACACTATTTTACAAAATCTTCAAGATATCAGAGCCGTCTGCTTAACAGCTCTACTGTTTTTTTTTCCCTTCAATGGCATCTCTCAATACTCAAAGCGAGAAAACTTCCACTGATGGAACCACTACCGCTCCTATCGCAATTGATGGCACAAATTCTACACTCTTCTCACCACCTTTGGTTATTTCAAATAGAGCTAGTCTCATTCCTATTAAACTATCCTCTTCCAATTACCTTCTTTGGCAATCATTATTTGAACCGATCCTCCATGGTCCCAAGTTATTGGGACTTATTGATGGCACTGTTCCATCTCCCATAAGTCCTACATCTCCTTGGTATGAGAGAGATCAGATGTTGTTGTCGTGGATTAATGCTACCCTAAACAAAGCTGCTCTTCCCTACATTGTAGGTGTGTCCTCCTCCAAATATTCATGGAACCTTCTTCAACAGCAATATGCATCCATACTTCGAGTCATGTTATGGCAAGAAAGTGCCAAATCAATCAACTCAAGAAGGGCGCGAAGACCATGAATGAGTACCTTCAGTAGTTCAAAAACCTTATCTAATTAGTTTGCCACATGTGGTGCTGCTATTAGTGAAGATGATTTAATTCTCTACATCTTGGATGGTCTACCTCCCTCGTATAGGCAATTTTGTATGTCCATTCACGTTCATGCAGTACGAAGCTCAAATCTGTCTTTTGAAGAGCTTCACACTCTTCTTATCTGTGAAGAAATTGAAGTAGCTAAAGAATCCCTCACTGAAACCTCGAGTGCTCTCATCGCAACTCACTCTCCTCACTATAATTATATCCATGGCTCAACAACTCGAGGTCGCTCAAATCATGGTGGTCGCACTTCATACTCTCAACACTGACCTTTACCTTCCTTAACTGACAAAGGCTTACTCCCTCAACCGCACTCTTCATCATCTGCTGTCAATTTTGAGAAGTTTGGTTCTCTTCCTCAATGTCAGATTTGCAATAAGGTTGGACATCTCAGCATTGACTGTTACCACCATATGGACTACTCTTGTCATGGATGACATCCACCAGAAAAACTTGTTGCAATGGTCTCGTCTACCAACTTAGCACCATTCATAAATTTACAAGAGATAACGATTACATATTCTCATTTGATGCTTTTGGTTATTGTGTGAAGGACAAGACCAAGGGGAATCTTTTGTTCCAAGGACCTGTTGAGAATGGTCTTCATCACTCATCCATTCTCGTCTCGGTCATCTATCCGATACCATTCAAGAGGCTATCTGCCATCTCCTCCCTTGCTCAAATAAATGAGATGTTTGCATTTGCCCCTCATTTCAGCTTGCTAAGAGTCATTGGATTATGTTTCCTTAGTCTACATCTGTATCTCATCGTCCTTTGGAGTTAGTTCATTGTAGTATTTGGGTTCCTGCCGCAATTCCTTCTTGTTATGGTTTTCATTATTATGTAATGTTTATGGATGATTCTTTTAGGTTTTCATGGCTATTTCCTATGCACCTTAAATCTGAATTCTTTAAAATTTTTCTTCATTTCAAAGCCAAAACTGAAAATATACTTAAAGCTAAACTCACCACCTTCTGGTCCGATGGTGGTGGCGAGTTTACCAACACTGCTTTTAAGTTATATCTTGATACCCATGGTATTGCCCACCATTTATCTTGTCCCTACACACCTGAGCAAAACAGTGTGGTTGAACAAAAACATTGCCATTTGTTCAAAATCAGACTAACTTTACTGGCCCTGCATACATGCCTTTTCAATATTGGGTTGAAGCATTTACTCCTGCCATTTTTCTTATAAATAGGATGCCCATCCTTCAATGACACACCCTGTCCCCATATGAACAACATATAACATCCACACCAGATTACTCATCTCTTCGAGTTTTTGGATGTTTCCCATGGTTATGTCCTTATTGCAATAACAGATTGCAATATCGTTTCTCTCCTTGCTACTTCTTGGGTTACAATGCCTCCTACAAATCGTGTCTATATTTCTTGTCACATAGTGTTTGACGAAACAAAATTCCCATTTGCAAACCCCAGCCCTCAAGTCCTTTCTCTGCCCCTACCCACGACCTCGATTTCTTTGGGGTCATTTAATCCTCCCCTTGGCCCCCATCTTTAAGAAGAAGGATTTTTCCATAGTACCTACCCTCTACCCCTTGCTTTAACTAACAATCTCTTGCAGGCCCCTACTTGCTATACACATGCATCTCGGTTGGAAAAATGGTGTCATGCCAAGGAGGCTGAGTTTACTTGTCTTCTACAACAAAGTGCCTGGACCCTTGTCCCTTTCCATCCATCGATGAATATTATCACAATAAAGAGGCTCTATCAGATTAAACAGAACCCTAACGATTCCATTACCTGATATAAGGAAAGGCTTATGGCTCGTGGTTCCTACAGAATCTAGGAATCATCTCTGGCAAGCGCTTTCCTTTTTTCTGTTCATCCTCTTGCATTTTCTTTTTTGCTTGTTTATCGAAAACAGCCTTTCTTTTGTAAGCCTATGCTCTCTTTAAAATCCTCTTTTTTGTAAGCAGAAGGCAAGCCTGTGAAAGCAATCAGATATAGGGAACAAGAAAACGGCTGCGGTAAGTCAGTCTAGGTTTTTTAAAATGGAGAATTCCTTGAGTTCAGGACTCGCACTGATTGGCCTATTTGATTTTGTGGAAATGTTTAGCCCTGTAGTCAAGCCCACCACCACTCGCACTATTCTTTCTATAGCTGTGACACATGGGTGGCCTCTTTAATCGATGGATGTCAAATGCGCATTTCTCCACAGTGATCTCCAAGAAATAGTCTACATGGCACAACCATAGGGATACACTGATCCAACTCACCCCTCTCATGTTTATCTCATAAAGAAAGCCATTTATGGTTTGCGGTAGGTCCCAAGGGCTTGGTATGACAAGTTCAATTCCAGGATGATTGCTTACGGGTTCTATGTCTCTTCATCCAATCCTTCAATGTTCATATTTTATCGACATTGGCACATTATTTATTTATTGGTATATGTTGATGATATAATTCTAATCGGGAATCATCCTCCTACTCTGCGAGAACTAATGCATTTTCTTGGCAGCCATTTTAAGATGAAGGATTCGAGATCATTATCCCATTTTTTGGGTATCAAGTTCCTTGCACCTCTGCTGGTCTGTATCTTGACCAATAAAAGTATATTCTTGAATTCCTCCAGCGAGCAAATATGCTAGGTTTTAATCCAATCTCCATTTCGGTGACATCACAAAAATTAAATATTGAACATAGTCCTTTACTTGAAGAGGTTACCCAATATCGGAGTCTAGTAGGTGCCCTTCAATATGTGACACATAAGGCCAAATGTGGCCTTTATTGTACAACAGGTGTCTCAATTTGTATAGGAACCTACCAAATTGCATTTTGCTGCTGTCAAGAGGATATTATGGTTTTTTAAAGGCTCGATCACAGTAGGTCGCAATCTACAGCCTGGCCATATGACCCTCATGGCCTACTATGACACAGATTGGGCTGGTTGCCCTATTGATCGACGTTCCACTAGAAGATACTGATGAACTTGAGATGACACTAAGAGGGGGGGAGTTGAATCAATGTGAAAATTTTCTCTGATTTTTCTTTACTTTCTACTGCTGCCCAAAGCTGATAGAGAACCAAAAATTCAACACATATACAAGCGTATGCAAATGTACCTTGCTACCACTCAGTGGCCAGGTCTACCAGATTTGCACACCTACCCTGCAAGTCATTCCACGCACTTTGAAATATACCAGAAAATAAAACAATGAATGCAGGATTATTACATGGTTCACCACCACAGTATGTGATGGCTAGTCCATGGAGTAATGCCCAACGGACTTTGTATTTACTCAATACACTTCTTTTAGTCTTTTACAAGATAAGGATACTAACCCTAGGTTTTCCTAGTAAAAAACTGAGAGGGCGTCACAACGCCAAGATTCAAGCTAAAATAACCAATGTCCAGCACCCATTGAACACAAAAAAATATAAAAATATTTTTGGGGCTTATCTTAACTCTACAATGAAAATCCATAGATAACTAGGTATTCAATGATTTTCACCTATGCTAGTATACAATAAATTGAAAGCAATAATCATATCGGGAATTTAAAAAATTGCCCAACTACTTTCGTAAGGCCAGCAATATCTTCGAAACTTCACACTGCTCTCAAGAACCTTCAACAGTCTTCAATGTTGGAAAAACATGATTCACAGAGCATACCTTGCTCACAGGCTTCCAATCTCTTCCACACAATCCATAACCACCATGAATGTAAAAGTAAAAGCTCTACCAACCTCTCACAGGGATTTTGCACTCCATTGATGCACAGAGAAGAGGTGGTCAGTTATTGATCTTCCCACAGGGCTCAAAACCCTAGAAAATCCCTTTGTCTCCCTTTTAAAACCCTCTTTTTGATTTTTCTCATCATTTTTACGACTCCCAACGATGCCCAATAGGTAGAGCATCGAATTTTGGACTCGGTGCAACTTGAACCGTCAAATTTCGATCTAAGATGAAGAAGATATGGAAGTTTGAAGTTCGACCAACAAGATTATTACAAATGGAATCTTTTTCCGCATTACAAAGCACCCACGCAACACCGAATTGCTGCCCCGCTGATGTGTTGTCAAGTTTCGATTGATAGAGACGGAATCTACTCTGTCAACTTTTGAATAACCTTAAAAAGGCGGGATTGTTCGGAGGCCGTCTGATCTATTCTAATCACGCCTCCGAAAATCGTAAATCCTTGAGACCATTAGATTGGGATCTGGCCAGAGCTGCTCACTATACGAGCGCCTCACCAAAGCATGGATGACCCTTCATGCGACGCGATGCAATCTGTTAACTTGTGGCTGGCCAATCATAGTCTGCACGGGAGAATCCAGAGGTAATCTCCGGTAACACGTCATCCCGCATTCTGCCAAGCCATCCGATGCGAATCCCAAAGACGTGGATTCATTTGGACCATGAATCTTGCATCTTTACCTTTTTAGATACCCAAAATACCCCTAAACAACTTGTGAAATGGCATCTACGATTGAGTGTTTATCAAACAAACCTGTATAGTAAATTGGTTCCCGAGAGGTGCTTCTCTCTAACCAACAATCGATTCTCACTCTAAACCTTTTGTCAAACACCTGGTGGGCTTCACGCTTGCATGAGGCAATGGGCCTGCAGGCTAGATGCTACTAGTTGCTTCGGCTACTGGCATGCAGCATGGCCTGTGGGCTGCTGCTTCTTGTGAGCATGCCATGGTGTGCCATGGCTGCTGCCTAGCTTACGACTATGGCATGCCATGGTGCTAGCCTCGGCTACATGGTGGTTGTTGCCTATGGTGCCATGGCCCTCGGCCAAGCTGGCTGCCATGGTGGCATGCCACCTTGGTACAGTGGGTCCTACCCATTCTTTATCTCTCATTTTTCTCTCTCTTTAATTTCTCTCTTCAATAGCTTATGCCATAACACTAGAAACACGAGAAACGAGAAACATGAAAAACCTACCACATCATCAAAAAAGCTATCAAATCATGTAGTAGGACCCACAAACAATCTCTTTAATGAAATTCAGTGTAGAATCCCATTCAACTCACTCCAGACCATTTCATTCAAACTATAGGGGATGTAGAACACTGTAGAACCCACATACTAGACTGCTTCATCTCTGCCACTGCACTGACACTCTCTCTCCTATACAAACACTCTTTTTCCTCATTTCTTTGATTGTTTGCTCACTATCACTCTGCCACATATGCCAAGTTACTAACAATGACAACACAAAGTCCAACTATCTCTCCCTTTGGAATTATTGGCAACTCACTCTGCACATGCAATCTTTCTCCCCCTTTGACAATAAGTACAAAGAGACATGTCACATAGGAGTTCCCACTGCATCTTTCCAATCCTATGGGCGCAAAAAATAAATAGACCATCATATCAAAACATAAAAACATCACAAGACTCCCCCCTGAGTCCAACACAAGGAGAAAAAGAATAACAAACACACACCACTCAACATATAAATACCAAAGGACTCCTCTGGAGTCCAACATAGGGAGCAAAATAAGTAAAACAATCACACACTGCTCCCCCTCACTCCAAGCACCTCACTACTTGGTGAGGATGGTCATGCATGAATCTTCAACACTCTCTGTCAGAGTATATAAGTTTTTTGAGGTTTTCTGTCCTAAAGCCACAGTCTTGCCACTGCCAACTCTTCTAATCTCACATCCCTGATTGTTGAAGATCATTCCATGCCCTCTATTACGAATCTGATAGATGCTAAGAACGTTGTCCTTGAGCCCTGACATATAAAGCACATCATGGAGTTTTACCATCCCACTATTGAGGGTGATAGAACCCTTTCCAGTTACCTTGGCCCCATCATTGTTTTCAAACTTCACTGTACCTCCCTTATACTACTGAAGTTGCTGAAATATTTTATTATCACCTGCCATGTAACAAGAGCATCTACTGTCAAGTATCTAAGGAGACGACTATGAGGGCAAAAGGATATATCCACCCATCTCTGATGGACGGTAAATGATATGGAGTAGCCACCTAGATTAGGGTCTGGAACCTATAAAAAATGTAGTCTCATCATAAGAAAAGACTTTTATTTACTCAATTGACCAAAGATATTAGCTTTGATCTATCAAAGAATGGGTAAGCATTCAAAGTACAGTTTGGGAATGTGTTAGGCACCCAAAGCTGTTCGATCCAAAAATCGCCTCTTATGTGATTCTACTTTCCTTAGACTCTATGGTTCTGATTGTTCATGGCCAATAGATGATAACTAAGGCTTATGGGGGATCCTATGCCAAGTTGTTAAATTCTTCTAACCTAAGTTTAGCCAAATATATTCTCAAAATTAATAAACAAAGCAAAATAATATACAATGAACTGAACCAAAGATTGTTCGGTGATGGTTCGGTGATGGACTGAATCTGAGACATCTCAAATTGCCTACGTATTCCAATCTTGAAAATCAAGTCCATAATGTAGTTGGAACGAAATGTGATTAAGGTTTATGGATGTGATTTATGATTAAGCTTCATTAGATTCAATTGTTTAAGTTGAGATTTATGCTTGATATTGATTGAGATTGAATCTAGAGATAGCCTAATGTGGATGGAAGTGAATATGGATACGGATATGGGTAGGGATATGGGTATGAAGGACCTCAGGATACTAAGATGTGGTACTGTACTTGGAGAGGTCCTCCAAGTTGCCTCCGTATTTCAGAGGTCCTGAAAATTAGGTACAACGTAGTTCATTATGATGTTTTGATATTCTCAGTAAGCAATCTAACTCTCTCTACTCTCAGGGAACAATCTGTCTCTTTCTACTCTCGGGGGCAATCTGTGTCTCTCTACTCTCGAGGAGCATTTTGTGTCTCTCTACTCTCGGGGAGCAATCCGTCTCTCTCTACTCTCGGGGCTCAATTTGTGTCTCTACTCTCGGGGAGCAATCTGTCTCTCTCTACTCTCGGGGAGAAATTTGTCTCTCTCTACTCTTGGGGAGCAATCTGTCTCTCTCTACTCTCAGGGAGCAGTTTGTGTCTCTCTACTCTTGGGGAGCAATTTATCTCTCTCTACTCTCGGGGAGCAATCTGTCTCTCTCTACTCTCGGGGAGCAATCTGTCTCTGTCTCTCTTTACTCTCGGGGAGCAATCTGTATCTCTCTACTCTCGGGGAGCAATCTGTCTCTGTCTCTCTCTACTCTCGGAGAGCAATCTGTCTCTTTCTACTCTCGGGGAGCAATCTGTCACTCTACTCTTGGGGAGCAATCTGTGTCTCTCTACTCTCGGGCAATCTGTCTTTCTCTACTCTTTGGGAGCAATCTGTTTCTCTCTACTCTCGGGAAGCAAGGTGTTTCTTTCTACTCTCGGGGAGCAAGGTGTCTCTACTCTCAGGGAGCAACATGTCTTTTTCTACTCTCAAGGAGCAAGGGTATATGACTCCGTGTTTGGGAATCTCTCCAAACTGCCTACGTATCTTAGGATGCTGCCTTAAGAATCAGGATCCGCATAGTTCGAAACGTGCGGAGTCAATTCCTTGATTTCATGTTTTTCATTCAATATCAGGGTGTGGAATCTAAATGCTCAATGGTTCGATTTAAATCACACCTATCTAGTTCTCTATACCCTAGGGAAGATGAGCTGAGGGGTAGGGATCATCCTAAAACTACCCTTGACCTAAAACCCTAATTTGGCATGTGTTGGGCTAAGCTTGATATCTTTTGATTAAGATTTATCATTTTTCCTTCTTACCCTTTTCGTAAATGTGGGTGCCTACATGCACGTCCCTATACCTAATATATGTTCTAGGTGTACATATATGACAGTTCGACTAGCGTGTTGCAGAAATTAAGTTTGTGCCAACAATATGTATCATTCAAGTATGGCAAGTAACAACAATATTTCATCTTAGATATGGTAAGAAAGCATGTGAACAATATAACAACAAGTATGTGAATATCAGAAGGATAGACATGACATCTCATGTATCATTCTCAATCAAAGTATGTTCAATATGTCTCGGATCAAATTCTCTAGATCTATGGTTGGGATCTAATGTGAACCTCTCAATATCTCAAGATTAGATCCTTGATCATATGGTTAGATCTCTTCAAAATATTATGATTAAGATCAAATCCTCAATCTAATGATCAGATCTCTTCAAAACTGCCAAGATCAATGGCTCAGATCTCGCATCAAGTTTTATCATAATCAGACTAAGATGCAATGGTTCAAATTCTTTTAAATCACTTCATCATGAGCAGATTAGGAAATCAATGGCTCATATCACTCCTAATGTCAATGCAATTATTCAAATCACTCAATATCATAATCTACCCGTTCAGATTCATTTACATCAATCATCAAGACAATCTGGACGTTTAAATTTATTTAAATCACCCATGATGATAATCTAACCATTAATATTCATTTAAATCACTCTTGATTAAGATCTAATGGTTTAGATTCTTTTGAGACACTCATGATCAAGATCTAATGGTCTATATTTCATATCATTCTTGATTAATGGCTCGATTCATACAAAATCTAAATCAAAATTAAACATCCAATGGCTCAGAATTAATATTCTCTCATGATCCAAATAAAAATCAATCATCCAATGGCTCATAATTAATCATATTAGAAACTCAAAAGCAATGGCTAGATTTTTAACTATATCAAATTCCAAGATCAATGGCCAAGATTTAATCATGTAAAAATTCAACATCACATGACCATATTTTTAATCACATTGAATTCAATCATCAATTGCCTAGATTTCGTTCACTTTAAAAATCCTAAATCAAAGGCCATGGATCAATTGCCATAATTTAGTCTGATCAAATCCAAAGATCAATGGCCCAATTTTATTTATCACAATTCCAAGCATATGGGATCGATCAATTTCATCAAAATTCCAAGGATATGGGTTCAATCAATTTCATAACAATTCCAAGCATGTGGTCGGACCAATTTCATCAAAATTCCAAGGATGTGGTAGAACCAATTTCATCAAAATTCCAAGGATGTGGTCCATATTTCATCAAAATATTCCAAGCATATGATCGATACAATTTTAATTTCATCATATTTTCATATAATCGGATCAATCAAAATTTCTTGAAAATATTCCATAATCGGATCAAATTCAATTTCATCACAAATTCCATAATCGGATCAAATCCATCAAAATTTCATATCATGAATGAATCAATTACATTAAAATTTCATGTATGATCGAATCAATTTCATTACATTAAAATTCCAAACATATGGATGTATTGATCACATTAAATTTCAAGCATAAGGATCAATCAATTTAAAATTTCAGATCATATTGGATCAGTCACATAAAATTTATCAATCAAATAAAAATTTCAGATCATACTGGATCAATCACATAGTATATTTCATCTACATTAAATTTTAAATCATGGTCAAACCAATGGGAGCAGGTTGCATGGCATCAATCAAGGGTTCAGATTGTCTGATCTATAGAGAAGAGATCGGATAAACTCAGTGGGTGTTGCTGGGGTTAATTTGATCAGACGGTAAGGCAGATGTATGGTTGGACAACAAAAGTGGAATGAAGTGTGAAAGGTGATGGTGGCTGGACATGTGTAGCTTGGGTGTGGTGGTGGTTTTTTTTTTAAAAATAAAATAGTAGTAGGAGGTGGCGGTTAGGTAAGTGGTTGTATATGTGGTGGCTGGGTAAGATGCAAAGTAATATGATG
The DNA here is from genome assembly GCA_028583415.1 of Protea cynaroides. Lineage (NCBI taxonomy): Eukaryota > Viridiplantae > Streptophyta > Magnoliopsida > Proteales > Proteaceae > Protea > Protea cynaroides. The sequence continues at coordinate 69,687,291 of CM053267.1, forward strand.
ATCGGTAGTTCTGATCAGATTCAAGAGATGAAAGAAAAGAAGAAAACAGTGGAGAAGGCAAGCTTACCTGAAGCCTTCTTCTCCTTCTTCTCCCTCGATCTCCTTCTTAATTCTCTTTCTTCTTCTTCTACTCCTTCTCATGTTCTCCCACTTCTCTTCTTTTCTTCCTCTTTTTTTGTCTGCTCCCCTCATGTTCTCCCGCTTCTCTATTTCTTCCTCTCTTCTTCTCTTTCCTTTTTTTTCTGTTTTTTTTAGCCCATCAGTCTCCTCTTTCTTGATTTTTTCTCAATCAGTTTTTCCCTTCCTTTTTTTTTTCTTTCCTTTTTTTTTTGTTTCTTTCTAGGTGGCCGGCCTAGTCTCTCCTCTTCCTTTTCAATTCGATTTTTCTTTCCTTTTCTAAAATCGAAATCCTTCCTCTCTCTTTCCTTATGGCCTATTGTGAGGACAAAGATGGAAATTTTAGAAGTCGCCACCTAAATTAAGATCTAGGACCTTAGAAATGTGAAATCTCACCCTAAGATAAGACTTCAATTGACTCATGACCCTTAGATTGGATTTCTGGCCCATCAGAGATTGGGTAAGCGTCAGGTTACGATTATGGGAAGGGGTTAGGCACCCAAACTGCCCGATCAAAATCAGTCTCCTATTCCTTTCCTATGCTAGACACTATCTATTAAACCGAACCTAACCAAATGGTTTGATATCATTGAACCGAATCTATATCCATCAGATTTGCCTACGTATTACGAAATTATTCTGAAAATCGGGTTCACCATCGTAGTTCAGGTGTGATTAAAGTTTATGATTGTAATTTATGCTTATGCATGATTAAGTTCATTGTTCAAATTGAAGTTTATGCTTGAAAGATTGAGAAACCCTATGGGTTAGGATCTGGATAGTCCATGTGGACTGATAGATAGTCCAAGTAGATCTATGGGTAACCCTATTTGGGTCAAAATATGGATAAATATCCTAGTGGATCTATGGATAGTCCAAGTGGACCAAGGTTTGGATCTGAATTTGGGTTTCTCCCAAATGGCCTACGTATTCTAGGGTTTGCCCTAGGAATCAGAATTCGCGTAGTTCGGGCTTATTTGGGTTGGAAAATGGGTAAATATCCTAGTGGATCTATAGATAGTCCGAGTGGACTAAAATATGGATCCGAATTTGGGTTTCTCCCAAATGGCCTACGTATCCTAGGATTTGTCCTAGGAATCAGAATCCGTGTAGTTCGAGCTTGGGTTGAAATGGATGGATATCCTAGTGGATCTATAGATAGTCCAAGTAGACTAAGGTTTGGATCCGAATTTAGGATTCTCCCAAATAGCCTACGTATCCTAAGGTTTTCCCTAGGAATCAGAATCCACGTAGTTCGGGATGGATGAAATGGTTGGATATCCTAGTGGATCTATGGATAGTCCGAGTGGACTAAGGTTTCGATCTGAATTTGGTTTCTCCCAAATAGCCTACATATCCTAGGGTTTTCCCTAGGAATCAGAATCCGCATAGTTCGGGATGATGGAATGGTTGGATATCCTAATGGATCTATGGATAGTCCGAGTGGACTAAGGTGTGGATCCGAATTTAGGATTCTCCCAAATGACCTACATATCCTAGGGTTTGCCCTAAGAATCAGAATCCGCGTAGTTCGGACTGATGGAATGGCTGGATATCCTAGTGGATCTATGGATAGTCCGAGTGGACTAAGGTGTGGATCCAAATTTGGGATTCTCCCAAATGGCCTACGTATCCTAGGGTTTGCCTTAGGATTCAGAATCTGCGTAGTTCGGGCTGATGGAAATAACCTGTTCTAGGTTAGAATGTGAGAACCTGTTCTAGGTTTAGGGTTTAGAACCTATTCTAGGTTTAGGATTGAGAACCTATTCTAGGTTTAGGGTTGAGAACCCATTCTAGGTTTAGGGTATGCTGAGGGGCAAAATCATCCTAAATTACCCTTTTCAACCTAAGTTCTAATTTTGGAAGGTTTGGCAAAGCATTCTCTTTTTTTATTAAGGTTTTTTATTATTCCCATTATGTCCTTCCCAAGAATGTGGGTGCCTAAATGCACGTCCCCACACCTAATATGTTTGCTAGGTGTACAGATATGACAGTTCAACTAGGGTGCAGCATAAATTAAACTATTTCCAAAAAAAAAAAAGAATATTCTAAGCATGGCATGTATGATAATTATGGTAACTATCATAACATATAGTAAGATTATGAAAATCTCCCTAATATGACATGTATTGCAAATAAGGCAAGAACCTAATATGGTAAGATCTAAGCATGACAAGATCTAATATGGAAAGATCTAAGCATGGCAAGATCTAATATGGTAAAATCTAATATGCATCTATATATCAATATGGTAAATATCAATCATAGAATGCATATATGACATGAATTTTTCAAAAAAGGAAAGATCTTATATGCTATTTTTTAAGCATAGTAAGACTTAAAAATAGTAATTATTAAGATTTTACTAAAAGATGGTAAAAATTTATCTATTCTACCAAAAATAGCAATACATAGAATGTGACAAACATGGTATGCACAATCCAAACAAAGCATATGAATACTCCAAATATAATCATTTATCCAAATATGGCAGAATTCACTTAAACAATCATTGATGTTATAATGAATGAGACATCAATGAAACTTTTTTTTGAAAAGTACAAAATTATCAAAAAGAACATATGTTCAATGTTCTTTGAAAAAATTATAATTTTTATGAAGAAATTTGGAAAGATTAATGACTCAAAACTGTCAAAATTGTGACACAAGGTTTCAAATAATAGACAAAACTATGCTGTATTCAGATTTTGTCACATTACACAATAATGACCATAAGTAGGTTTTTCGAAACTCAAATCAAGCTCAACTTTTTTTTTCATAGAAAGATGACTTAATATATTATATTTCATATGAAGGAGTTGAATCCCAACAGAAAACAAAAACAGGCCAAAGATATGCCCTAAGACCGAACATGTGCACTGGTCAAATATGTTCTAGATTTTTGACCAGTTGCATCATAAATTCCAAATAAAATTCTATTCTTAATAAAAATTAAATACAGATATATGCTTATGTAGATAACTGTCTGATTTAAAATTTCATCAAGAAAAACAAGTTAAAATAGTATATTTTTATTTGTGAAAAATGATTCTTTTCAAACATGCAAATCAGTACATCATGATAGATTCAAAATCAGAGTACTATGCACTTAAAAATTGATATCAATTCAATAAAATATTAAAAAAATACAAAACCAGTGTCATTTTTTAGAAGACTTTCATGTCTAAAAAGTTAATATTAAGTGGATTTTCTGATTATGGCCATAAGACCTTTGTCTAGAGACTTTCTGATGGAGGATTGCATTACATCCGAGAATAACAGCAATGTTAAAGACAAATTTTTTGATATATTGTTTCAATTCCAAATGGAACAAAATTTTTAGGGTAGTCTTCTAACATATCAGAGAGACTCCCATAGAAATTTGGGCTTCAAAATCTTAGAAAAAATACATGTGATGTACGTCCTAAGTTTGAATCCTAAATCTGAAATTTTCAGATCAGAAAATCACTTTATGAAATTTGCAAAAAACATCAAACATCATTGTATATCATTCAAAAATTCATCATTGAATAGCTTAGATAAATTATCATTCATGAAAAATGTTAGACATAGGCATCTTGACATTAACAAGCATGTAATAGAGCATTCATGATTGAGATTTCATAGAAATTAACCTTTTTCAAGCAAAATTTGCATTTTAGCATTCTAACGGCCTCTAAATTTGTTTGGAGTACTAACCTTGTGCTCAAATCGAGCAAAACCATTGATGAAGGGTGATTGAAGGTTGTATCAACCCCCTTTGAATGTGAATCCTCCTTCTCCTCTCTTCTGCTTCTCTCTATTCTCTTTCTCTCTTTTCTTCTTCTCTTTTCTTTCTTTTCTCTTTTCTTCTCTCTTTCTTTCTCCCTCTCTCACGTTTTCTCTCTCTCACTCACATTCTCTTCTCCCTCACTCATGTTCTCCTCTCTCTATGGTCTAAAAAAAGAGAGCATCCTCTCTCTTCCCTTGCATATTTATACTTTTTCTCTCCTCTTCTAGAAGATCCTTCTTTCTTTTCTTCTTTTTTTAGAAAATCTTTTTTCTTCCTTTTTTCTTCTTTCCTTTCTTATCTTCCTTCCCTTTTCTCTTCTCCCTCTCTATTCCACACATTTTCTCTCTCTTCCTCTTCTAGAAAATCCTCTCTTCCTCTTTCCTTCTTCTCTCTTCCTTCCTTTTTTTTTTCTTCTAGAAAATCCTTTCTTTCCATTTTTTTTCTTTTTTTCTTTCTTTTCATCCTTCCCACATCTTTTCTTCTTCCTTTCTTTCCTTTTTCTCCTTCTTCTTCTAGAAAATCCCTTCTCTCTTTCCTTCTTCTAGAAAATTCCTTCTCTCTTTCCTTTCTTTCTTCTTTCCTTTTCTTCTTCCTTCTTTTCCTTCCTTTTTTTTCTTTCTCCCTCTCTTTTCACGTTTTCTTTCTTAGAAAACATTTCCTTTTTTTTTTCCTTCTTTTTTTCTTTTTTTCTTTCCTTCATCTTTCCTTCCTTTTTTTTTTCTCTCTCCCTTTCTCTTTCATGTTTTCTTTCTAGAAAACGTGAAGGGGAATCTTTTTTTTTTCTTTTTTCTTTTATTTCTCTCTCTTTCCTTTCTCCCATTCTCTTTCCTATGGCCTCTCTTTCCTCTCTCTTTCTACGGCCTCACTTTCCTCTCTCTTTCCTATAATATATATGTATATATATATATATATATATATATATATATATATATATATATATATATATATATACAATAATATATTATACATTATACACATATAAAATGAATGCATGCATATGACTGACATAACTTAATCTGGATTGGTCTGGGCTGGGCCAGGCTAAGTTAGACTAAGCTGAAATTAAGCTGGTTTGGACTAAGGTTGACATTTCATAGTCCATTTCTATCTCCCTTCCATATGGAATTTTTCGATAACATCTATTCCAAATTTTCTACGTTCATTTTGTAGAACATTAAAAATGAGGAATATTGGAACTTGAATCATCTCATTTGGAAATGAAATGGCCAACTTATGAATTTCTAAAGTTTAAGCAGGCCAATTATTGATAATTTGGCTGACCATTCTGCATGGGCCCATTGGTGACTTCTACTTGGGATTTTTCACGTTCACTTTGAAGAGAACTAAAAATAAGGAATATTGGCCTTTGAATCATCTGATTCCGATATCAGATGACCAATATATGATGTCTTGAAGTTTGAATGATAATGCATGCATGATACGATAATTATGTAAATGCCCTTGCACTTTCAAACTACGATATCTTCCTTGTTTGACGTCAGAATTTGATGATTTTGGTCTCATTTCGAAGATAATTTCACGACCTATTCATCCAAGTAGGTAATATCCAATGACTATACTATGTAGTTCATTAGAGAATCACCAACGTTTGGGTTAAAGGTCGAAAACCTGTCATATTGGTTCACTTATGCTAAGGGTGGCAAAAATGGGGTGCTTACACCTATTCTTTCCTTTCTTTCCATAATTTTCTTTTCAGTTGACCTTTCTTTCTTTCTTTATGTCCGATTCTCTCTTTTCCTTTTCTTAATTCTTTCTATTTAGAAATCAGCCCACTTCTTTCCTATTTTTCATCCTCTCGGATTTCCATCAAAGTATATATAATATATAAATAATGTATATGATAATATACATATACATTACTATATAATATATGATAATACAATAACACATGTATAAAGTATATGCACATGGGAGTGAAATGGTTTGATCCGGACTGGTTTGAGCTGAGTTGATCTGTTCAAGGTTGACTGAGCCGAACTGACTTGTTTGGGTTGGACTTACATGAGTTGACTAGGTTAAACTAATACGGATTGAGCTGGGTTGGGCCAAAATTGATTTTTCTCTCTATCATTTCATGAGCCATTACGCTGCCATTTCGCATAGAATCTTTTGACAGCCTCTATCTCAAATTTTCTACATTCACTTTGTAGAATACTAAAAATGAGGAATACTGGAGCTTGACCACTTGATTTGGATGTAAAATGGCCAACTTATGAATTTTTAAAGTTTAAATAGGCCAATTTATGATAATCCAACTAGCGATTATGCATGAGATGCCTCAGAGATCTTTGCCTCAAATTCTCCACATCCACTTTGTAGAGCACCACAAAATGAGGAATAATGGCACTGGAATCACCTCATTCGGATGTCGGATGAGCAAGATATGAGAAGGTAATGTTTAAATAAATAAACTTACGATAATTTGCATGCAAGCCCTTGGACGATTATTATTAATTTTCAGAAAATACTTTTATTCTTTTTCCTAGACTAAAATTGTCATATCTTCTCCATTTGGCATCGAAATTGAGCGATTGTGGTCTCATTTCGAAGGTATTTCCAAGACCTATGCATCCATGCAAGTTGCAACCCATGACCTTGCTGTGGGGTCCGTTGAAAACTGTATCAAAGTCATAGCTAAAATCCAAAAGTTACATTGGGGTCCACCAACTTGCCATATGGTTTCACTTAGGCTCCTAGACATTGGGGGTCATCTCAGTTGTTCTCAAAACATTATAGAGAGCATTCTAGGGCTAATCGACTATCATTTTTGAGAGACTTTCACTCCCTCCCCTATATTTTTCAAACTTTCTTTTACCTCTCCCACTTTATTGTTTACAATCCAGTAAGACTTTGTTCAACTGGGGATGGCAAAAATAAGGTGCTTACAACGGCTTGTCTTGTGTCTTGAGCGTTGTCTCGAAGACTGCAACATCATCACTCTCTTCTTCTACCAAATTTGCAATGGCATTATCATCATTCTTATTCAAATATGTACTGATTTTCTTTTTCCATACTTTTCGAACAAGTAGTGGAGTCTACTTGTTCATTCTCTGCTTATCCTTTCTTTGGTCATGCTCCCTATGGGGTATCACTTTTTGAGGTCTTCTAACTATCACTTTTTGCCGAAGTGGCGTGAATGCAAAAATTATTCTGCACTCTCTTGCAATATGTTCATAGTTATGAAAATTGTAGTACTTAATAAAATTCTCTTCAAGGGGAGCAAATTGATTTCTACTTTCAAATCTGACTTTTCTCATGTTGAATTTGCAGGTAGCTATCTTGTGACCATAAGTCACTACAACATTCTAGACTATTTACGACGGTTGTTTTCCGTCGTAAATACTTATTATCGTCACTATTACATTTTTACCGACGGTAAATTACCGTCGTCTATTTGTCGTTAAAATTGGCGTCGTAAATGTTAACGACGGAAAATTGGATGCGTCGGGAATACCCTTATATACAACGAAATAGTTCTGTCGTCTTATATGCCCTTATTAACGACGGTTTGATACCGCCGTTAATATATATACCAATTGCGACGGGCAATATCACCGTCGTAAAAATTCTATAGAGACGGAAACTTACATTTGTCGTTCCTTTTACGACGGTACGTTCTCGTCGTAAAAGAAAGTGTTGTATTTTTAATGACGGTTAATTTATACCGTCGTTAAATATTTTTCTTTAAAAATATATCCCACATATATTAATTACAAATTTTCCTGTAATATATTCATATTTTTCTCATTTCCATATATCCACATTCCACACACCAAATACATCATATCTAAATTCAAACTTCCATAAAAAAAATTTGAAATACCAAAAACACATTGTCATTAATTCATAACATCAAAATACTTTAAATACATTGCCATAAGACAGTTCCGAAAACTTGAATAATTGTTCATTACATTAACACATTTAACTTCTAGAGTTTTTATATATTTAGATCAATTTTTTCCCAATACATCTACTTCATTCATAGTTCTTCTTCTTCAGCACCATAAGTCTACAGAACTCCCGCATCTCCAGCTATATTTTGGGACTTATAATGATGCAAGGAAGATAGTATTAGTCACAAATAAAAAATTATTAACAAACCACACTATACATTCATAAAAAAAGAAAAAATATTTGGCTAATAAAACAAAGTGAGTATGATGATTTTATTCTAATCACCTATATTCAAGCAATACATTAGATAGAACACACACATCCTGTAATTGCCCTCCCAAGAAACGGGTTCATATTGGTGGTCGGGTCTAAAACATACATTCTTAATTATGAGAATCCTAATAAAAAAATCTAATACCATGTAAATTGAAGAGAGAAAAGAAGAAGAATGGAGAGAATGAAAGACTGCTTGTGTGCACTTGTGAAGTTGCAGATTTGCAATCCACATTGACTCTTCTTGAATTTCCATTATAGTCTTATTACCTGTTATTACTAAGGAACACAACCATATCTAGGATATGCAATGCATTTGTTTTAGTTACATCAAGTTTGAAAATAACAATGTCTGCTTATGCCTTCTGTACTCATGCTTTGCTTATGGCTTTGAAACACATTAAATTGCATCTACAGGGAGTACGTTAATCAAGCAAATCCTATATACATACCAAGTTCAAGATAAGTGGCTGAGACATCTGGGTCTGGGAGTGGGACCGTGTCTATAAGTTTCTGGAGGTTCATATAAATAGGCCAAGGCTATGAAATTTGTTCTGCCCATATTTGATATTCAGTCAATCCTTGAGATCTACTTCCATTTCAATTAGAAACCAATTTTGCATGGTTGATCACGTTCTTAGGCCCTGCACAAGGGCTATAGAAACATGTTACTATATTAAAGGTAACTAAATACAAGATCTGTAATCAGCCAGTAGATGGACAGAGGAGACTCACAGAAGAAGAGATGTAAAAGTATGGTTAATTACAGCCTTACAAGTAAGCAATGCAAATGTGCTTTAAGCAACTATTCTAAAGTATATGATTTGTTAGTTGGATATTTGTATTTATACACTTGAAGTTTTATCAGTTTGTTTCTATATATTATCTAACTAAAATACATAACATGTAACTCACACAGCTGTCAAGGAGGTTAGATTACAAAAACTTGAAGGTACGTAGCTAGTTTGGAAAATGTAAACCAAGACAAGAAAAGGTTTCTAACCTTATTGACTTCGTCGTTCATTCATTAATTGAGTCATCATAGACTCCATCTGTGAAAACTTGTCATCTGTTATTTGTTTCTGTGCCTCAATGCTTTGTCTCAACGTAGAGAGTTCTTCACGTAATGAGTCATTCTCCATAGTCAATCTTTCTACCCGTACTGCTGCTGTCCCATGTAATTCTTTAGGTGAAATTCCATAACTGTACATCCGCACACGACCATGGATATCTTTTCCGACAACATCCGAGAAAATTGATTCCTTTACTGAGATGTCATTTCGTTGTTCTTCAGGTTTTTGATTGAGATATTGGTCCATCTCATCCTGCAATTGACATTGAGGAATTCAAATGACATCATAATTTATATGAATATAGGTCGTTGTGAAATTTGTTATGTACATACCATCTTCTTCTTTGATATAGGGTCAGAAGGACCTCCATCTTTCTTAGTATGTGTTCTTTTGAACAAATCAAAACGGGAGGGATTCAACAGTTCAGGGTGCTCCAAACACTAGTCATGAACTTCAAATTAGCAAAAACAAAGATATTTTGGAGTAATCGGTAACAATATTAATAAGTTTAAAATACATATTACCATCTCCTCCTCTATACAAGCATAAGAAGTCTTTCCAGTCGATTTTGTCATGTTTTGACACTCTCTATTATCGAAATTTCGGATCGACATGGCCTACCAATTTGACTTCGTTTCCACACCTTCGAAATACCTAGAGCAAAATACCAAACACTCTTCTGCAATATATCCTTCTGCTATTGAACCTTCAGGCCTATTACGATTGCGTACGTAGTCTTTAAGTTGCTTGAGGAATCTAAACAAAACAACACTAGTGTTATTGATGTCCTATGTGATAATAATTAGTTGTATGAAAAACAATTGTTCAAACACTTACCTTTCAATTGGATACATCCAACGGTAGTGTACTGGACCAACAATGCTCGCCTCATGGCCCAAATGAATAATCAAGTGCACCATAACATCGAAGAAACTGGGTGGAAACAACTTTTCAAGATTGCACAATGTTACAGCAATAGTTTGATGAAAAATCTTGAATCCTACCTCTGTACCAACGTTGCTACATAAATCACGAAAGAACCCACATACCTTTACCAATACTGCTACAACATTCTTTGGCAAAACATTACGTATGGCCACAGGTAGTAGTTGTTGCATAATGATATGACAGTCATGGCTCTTTAGTCCTAATATCATCATCTCGTGCACAATAGCACAACGTGCAATATTACCAGCATAGTCATCTGGAACTTTCACACCACTTAAAACCTTGCAAAATGATTCTTTGTCCTTGTTGGACATTGAGTAGTGTGTAGGAGGTAAAATGATTCTATTTCCACCTTCGATCATCTTTGGCTGAAGATGAGGACGTATTTTCAAATCTTTTAAATCTTGACGTGCCTTCAAGTGATCCTTACTTCTGCCTTTTACATTCAATAATGTATAGATGATACTTTCACATACGTTCTTTCTCAATATGCATCACGTCTAAATTGGACGGACTAAGTTATGTCTCCAATATGGCAAATTGAAGAATATACTCTTCTTCTTCCGGCTAAGTGGTAATTGAGGCTTCTTAGATGATTTTTTCCTCTTCTTCCCACCCTCTTCGCAATTTCTTTGCCAAATTCAGAAACCCGTACATCCCATAATTGATCCGGATGGTCACAACCGACAACATTTTAGGTTGGACTCTATGTTCCTCATGTCCATCAAAGCTCTTTTTATTATGCCGATAAGGGTGACCTTCTGAAGAAATCGACATGTCCAAAATAACAAAATTTTCTTCCATTTTTTAGCCATCGAGATGAGCTATCTTCATTACAAATTGGGCAAGCCAAAGCACCTTTCGTACTCCACCCCGAGAGGTTTCCATATGCTGCAAAATCATTAATGGTCCACATCAAGGACCACGCAATACAAAATTTTCCTTCTTGTGTACATCGTAAGTTGCAACACCAAGGTTGTCCCACAATATTTTTAAGCTCATCTACTAGTGGCTGTAAGTACACATCTATATCATTCCCGAGTTGCTTTGGACCGGGAATAAGCAATGTCGGATTATGTTTGAGGGCTTCATGCACAACCATGGTGGTAAGTTGTAAGGGATTACCACAACAGGCCATGTGCTATGGGTGCTACCTTATTTCCAAAAGGATTGAATCCGTCACTAGCTAGCCCAAGCTTAACATTACGAGGTCGTTGCAAAAATCCGGGTACAACTTATCGAACTCCTTCCATGCTTTTGAGTCACCGGGTGTCGTAACTTACCATCGTCGACGCTCTTCGTGGATGCCATCGCATATCACCGATGTCTTAGACGACATATATAATCTTTGCAGCCGTGGGATCAAAGGGAAATGACGTAATGTCTTAATCGATATGTTCTTACCACCCTTTTTATATCTTGATGACCTACAGTGTTTACATGAATCCAAAGTTGCTGTCTCCTTCCAAAACAACATACAATCTATTGGGCATACATCAATCTTATTGTAATCAAGTCCTAATTCCTTGATGATCTTCTTTGTTTCATAAAAAGAATTTGGCAAAGAACTTGGCTTAGGAAATGTCTCTTTCAATAACTCCAACAACATAGTGAATGCTTTGTCGCTCATCTTGCATAAACACTTGATGTGATATAGACGAAGCAAAAATCAAAGTTTCGTAAAATTTCTACTTCCCGAAAATAACTCTTGATCTGCATCTTCCTTCAACCGTTTAATATTCAGTAACTCGACACTCGACCCCTTGTATGCTCACCCATTGCAGTACTCTCAACTCCTTCATTAACATGTGTTCCCCGCATCTCATTTAACATATTATGTATATCGTCATTTATATCCCGCTTTCATCAATGCCAACCGGATTTTCATGGGGGAGCCGGTTGTGATGATGAAGATGGAGCTAGTTGTGATGATGAAGTTTCACCATGATAATTCCACATGACATAACCCCCCGTGAAATCCATCGACGATCGATGTTCATCAATAACGCCCTTAGTACACCAATATCGATTTTGGCACTTTACACATGGACATAAGATTTCTTGCCCGATATTCGCTTTATTAGAAAATGTGAATTCTATAAAACTTTTGACCTCTTGCAAGTATTGTGGAGATAATCTGAACCTTGCATCTCGTGAACCTCTATCAATCCAACTACTCCTAGACATTGTTGTACAAAGTAACTGACAAGATATTTAAGATAAAAAAATATTAACACTTATAATCCCTTAAAATAATGCATGTAAAATAATAAATTACAAGGTACATCACAATTATAATTCAGGCAATAATTAAATTGCTACATTGGACATTAATTGTCGTATTTCATGTTTTGAGACTCCACTTCTACCAATTCAAATATATTTCACATTTTTTGAGGTGCAATTTCAGGCATCATATTGATACTAGTCGCTGACTTCTGAAAACATAGAAGTGGAGTCTCAAAACATGGACATATCATGTATCATAAAAATCAGTTATAATTCCAAACGATGCAAAGGTTCAGTCCAAACAATCATTAGCAATTGATGTATAATCATGTATCATAAAAATCAGTTATAATTCCAAACGATGCAAAGGTTCAGTCCAAACAATCATTAGCAATTAAGCATCCCTTAACTTTGTCAAACGTCAAGACCCCATGATCCAACCGAATATCATTATGTTTCTATCAAAATTATAAAACAGTCCAACACCATAAAAACTTATTCTGAACTTAAATAAAATTCACACGGGTAGAATAAATATTCGAAATTATAAAACAGTCCAACACCATAAAAACTTATTTTGAACTTAAATAAAATTCACACAGGTAGAAGAAATATTCGAAATTATAGAATAGTTCAACACCATAAAAACTTATTTTGAACTTAAATAAAATTCACACAGCTCTATAGATGTCCACGTCCCAAAAACTTATTTTGAACTTAAATAAAATTCACACAGCTCTAGGAGGCAATGTGTGTGGTGGTAGTGTTCATAAATTATAAGGGTCTGGATTTTTTAATCGTTCATCAAACGGATTGAGATATATTGACATACGGATTGACGGTAAGAGAACATCTTTCTCTAATACTAGCATTCTTATTTAGAGAGAGAAATAAAAAAAAAACCATTGATCTCAACTAATCATTTGAAAGTTGTTGTAAAACAAAACAGGAATATAGTCCTTGGGATCTGTGTTTTAGGGATTGGATCGGATCAGATCGAAGCCAAAATAGAGTAATCGGTCTAATTCTCATGCCAATGGCCGATCCAGAAGGCTCATATGACCCAAACCAAGTAGGACCAGACCAACCCATTGGGAGTATGATTGTATGAATGAAAGGAGTCTCAAACGATTCACAGATCCGAAGCTTCTAGACCTCAACTTTTGGGGTTTTCAAAGTTCAAACTAACGTAGAATCAGAATCCTGAGTCACCACCAATAGAAATATAGATGGTCGTTATGGTTTTAGAGTAGTATAACATGTACTGAGAGAAAAGAAACTTGGAAATAGAAAGGAAAAGATAAATCTCTTTCTTCTAACGCAAGAAATAGTTTGTTTGGATATTATAAATACCCTTCTCCTAGTTTGATCTCCTCATTCTCAATTCCCACCTTACTTTCATCTCCTTTGTTAATCGATTTCAAACCTCTCTGTCTATCCATTGCTCTTCTTCTATCTTAAACCTTTTTAAAGATGACTAAACGACAAGCTGAATCTTCTTACTCGTAAGTATCTTTGGTTTAAGCTGTTTTTTGTTATGGGTTGGTTGGTTCTTCATTCCTCTCATTGTTTATTCATCCAGTAACAGTAAAGGTGGTGGGGGCAGGGGAGGTGTTTGTTGCGGTTTGTTTAATTTTTGTGATTCTATGGCGGGTTTAATCAATTGCAGGAAGGGAACCAAGAAGGATTTCAGTGCCGCAATTCTCGAACGGAAGAAAGCTGCGAATCATCTTGTCGTCGATGAGGGTGTCAATGATGACAATTCAGTGGTGACCATGAATCCAGAAACTATGGAGAAGCTACAGCTTTTCCGTGGTGATACCATCCTGATTAAGGTTACTTTAGCTTTTGTTTTGCTTGCTTGACTTTTTTGAATGGCGCTGTTATTTCTATTTTTATGTCTGGTTACAGTTTCAGATTGAGATGTTTCTGCTGTGTCTGGGGATCAAGGGTAGAGTTAAGTTTATGGGATAATCGATGCTTTTTGTATTAGGACTTTTCAAACTAGCGTTTTAACACAGAGATTGGACTAGTAAACCGTGTTATCCTCAACCACCTAATGTCTGCACCTCCATATTATGCTAAAGGAGCTCTTTCCTTACTGTTTTTAGGCAATTTCCAAACTAAAGGCAACTGCATCTACATTTCCACTGAAAAGGAAAGAGATGGGTATATCAGCTTTTGTTTTTGGTGTTTTTTTTTCATTGCCATCAATGTAAAAGCACATTAGGTAGGACAAGAAAGATGACAGTTCTTAAATGACATTGTTATGGGGTTATGACAGAAGTGGTTCTAGACGAAATCTCATTACCTTGTTTGCAGCTTGGTTCCATTTATGTGGTTCACAGTTTGACAGATTGTTTATCCAAGGTGAGGAAGAATTTGCTTAATTGGGTTTTCACTAAATTTGAGGGATTAGGTAACTATAGCTGTGACTAGTATGATATGACTTTTTGTTCATGATCAGTTTCCATATCTAACGAAGGGGGAAGATGGAACAGAGATTCAAGGGGATACAACATACAAATGAATAATCAAAATAAACCATGGATGGAGGAGAAGTCACCTGAACCTGCACAGTAGCTGCCGCCCTCTTCCCTCTCCTTACTCACTTCTTCTTCCTCATTCCTCTTTGCCTTTATCAATAGACACCGACGGATTTTCTGCACAGTACTTCCTTTTTCTTTTTGATCCATATCAATAGACACCAGCAGATTTATCAACCCTCATGGCTCCCAATAGCCTTTCTTCTGCAAATCCAAAACCCCTCTCTATTTTTGTCTCCTCTCTTCTCTAATCTCTCCCTGATTTCTCTCTTTCACTCATCTCCTTACAGCAGCACCGCGGCTTTCTTCCTCCTTCACTTCTTCTTACGGTTTCGGCTTCCCAGCTGCAACTCCAGATTTTCCACTCCCTTTCTTTCTCCCTCACTGATTTCTCCTGCTCCCGCAGCTTCTACGTACTCTCCATTTCCCTGGCTGTTTTGTGTCGAACTGGATATCAGAAGGAGAATATTTAGATGACGATGGAGAAGGAGAGAGTTACGAATTGAGATGGAGTATACCTTATTAGGTTTTGGATTTGGGAAATAGAGATGGAGATGGAGATGGCATTGAACGACGAAGATGGAGATGGATAATGGCGTGCAGTGGGAAAACATTGGGAATATGGCGCTCAAAATATGGGATAATGGAGAAGCAGTTACATTCTTTATCCGATGGGTCATCCGAACCGTCACATACCTGCAGGAAGCGGGAAGTGAAAAAAATTAAAAGAAAATATCGGGGGAATATATATCGGGGAAGGGATATACGAATTAAGGGACTGAATTTTGTTTTTCTTTTTTCCTTCCGAAAATGATATGCTGCTGAAATCGCCAAACGGCTTATATGTGCGTTTTCTTTTTAATTTTCTTGGCGGTTAAGATGCTTTACATTGATTTTGTTCTTCATAGTTTGTTTATTTTACCACTGTAGCACTTTTTCATGTATGACATACATTGAACTGGAAAGTCCTAGTGTATGATGAGTTCCTATGTTGTTTGATTAATTATCTTAAATGCTATATTCCTCCATAATCATGATTGGGTGTTTTCCCTATACTGTTCTCATTAACCAAGATTATATCTTTAGCAATAAGCATGCACGATGGACTTAAATTCGTGTATGATTACTCAAAGCATCCCGCCACCCGTTTTCCCTTCGGGTGTATTTTTATTTTTATTTTTTATTTTTATTATTATTTTTTTGGGGGGCTCTATTTTGGGGATAGACAAATTGGGCTTTGGCGGGAATTCATGGGTGTTTAGTTGTATATGATGGGGTTCAGCCTATAGTCCGGGGGATACTCGAGACTTCGGAATATCGGAATATTTATGGTGATATTGCTTGTGGTATTTAATAGTTTTTCTTTGTATCTTGTTGGGGTACTGGGTTTTCGTTAGCCCTATGTTTGAGTTTGGTGTTGCTTTTCTCCATTGTCTTATTTTTTTGTTTTATTCTCTTCCCTGAATGGGAAATGTGGATAAGAAATTTTTAGAAAAAGAAGAAGAAGAAATATCTCGCCTTTTACTTTATGTAGTGTATCGAATTAGCTTTTTGTTGATTTTCTGTTTTACTCAACCAATCGAATTGTTAAACGTTGGCGGGCCGTTACTAACTATATATCTATATATGACGGGAATTAAGTCCCGTCACAACTATATATCTAAATGCGACGGGACTTAATTTCTGTCTAAAATGTATATCCATTTAAGACGGAAAATAACTTTCGTCATAACAACCATATATATATATATACGACGGTAAGTGATTTCCGTCGTTACTACATATCTATATACGACGTGTACAACTGTTCCGTTGTAATTATGGATTGGCGGGAACACCGCGGGAAGAAATATACATACGCGCGTAGGAATTTGGTTATACATGACGCCATGTATAATTCCGTCGTATTTAAGTGGTTATATAAGACGGATAACTAAAACCGTCGTTAAAACATAACTATAGATGACTAAATATAGATAACGTCGTAAATATGAATTAATTAAGACGGTTACATAAAACCGTCGTTAATTTCCGTCACAAAAACCCATTTTTGTTGTAGTGAGTATTGTATTTATAACAATATCCGTAAAAATAAGGTCTTGGCCTAGAAGGTGCCATGTACCTCATCTGTCTCTGTTGGGCATTGAGATAATCTCCTCCATAGAAGTGACTCTTCTCCACTCTCTTGTCTTGCCTTGCATTATTAGTCTTAGGAATAGGGACTTGGTATTCTTCTTAAACATAAACCATAGGGTCCTTGCCCTTTCCACTCTCTTTCACAAAAGAGATGGGACCTTTCCCTTTTGAGTTTGCGCTATTGGAAGTCTTTCATGTATCAAAACCAAGACTAAATTTAATGTTGGAAGGTCTTTCAGAATTTATAATGCCATTTAGCTTACTACTACCAGGGTGTACTGGAGTATTATTTGGCTCGTCAGGTTGAGTTAATTTTTGTCATTTCTCAAGCGCTTCTTCTTTAAACTTAATCACTTTGCCTTCAGAATTGCAAACTTCTTCTCATACTCTTCACATTAATTAATCACAATATATTGTTCTTTTAGTTGAGCTTTCAAAACTACATTCTCTGTCATTAACTTGGAATGATTTGCAGAGGCCTGTGTGAGCTGAGTCGTGAGACTATCAATGACTTTCTTTGATTCTTCGTCTTGCACTCTCAGTTCTTGAATCAACTGCTTTTCCTTTTTAACTTCTTGTAAAACAAGTTTCTTATTTTTTTCATTCCTTGTTGAGTTCCTTCATAGCTGCTAGAAATTCTGTGTCAAAATTTTTTTCACCTTCTTTATCACAGCTTGAGCTTGATTCTTCATTCACATCTTCTTCATTGCTGTTTGAGGTAAATTTTTTATTTTTGTTTTCTGCCTGTTCTTCAATAAATACCAAGAACAATGCTTCACTAGGCTCATCTTCTGAAACATCATCTCAATTATCATCTGAAGTGTCATTGTTTCTCTTGGAAATGAAACTTTTTCTTTTAGGCTTGTTCTTCTTGAAACTTTTGGCCTTGTAATTGTCCATGCTGTCATCTTCATCATCACTATCAATTTACTCCTCTTTGGATATTTTACAGCAAAGTATCCAATCTTACTACAATTGAAGCACTTGAATGGAAGCTTGTTCTTGTACTTTCCTATACCATTCTTTATTTTCCTAGTGAAGTAAGCTATGGCCTCATCTTCACTTTCTTTTTCATCTGGTTTTTGAGAGACTTTCAGTTTTTTCATGGCCTTGAAAGTTACTTGCTTATTACTAGTGGTTCCTCAATCAACTCTCATATCAAAAGCTGTCAAGGCTCCATGAATCTCATTAATAGTGACCTGTTTCAAATCTTTGGTCTCTTAAAGAACTGATACTTTTGACTCAAATTTGGGAGTAAGACCTTAAGATCTTCTGACAGACTATATGCCCTATTAGGTCTTCACCAAGTCCTCTAATGGAATTAACCACTTCATTAACCCTATTCATGTATTGGTCAATGGTCTCATCTTCATCTATTTTCAGGTTATTAAACTGACCTCTGAATGTTTATAGCTTAACTGTCTTCATCTTCTTGTCACCCTCATATTTATTGATCAATCTATCCTAGATTTCCTTTGCTTTTTTGCAGTCCATGACCTTGGATAACTCACTGTTACTCAATCCCCCTTGAATGGCATTTAAGGCATTTCTATTGTTTTCAAAGTTCTTCTTGTCTATGGGAGTGGGACCATTCGTATCATGAGGAGTGTAGCCATTCTCAATAGAAGTTCATACATTAAATCCAAGAGAGCCTATGAAGATCTCTATTTTTCTCTTCTAGAACACAAAATCTGTCCCATCAAACAATGAGGGTTTGAAAGAACCTTCCCCAGGTGTCATATCTTTCTTGTAATCTTTTCATTTGCCGATTAAGCGGTCGCTGAGCCTGTTGCTCTAGTACCAATTGATGAACTTGAGATGACACTAAGAAGGGGGGTAAATCAGTGTCTAAAATTTTTCTTTGATTTCCCTTTACTTTCTACTACAGCTTAGAGCTGATAGAGAACCAAAAATTCAACACTACATAAACGTATGCATATCTACCTCGCTACTACTCAGTGGCTAGGTTTACTAGATTTACACGCCCAACTTGCAAGTCATTCTACCCACTCCAAAATATACTAGAAAATAAAACAATGAATACATGGATATTATGAGGTTCACCACCACACAACGTAATGGCTAGTCCATAGAGTAATGCCCAACGGGCTCCGTATTCACTTAATACACTTCTTTTAGTCTTTACAAGACAAGGATACTAATCCTAAATTTTTTTCAGCATAAACTGAGAGGGAGTAACAACACCAAGATTCAGGCTATAACAGCCAGTGACCAGCACCCACTGAACACAAAAAAAATAGAAATTTTTTTTTGGGGATTATATCAATGCCCTACAATGAAACCTACAGCTAACTAGGTATTCAATGATTTTTACCTACGCTAGCATACAATAAATTGAAAGTAATAATCATATGAGGAATTTAGAAAATCTCACAACTGCTTTCGAATGGCTAGCAATATCTTCAAAGCTTCACACTACTCTCAAGAACCTTGAATAATCTTCAATGATGGCAGAACTTGATTCACAGAGCACACCTTGCTCACAGGCTTCCAATCACTTCCACACAACCCATAATCACCATGAATGTAAAATTAAAAGCTCTACCAACCTCTCATAGGGATTTAGCACTCCATTGATGCACAGAGAAGAGGTGGTCGGTGATTCATCTTCCCATAGGACTCAAAACCCTTGAAAATCCCTTTGTCTCCCTTCTAAAACCCTCTTTTTGATTTTTATCATCATTTTTATGACTCCCAACGATGCCCAATAGGTAGAGCATCGAATTTTGGACTCGGTGCAACTTGAACCGTCAGATTTTGAGCTAAGATGAAGAAGATATGGAGGTTTGAAGTCGCCAATAGGATTATTACAAATGGAATCTTTTTCCACATTACAGAGCACCCGCACAACACCGAATCGCCTCCCCGCTGACATGTTTTCAAGTTTTGATTGGCAGAGATGGAATCTACTCTATCAACTATCGAATAACCTTAAAAAGGCAGGATTGTTCTTAGGCCGTCTAATCTATTCTAATCATGCCTTCGAAAATCGTAAATCCTTGAGACCATTCGATAGGGATCTGCCCAGCTGCTCACTATACGAGCGCCTCACCAAAGCATGGATGACCCTTCATGTGACGAGGTGCAATCTGTTAACTTGTGGCTGGCCAATCACAGTCTGCACGGGAGAATCCAGAGGCGATCTCCGATAACACGTAATCCCGTATTCTGCCAGGCATCCGATGTGAATCCCAAAGACGTGGATTCATTTGGACCACGAATCTTGCATCTTTACCTTTTTAGATACCCAAAATACCCCTAAACAACTTGTGAAATGGCATCTGTGATCGAGTGTTTATCAAACAAACATGTACAATGAATTGGTTCCCGAGAGGTGCTTCTCTCTAACCAACAATCGATTCTCACTCTAAACCTTTTATCAAACACCTGGTAGGCTTCATGCGTGCATGAGGCAATGGGCCTATAGGCTAGCTGCTACTAGTGGCTTCGGCTACTAGCATGCAGCATGGCCTATGGGCTGCTGTTGCTTGTGAGCATGCCATGGTGTGCCATGGCCTATGGGCTGTTGCTGTTTGTGAGCATGCCATGGTGTGCCATGGCTGCTGCCTAGCTTACGACTGTGGCATGCCATGGTGCTAGTCTCGGCTACGTGGTGGCTGCTGCCTATGGTGCCATGGCCCTCGACCAAGCTGGCTGCCATGGTGGCATGCCACCTTGGCACAGTGGGTCCTACCCATTCTTTCCCTCTCTTCATTCTCTCTCTCTAATTTCTCTCTTCAATAGCTTATGCCATAACACTAGAAACACGAGAAACAAGAAACATGAAAAACCTACCACATCATCAAAAAAGCTATCAGATCATGCAGTAGGGCCCACAGACAATTTCTTTCATCAAATTCAATGTAGATTTCCATTCAACTCACTACAGACCATCTCATTCAAACTATAAGGGATGTAGAACACTGTAGAACCCACATACTGGACTGCTTCATCTCTACCACTGCACTGACACTCTCTCTCCTATACAGACACTCTCTTTCCTCATTTCTTTGACTGTGTGCTCACTATCACTCTGCCACATATGCAAAGTTTCCAACAATGATAACACAAAGTCTAACAATCTTCTCCTTTAGAATTGTTGGCAACCCACTCTGCACATGCAATCTTTCACCCCCTTTGACAATAAGTACAAAGAGACATGTCAAATAGGAGTGTCCACTGCATCTTTCCAATCCTATGGGCCCAAAAAATAAATAGACCATCATATCAACACATAAAAACATCACAGGACTCCCCCTGAGTCCAACATAAGGAGAAAAAGGATAACACACATACCACTCAACATATAAATACCAAAGGACTCCTCTAGAGTCCAACATAGGGAGCAAAGTAAGTAAAACTACTGAAGCTGCTGAAACATTTTCTTATCAACTGCTATGTAACTTGAGCATCTACTGTCAAGTATCTAAGGAGACGACTCTGAGGACAAAAGGATATATCCACCCATCTCTGATAGACGGTTAATGATATGGAGTCGCCACCTAGATTAGGGTCTAAAACCTATAAAAAATGTAGTCTCATCATAGGAAAAGACTTTTATTTACTCAGTTGACCCAATATATTGGTTTTGATCTATCAGAGAATGGGTAAGCATTTAAGGTATAGTTTGGGAAGGTGTTAGGCACCCAAAGCTGTCCGATCCAAAAATCGGCCTCTTATGTGATTCTACTTTTCTTAGACTCTATGGTTCTGATTGTTATGACCAATGGATGATAACTAGGGCTCATGGGGGATCCTATACCAAGTTGCTAAATTCTTCTAACCTAAGTTTAGCCAAATATATTCACAAAATAAATAAACAAAGCAAAATAATATACAATGAACTGAACCAATGATGGTTCGGTGATGGTTCGGTGATGGACTGAAACTGAGACATCCAAGACATCTCAAATTGCCTACGTATTTTAATCTTGAAAATCAAGTCCATAATGTAGTTGGAACGAAATGTGATTAAGGTTTATGGATGTGATTTATGATTAAGCTTCATTAGATTCAATTGTTTAAGTTGAGATTTATGCTTGATGCTGATTGAGATTGAATCTAGAGATAGCCTAATGTGGATGGAAGTGAATATGGATACGGATATGGGTAGGGATATGGGTATGGAGGACCTAAGGATACTAAGATGTGGTACTGTACTTGGAGAGGTCCTCCAAGTTGCCTCCGTATTTCAGAGGTCCTGAAAATTAGGTACAACGTAGTTCATTGTGATGTTTTGATATTCTCAGTGAGCAATCTGTCTCTCTCTACTCTCAGGGAACAATTTGTCTCTTTGTACTCTCGGGGGAAATCTGTGTCTCTCTACTCTCGAGGAGCATTTTGTGTCTCTCTACTCTCGGGGAGCAATCTGTCTCTCTCTACTCTCGGGGTGCAATCTGTGTCTCTCTACTCTCGGGGAGCAATCTGTCTCTCTCTACTCTCGGGGAGCAATGTGTGTCTCTCTACTCTCGGGGTGCAATCTGTCTCTCTCTACTCTCGGGGAGCAATCTGTCTCTCTTTACTCTCGGGGAGCAATCTGTGTCTGTCTACTCTCGGGCAATCTGTCTTTCTCTGCTCTCGAGCAGCAATCTATTTCTCTCTACTCTCGGGGAGCAAGGTGTTTCTTTCTACTCTTAGGGAGCAAGGTGTCTCTACTACTCTCGGGGAGCAAGATTTCTTTTTCTGCTCTTGGGGAGCAAGGGTATATGAGTCCGTGTTTGGGAATCTCTCCAAACTGCGTATCTTGGGTGCTGCCTTAAGATTCATGATCCACGTAGTTCAAAATGTGTGGATTCAATTCATTGATTTCATGTTCTTCTTTCAATATCAGGGTGTGGAACCTAAATACTTTATAGTTCGATTTACATCACACCTATCTAGTTCTCTGTACCCTAGGGAAGATGAGCTGAGGGGTAGGGATCATCCTAAAAGTACCCTTGACCTAAAACCCTAATTTGGCATGTGTTGGGCTAAGCTTGATATCTCTTGATTAAGATTTACCATTTTTCTTTCTTACCCTTTCCGTGAATATCGGTGCCTACATGCACGTCCCCACACCTAATATATCTTCTAGGTGTACAGATATGGCAGTTCGACTAGCGTGATGCAGAAATTAAGTTTGTGCCAACAATATGTATCATTCAAGTATGACAAGTAACAACAATATTTAATCTCAGATATGGTAAGAAAGCATGTGAAGAATATAACAGCAAGTATGTGAACATCGAAAGGACAGACATGACATTTCATGTATCATTCTCAATCAAAGGATGTTCAATATGTCTCGGATCGAATTCTCTAGATCTATGGTTGGGATCTAATGTGAACCTCTCAATATCTCAAGATCAGATCCTCGATCTAATATTTAGATCTCTTCAAAATATTGTGATTAAGATCAAATCCTCAATCTAATGATCAGATCTCTTCAAAAATGCCAAGATCAACGGCTCAAACCTCGCATCAAGTTTTATCATAATCAGACTAAGATCCAATGGTTCAAATTCTTTTAAATCACTTCATCATCATCAGATTAGAAAATCAATGGCTCTGAACACTCCTAATGTCAATGCAATTGTTCAAATCTCTCAATATCATAATCTAACCGTTCATATTCATTTACATCAATCATCAAGACAATCTGATCGTTTAAATTTATTTAAATCATCCATGATGATAATCTAACCATTCATATTCATTTAAATCACTCTTAATTAAGATCTAATGGTTTAGATTCCTTTAAGATACTCATGATCAAGATCTAATGGTCTATTCTTCATATCATTCTTGATCAATGGCTCGATTCATACAAAATTCAAATCAAAATTAAACATCCAATGACTCACAATTAATATTCTCTCATGATCCAAATAAAAATCAATCATCCAATGGCTCATAATTAATCATATTAGAAACTCAAGATCAATGGCTAGATTTTTAACCACATCGAATTCCAAGATCAATGGCCAAGATTTAATCATGTAAAAATTCAATGTCACATGGCCATATTTTTAATCACATTGAATTCAATAATCAATTATCTAGATTTCATTCACTTCAAAAATCCTAAATCAAAGACCATATTTTATTCTCATTAAAACCCCAAGATCAATGACCATAATCTAGTCTCATCAAATCCAAAGATCAATAGTCCAATTTTATTTATCACAATTTCAAACATATGGGATCGATCAATTTCATCAAAATTCCAAGGATATGGGTTCAATCAATTTCATAACAATTCCAAGCATGTGGTTGGACCAATTTCATCAAAATTCCAAGGATGTGGTCCATATTCCATCAAAATATTCCAAACATATGATCAAATCAATTTTAATTTCATCATATTTTCATATATTCGGATCAATCAAAATTTCTTCAAAATATTCCACAATCGGATCAAATTCATCAAAATTCCATATCATGATCGAATCAATTACATTAAAATTCCAAGTATGATCGGATCAATTTCATTACATTAAAATTCCAAACATATGGATGTATTGATCACATTAAATTTCAAGCATAAGGATCAATCAATTTAAAATTTCAGATCATATTGGATCAGTCACATAAAATTTATCAATCAAATTAAAATTTTAGATCATACTGGATCAATCACATGTTATATTTCATCTACATTAAATTTTAAATCATGGTCAAACCAATGGGAGCAGGTTGCATGGCATCAATCAAGGGTTCAGATTGTCTGATCTATAGAGAAGAGATCGGGTAAACTCAGTGGGTGCTGCTGGGGTTAATTTGATCAGACGGTAAGGCAGATGTAAGGTTGGACAGCAAAAGTGGAATGAAGTGTGAAAGGTGATGGTGGTTGGACAGGTGTAGCTTAGGTGTGGTGGTGGTTTTTTTTTTTTTTTTCAAAATAGCAGCAGGATGTGGCGGTTAGGTAAGTGGATGTATACGTGGTGGCTGGGTAAGATGCAAAGTAATATGATGATCGGTAGTTGTGATCAGGTTCAAGAGGTGAAAGAATAGAAGAAAAGAGTGGAGAAGGCAAGCTTACCTGAAGCCTTGTTCTCCTTCTTCTTCTCCCATGATCTCCTTCTTAATTCTCTTTCTTCTTCTTCTACTCCTTCTTACGTTCTCCCACTTCTCTTATTTTCTTCATCTCTTCTTCTCTGCTCCCCTCACGTTCTCTCGCTTCTCTATTTCTTCCTCTCTTCTTCTCTTTCTTTTTTTTTTTTCTATTTTTTTTTATCCCATCAGTCTCCTCTTTCCTGAATTTTTCTCAATCGGTTTTTCCCTTCTTTTTTTTTTCTTTCCTTTTTTTTTTTGTTTCTTTCCAGGTGGCCGGCAGAGTCTCTCCTCTTCCTTTTCAATTCGATTTTTCTTTCCTTTCCTAAAACCGAAATCCTTCCTCTCTCTTTCCTTATGGCCAATTCTCTCCTTTCTTTCCATAATTTTCTTTTCAGTTGACCTTTCTTTCTTTCCTTATGGCCGATTCTCTCTTTTCCTTTTCTCAAATTTTTTTATTTAGAAATCAGCCCACTTCTTTCCTATTTTTCATCCTCTCGGATTTCCATCAAAGTATATATAATATATAAATAATGTATATGATAATATACATATACATTACTATATAATATATGATAATATAATAACACATGTATAAAGTATATGCACATGGGACTGAAACGGTTTGATCCGGACTGGTTTGAGCTGAGTTGATCTGTTCAAGGTTGACTGAGCTGAACTGACTTGTTTGGGTTGGACCTACATGAGTTGACGAGGTTAAACTAATATGGGTTGAGCTGGGTTGGGCCAAGATTGATTTTTCTCTCTCTATCATTTCATGAGCCATTCCGCTTTCATTTCGTATGGAATCTCTGTCCCAAATTTTCTACATTCACTTTGTAGAACACTAAAATGAGGAATATTAAAGCTTGAACACTTGATTTGGATGTAAAATGACCAACTTATGTATTTCTGAAGTTTAAACAGACCAATTTATGATAATCCAACTAGCGACTCTGCATGAGATGCCTCGGATATCTCTGTCTCAAATTCTCCACATCCACTTCGTAGAGCACCACAAATGAGGAATAATGGTACTGGAATCACCTCATACGGATGTCGGATGAACATGATATGAGAATGTGAAGTTTAAATAATTAAACTTACGATAATTTACATCCAAGCCCTTGGATGATTATTATTAATTTTTAAAAAATACTTTTATTCTTATTCCCAGACTAAAATCATCATATCTTCTCCTTTTGGCATCAGAATTGAGCGATTGTGGTCTCATTTCAAAGGTATTTCCAAGACCTATGCATCTATGCAGGTTGCAGCCCATGACCTTGTTGTGGGGCCCGTCGAAAACCGTATCGAAGTCATAGTTAAAAATCCAGAACTTGGGTTGGGGTCTACTAATTTGCCATATGGTTTCACTTAGGCTCTTAGACATTGGGGATCATCTCACTTGTTCTCAAAACATTATAGAGAGCATTCCGGGGCTAATCGACTATCATTTTTTAGAGAGTTTCACTCCCTCCCCTATATTTTTCAAACTTTCTCTTACCACTCCCACTTTGTTGCTTACATTCCAGTAAGACTTTGTTCAACTGGGGATGGAAAAAATGGGGTGCTTACAATGGCTTGTCTTGTGTCTTGAGCGTTGTCTTGAAGCATACAACATCATCACTCTCTTCTTCTACCAAATTTGCAATGGCATTATCATCATTCTTATTCAAATCTGTACTGATTTTCTTTTTCCATACTTTTCAAACAACTAGTGAAGTCTACTTGTTCATTCTATGCTTATCCTTTCTTTAGTCACGCACCCTATGCGGTATAACTTCTTGAGGTCTTCTAACTATACTTTTTGCCGAAGTGGAGTGAATGAAAAAATTATTCTGCACTCTCTTGCAATATGCCCATAGTTATGATAATTGTAGTACTTAATAAAATTCTCTTCAAGGAAAGCAAATTGATTTCTACTTTCAAATCTGACTTTTCTCATGTTGAATTTACAGGTAGCTATCTTGTGACCATAAGTATTGTATTTATAAAAATATCCCTAAAAATAAGGTTTTGGCCTAGAAGGTGCCATGTACCTCATCTGTCTCTATTGTGCATTGGGATAATCTCCTCCATAGAAGTTACTCTTCTCCACTCTTTTGCCTTGCCTTGCATTATTAGTCTTAGGAATAGGGAGTTGCTTTTCTTCTTGAACATAAACCATAGGGTCCGCCCTTTCCACTCTCTTTCACAAAAGAGATGGGACATTTCCCTTTCGAGTTTGCACTATTGAAAGTCTCTCCTGTATCAAAACGAAGACTAAATTTAACGTTGAAAGGTATTTCAGAAATTATAATGCCATTTAGCTTGCTACTACCAGGGTGTACTGGAGTGTTATTTGGCTCGTCTGGTTGAGTTAATTTTTGTCATCTCTCAAGCGCTTCTTCTTCAAACTTAATCACTTTTGCCTTCAGAATTGTAAACTTCTTCTCATACTCTTCACATTAATTAATTACAATAAATTGTTCTTCTAGTTGAGCTTTCAAAGCTACATTCTCTGTCATTAACCTGGAATGATCTGCAAATGCCTGTGTGAGCTGAGTCTTGAGACTATCAAAGACTATCTTTGATTCTTCATCTTACACTCTCAATTTTTAAATCAACTGCTATTGTTATTTAACTTCTTGTAAAATAAGTTTCTTATTTTTCCATTCCTTGTTGAATTCCTTCATAGCTGCTAGAAACTCTGCCTCAAAATTTATTTCACCTTCTTCATCACAGCTTGAGCTTGATTATTCATTCTCATCTTCTTCATTGCTGTTTGAGGTAAATGCTTTATTTTTGTTCTCTACTTATTCTTCAATGAATACCATGAATAATGCCTTACTAGGCTCATCTTCTAAAACATCATTTTAATTATCATCTGAGGTGTCATTGTTTCTCATGGAAATGAAACCTTTTCTTTTAGACTTGTTCTTCTTGAAGCTTTTGGCCTTGTAATTGTCTTTGTTGTCATCTTCATCATCACTATCAATTTTACTCCTCTTTGGATATTTTATAGTAAAGTGTCTAATCTTACCACAATTGAAGGACTTGAATGGAAGCTTGTTCTTGTACTTTCCTATACCCTTCTTTAATTTTCTAGTGAAATAAGTTGTGGCCTCATCTTTACTTTCTTCCTCATCTGGTTTTCCAGAGACTTTCAGCTTCTTCATGGCCTTGAAAGTTACTTGCTTATCACTAGTGGTTCCTCAATCAACTCACATCTCAAAAGCTGTCAAGGCTCCTTGAATCTCATCAATAGTGACCTGTTTCAAATCTTTGGTCTCTTCAAGAGCTGATACTTTTGATTCAAATTTGGGAGTAAGACCTTAAGATCTTCTGATAAACTATATGCCCTTTTAGGTCTTCACCAAGTCCTCTAATGGAATTAACCACTTCATTAACCATATTCATGTACTGGTCAATGGTTTCATCTTTATCCATTTTCAGGTTATTAAACTGACCTCTGAATGTTTATAGCTTAACTGTCTTCATCTTCTTGTCACCCTCATATATATTGTTCAATCTATCCCAGACTTCCTTTGCTGTTTTGCAGTCCATGACCTTGGATAACTCACTGTTACTCAATCCCCTTTGAATGACATTTAAAGTCTTTCTATTGCTTTAAAAGTTCTTCTTGTCTATGGGAGTGGGAGCATTCGTGTCATGAGGAGTATAGTCATTCTCAATATAAACCCATACATCAAATCCAAGAGATCCTATGTAGATCTCTATTCTCGTCTTCTAGAATACAAGATTTGTCCCATCAAACAATGAGGGTTTGTAAGAACCTTCCCCAAGTGCCATATCTTTATTCTAATCTTCTCATTTCCTGATTAAGCGGTCACTGAGCCTGTTGCTCTGGTACCAATTGATGAACTTGGGATGACACTAAGAAGGGGGGTGAATCAGTGTCTAAAATTTTTCTTTGATTTTCCCTTACTTTCTACTACTGCTTAGAGCTGATAGAGAACAAAAAATTTAACACTACATAAACGTATGCATATCTACCTCGCTACCATTCAGTGGCCAGGTCTACTAGATTTGCACACCCAACTTGCAAGTCGTTCTACGCACTCCAAAATATATTAGAAAATAATACAATGAACATAGGGAAATTATGTGGTTCACCACCACAGTACATGATGGCTTGTCCATAGAGTAATGCCCAACGGGCTCCGTATTTACTCAATACACTTCTTTTAGTCTTTTACAAGACAAGAATACTAACCCTAGGTTTCTTCAGCATAAAACTGAGAGGGCGTAACAACACCAAGATTTAGGCTATAACAGCCAGTGTCCAGCACCCACTGAACACAAAAAAAATATAAAAATATTTTTGGGGCTTATATCAATGCCCTACAATGAAACGTATAGCTAACTAGGTATTCAATGATTTTTACGTATTCTAGAATACAATAAATTGAAAGCAATAATCATATAAGGAATTTAGAATATCTAGCAACTGCTTTCGAATGGCCAGCAATATCTTTAAAGCTTTACACTACTCTCAAGAACCTTCAACAATCTTCAATGATGGCTGAACTTGATTCACAAAGCACACCTTACTAACAGACTTCCAATCTCTTCCATACAACCCATAATCACCATGAATGTAAAATTAAAAGCTCTACCAAACTCTCACAGGGATTTAGCACTCCATTGATGTA
This sequence comes from Protea cynaroides, assembly GCA_028583415.1. NCBI lineage: Eukaryota > Viridiplantae > Streptophyta > Magnoliopsida > Proteales > Proteaceae > Protea > Protea cynaroides. Next base: position 69,717,013 of record CM053267.1, read on the forward strand.
CAGAAAAGAGGTGGTTGGTGATTGATCTTCACACAGGGCACAAAACCCTAGAAAATCCCTCTGTCTCCCTTCTAAAACCCTCTTTTCGAATTTTTTTTTTCATCATTTTTATAACTCCCAACGATGCCCAATAGGTAGAGCATCAAATTTCTGACTCGGTGCAACTTGAACCATCTGATTCCGAGCTAAAATGAAGAAGATATGACAGTTTGAAGTTCAACCAATAGGTTATTACAAATGGAATCTTTTTCCGCATTACAGAGCACCTGTGCAACACCGAATCGCCTCCCCGCTGACGTGTTGTCAAGTTCCGATTAGCAGAGACGGAATCTATGCTGTCAGTCGTCGGATAACCTTAAAAAGGTGGGATTGTTCAGAGGCCATCGGATCTGTTCTAATCACGCCTCCAAAAATCACAAATCCTTGAGGCCATTTGAACTGGATCTGCCCAACTGCGCACTACACGGGTGCCTCACCAAAGCACGGACAACCCTTCATGTAACGCAGCACAATCTGTTACTTGCGGCTGGCCAATGACAGTCTGCACAGGAGAATCCAGACTCGATCTCTGCATAACACGTAATCCCGCCTTCTACTAGGCCATCCAATGCGAATCCCACAGACGTGGCTTCATCTAGACCATGAATCTTGCATCTTTACCTTTTTAGATAGCCAAAATACCCCTAAACAACTTGTGAAATGGCGTCTGTGATCGAGTGTTTTCAAACAAACCTGTACAGTGAATTGGTTCCTGAGAGGTGCTTCTAACCAACAATCGATTCTCACTCTATACCTTTTGTCAAAAACATGGTGGGCTTCATGCGTGCATGCGGCAATGGGCCTGCGGGCTAGCTGCTACTGGTGGCTCTGGCTACTGGCATGCAGCATGGCTTGTGGGCTGCTGCCGCTTGTGAGCATGCCATGGTGTGCCATGGCTACTGCCTAGCTTGCAGCTATGGCATGCCATGGTGCTGGCCTCAGCTATGTGGTGGCTACTGCCTATGGTGTCATGGCTCTAGGCCAGGCTAGTTGCTATGGTGGCATGCCACCTTGGCACAGTGGGTCCCACCCATACTTTCTCTCTCATCTTTCTCTCTCTACTAATTCTCTCTTCTTTCTCTCTCTTTAATTTCTCTCTTCAATAGCTTATGCCACAACACCAGAAACACGAGAAATGAGAAACACAAGAAACCTACCACATCATCAGAAAAGCTATCAGATCATGTAGTGGGGCCCACAAACAATCTCTCTCAACAAATTCAGTGTAGAATCCCATTCAACTTGCTATAGACCATCTCATTTACACTGTAGGGGATGTCGAACACTATAGAACCCATACACTGGACTGCTTCATCTCTACCACTGCACTAATACTCTCTCTCCTACAGAAACACTCTCTCTCTTCATTTCTTTGACTGTGTACTCACCATCACTCTGCCACATATGCCAAGTTGCCAACAATGACAATACAAAGTCCAACAAATACTGCATCTTTCTTGGTGCAAATACTATTTTTTTGGAGTGCGAAGAAGCAAGCCATGGTGCCTTGATCTTCTTCTGAGGCTGAATATCGCTGCCTCTCTCAAACTATTGCTGAGCTCATTTGGCTCAGTTCTCGCTTCTGTGATCTACATTGTCTGATCTGTGAAGTCCCCAAGATTTGGTGTGATAATGTCTCAACAATTTCATTGGCATTCAGCCAAGGGTTTCATGCAAGGAGGAAGGATGTCGCGGTTGACTTCCATCTCATTAGAGAGCTTGTCACATCTAAAACTGTTCATGTGCATTATATCTCCACGAAGGACCAAGTTTACGATATATTCACCAAGGGACTCAGCTTGGCTCGTCTCCATTATTTTTTTTACCAAGCTTTGGTGACACCCAATGCCACTCAGCTTGAGGGGGGATAATAAGAACATGTCACCAGCAAGAATCTCGCCTTCATATGAAGATGCCAAAAAGGATGCCACCACAACAAATAATACCCCCCAGAATTTAAATGTTTAAATCTAAACTTAATCTCATACGTGTATACTTATATGTATCCTAATTATGTGGGATTGTTATCGTTATGGGATCTATATATATATATATATATATATATATATATCACAAAACACAGAACATAATCAATCAAGTTCAATGTAATTTAAACACAATTTTAGCAAAATATTCACTGGAGAAGTGGGTTTTTTGTATTATGCTATATCTTGGTTTTGTTAGGATCGGGAGAACGCAAACAAACAAGAAGCATACGAAGAATTAACGTGGTTCAGCACCCCATCGTGGGATGCCTACGTCCACCAGAGAAACGAGTGACTTTCTTCAATTCCCAAGAACAGTCTACAAAATTCTCTACCTGACAGACCTATCGCATCTATCAGCCTTACAGCGTTCCAGCTCTCCACTGTCAGAGGAGAATCCTCTACAGCCCTTGTAGCCTTACCTAGGTTTTCCCACACAGAGATAATTTATAGGGAAACCTAGAAACCCTAATCCCACCACAATTATAAGTTTAACCCCATACATGTAATAGACTCATATCCTAATACAAATACTACCCTTATAATTGTGTGGACCCCACAGAATACAAGACATCAACCCAACAAATCTCTACCTGGCTTGGATTCTGCAAACCACCTTGAAGAAAACCCGTTGATGTTGATTCTATAAACCTGTCTCTGTCAAACCGCTACACCCAAACCAGCATAGCCCACACCTTGTCTGGGCATCTTGTACAGCTCACCGCCGCACGATGTGAAGTGACTTTATCTCTCCCACTGCTGCAGCATCACCGGAAAGATCACCGTCACACACAGTCTTCCTGCAACTCCAGTTGCACCTGGAACCCGAGCTTCTCACCACCGCACCTCCAATGCAGACCTTGAGAACCGACTCCTCATCCCAGCCCTCTGCAACTCCAATTGCACCTGGAACCCAAGTCTCTCACCTCTGCATCTCCAATGCAGACTTAGAGATCCGACTCCTTGTCCCAGCCCGCCAGTCATCCTTTACCCCGCGGTGCAGCATAAACTGGCCATTATGAGCACCGTGCCAGGATTCAAACCCGTTGTCAAATCCAGGGAAAAACCTCCCCAATCCGACCAGGTCCTCGAACAGCTACCATCGCCCTATCAATCCGATCAGGGTCTCCTAGCCGTTGTTGACCATCTGCTCCATTAGCAGTAACCAGGCCTCTACCGTGGTTGCCCTTTAACAAACATGCTCCAAAACCACCTTGGGGAAACCCTCCCCCACATGCAATAATGGATCCGACCCCCCTGCTCGACATGCTACACCAGGCCTTGTCCAACCCAACAATACCCCCTACTGCATTTGTCGATCCGTCAGATCTCCTACCGCATCACTATTTGGTCCTGCAACACTAATCGTCTTCAAACTCAAGATTTGCACATTCGGTAATGCTAGAACAACACCCAATCCCGCCATCGCCAGAGAATCAACTCCACTGCTCTCCACTTGAACAAAAAAGGCTCATTGAGATTCCTGTCTGTTCGGCATCATCTCTTCGTTCTGATTCAAAATTTCTCAAACCCATCGAAGTCCTTCAGCTAGGACAGATCCCTTCACATCACCTGCAACTCCGCACGATGGCACCTCATCAGATACTTGATGCCAAGGTGAAGCTCTGAGTACCTCGGATCCTATCGATGCCAATACTCCTTCCATGGCTGGATCGCCAAACCTATGCTGTAGAATAATTACCTTCCACCATCACCTACTGGCATAGTTTCCTCGTTACGAAATCCAAGAAACCGACTCAGATTGGTCCTCTGAGGACTGACCGTCCCTCTCCAATCTCTCTCCCACTTTCGTGAACCAGATATTGTCCATGCAATAATGGGAGTTGAACTTCAGCCATACGAGAAAAAACTGAACCACCCCGAGGATCTGTCCTTCCTTTCGACGGGATATCATTATCTGACAGTACCCCCTTCACCATAGGAGTAGTCTTTAATTCCAGGCACAAAAGAAACCACATGCAATAATGTTGAGACCCTATCCGCAGCCAAACCAGGTTCACGACAATCGATTCCTACCGCCGTTGCCATCTCTTGCAGATGCTTCTTCCTTCCTTCAGCAGTACGCACATGTAATACTGTAGACATCGCACCCTTCACCACAAACAGATCTTCTTGCGATCCATTACACACCGAAGTCGCCCTGCTCTTGAACCATTGAATCATTTTTTTTTTCAGCGCAATAATGACTACTTTTTGCAAAAAAAAAAAAAAGATCAAGAGAATAAACAAAAAAAACTCTTACGTATTCACACTTTTTTTTTTTTTTTAACTCCACTTCCTTTCTAAAACATAGATCTGAGATAAAAAAAAAATAAAAAAACAAAAAAAAAAACCCTTTTTTTTTCTTCTTCTTCTTCATACCTGCATACCTCCTTCGTTCTTCAAAGAATCTGGCTCTGATACCACTTGTTAGGATCGGGAGAACGCAAACAAACAAGAAGCACACGAAGAATTAACGTGGTTCAACACCCCATCGTGGGATGCCTACGTCCACCAGAGAAACGAGTGACTTTCTTCTATTCCCAAGAACAGTCTACAAAATTCTCTACCTGACAGGCCTATCGCATCTGTCAGCCTTACAGCGTTCCAGCTCTCCACTGTCAGAGGAGAATCCTCTACAGCCCTTGTAGCCTTATCTAGGTTTTCCCACACAGAGATAATTTATAGGGAAACCCAGAAACCCTAATCCCACCACAATTATAAGTTTAACCCCATACATGTAATAGACTCATATCCTAATACAAATACTACCCTTATAATTGTGTAGACCCCACAGAATACAAGACATCAACCCAACAGATTTTCCTTCTTTCTTTTTCTTCTTTCAATTAATCAACACTAGAAGCAAATTGTATCAATGCTTTATCTAATTCCCAGGATCATAGAAGTAAGACAGAGACACGCCGTCCAAAGGGGAAATTTAAGTTTCTGATTGTTGAAACTCTGTTTGGGTTAGGAAAACCAACATTCTTTCGCTTGGCGTTGTATTCTTAAAGCTTTTAGAGCTATAATAACTCTCTTGGAAAGATGAGAGATTTCTGTTTTTTTGGTGTAGTAGTTTTCATCTTTTCATAGGTCCATTTGAGACCAGGCCAATAATAGAGGGGGGGATTGAATCTACAGTCGTTGATGTCGGGTGGCAAGAAGGCTCCATGCTTAATCAAGAATTTGATTGCTTCCTTCCTTCGCTCCTTAGCCGCATTGTGCAAAGGCGTCCATCCAAATGCTTCTAGCTTGGTTCTTTTAGTTACCTTGAAAGGGTAAGCCTTTGCTGATTGGGATTAATGGGGGATTTTCAAGTTTAGATAAGGATTTTCCGAATGCCGAGATTCCTGTCCTGGATGTAAATGCAATAGTGTAGAAATCCTCGAGATGGGACGAAAAAGAGAGGAAATCTTCTGGATACATTTGGGACCCAATATAAAAACAAATTTGCACTCTTTGCCATTACTCTTAATGTTCAAGCAGATCCTCTCTACTCTGATACTCCCTCCTTTCATCTCTCTTGATTCTTGATCTCTCCCTCGTCTACGTAACTTCTCTTTTCACTCTAGCTTCTTCTTTGATCAAATCTTGCCACTCTCTTTTGTATTTTTTTTTTAATTCATATAGATCTCCAGATTCCTCTAGTAGCATCTGGGAGTATCAAATTTCAGTTTTCTTTTGCCGTTTTTGGGGTTTTTCTAAATTCTGAGTAGTTGTCGATTCGAGAAGTTGCAACATAAGATTAAAGAGGAAAATATGTATGCGTCAACTGTCATGATCAATGTGAATTTGACGGTTAATGGGAATCCTTAGTCGGTTTTAAGTTCAAGCCGAACGCAACGATATCATTGTTGCATAGAAGAAATTTACTATCGAAATGGTTGGTGGCGATAAAGTTTCTAAAGCTGGTGAAGTGCTTCTAACAAAATTGGAATGAAACAGAGAGGTGATGGTAAAATCGTTATTTGATTGTTAAGTTATTAGGGAAGGTAATTGAGTAATTTTTTTGCATTTTTTGTTAGTGAATTTAACAACAGGAAGGAGGTGCTCATGAAATTAATCATGAATTTGAGGGGTTGGATGACTTAAAAACAATGTACAAGTGGTGAATTAGAAATGTAAATTGATACGCACCTATTCTAGACAATGTCCTCGTTATCTAATGATCAAAATATGTCTCTATACTTGTGATTGATTAGTTGTCTCGTGATGTTTAAGAAAAAGAAAAAACAATTTTGACAAGAATAATTTATCAAAAAATAAGGAAACGAAAGTTTAGTTTATTTGCCACGGCCATTGCCGTGACCTCGGTGCTGGTAGGAAGAGACAGAAGAGTAGTGGCCACCATTTCCAATACCTTTAGCAACATAAATTGCGTCAGCTGAGAGTAGGTCTAGAGGAGCCGAACGCTGGTCCTTTAGAATCTCTTGAGTGAGAAGAAGTCCAATGAAGTCGTCAAGAGGTGACGGATCAAAACGACCAATGATTGAGGTGGCAAAAGAGTCGTAGTCTGCAGGGAGACCACGTAGGATGCTAAGAATGAGGTCCAGATCTGAGACCGGATCAGCAATAGTCGTAAGATTGGCTATAATTGATTTGATGTGTTGCAAATAGGTTGTCATCGAAAGACTGCCTTTCTTTAGCTGGTAGAGCTGGTATTTCAGCTGCATCACACACGGGTTTGGGATTGTGAGGCATAGACTTTGGCCAGAGCTTCTTGGGCTGAACGGGCAGATGTGAGAACGACGATATGAACAAAGGCGCCTTCAGTGAAAGAAGAGATAATCTAGCTTAAAATAATTTGGTTTTGTTTCCTCCAGACATAGTATCCGTGGAGCTATAGAATTAGCAAAGAAATGAAGCGTCGAAGAGGGAGGATGAGTCGTACCATCAACATAACTAGTTAAGTCATAGGCTAGTAGCAAAGGCATCAACTGGGATTTCTAGAGTAAGTAGTTCATACCATCTAACTTCACAGGTAATGAGGACACGATATTAGGAGGGGAGTGCTGAATCGAAAAAACTAAGGAGGCAGCAGGACTTGGAGAGGAGGACGTAGTAGAAGACATGATCAATAATAGACATGAGTCAATTGGTGACTAATACCATGTAAAATCTAGAAATAATAATTTGAGAATGTTTCCCCCTTTAATCATTGTGTCGATTGGGATTAGTATATTTATAGAATTCAAAATAAGTTGTTACAATAGTTCTTCCTAGTTTATAGGATTGAATCGTAAACCAGAGTTTGTTACATTTGTTCTATTTGATAAGAGAAGTCCTCACTGAGAGTCTAATATGAATAGGAGAACTTATGTGTCGTCCATATGAGGTTGCATGTGAGTCTTGTATGTATTGGACACATGTTGCATGAATCATGCATGGGTGTTACATGCATTTGGTAAGTGGAGATTGTGAGATATTCACTTTTTGATAATGTGGATTATCCATGTAGTTCACAATAATCAAAAAAAAAAAAAAAAAAATTCTATATGAAAATTTGTTTAAATATATTTAGGCAAAGGGTTTCATGCATGCCCAAACACGGTGATGCATCCAATCGTAGGATAGAAATAATGTAATCCATCTGCAATACTAAATAGCTTATGATATTCTAGATAGGAGTTTCCTTTTTGGAGTCTTACAAAATTATACCATTTCTATTGTCTCTTTTATATTGGAGATTTTCAAATTTGCAATATGGCTTAGGATGCCCTAGAATTTTGTAGTTGTGGGTAATCTTGGTATCAGAAAAGAGTAATTTTTTTTAAACTGAAAAAAGTAATTATTAATTTTTTTTTTTTGGGTAATAAAATCAAGTTAGTAAGCATTATGTACCACAAGATAGGTTCGATGCGGCCTCAAATTTTTTTAGATCTAACATGGGGCTCATATTGGATATGTCGATTTGTATTGTTTTTGGATCTGATAGATTTTTCATTCGATCTCTAATGGTATCGATCACATGTTAATTTTTCATTAGATCTATACACTAACTCGATTCGCATCGTATTGTATTGATTTTAGATATAAATGATACTATGCCTGAGACTTGAATTTAAAACCTCAATCTCACACTCCTCTACTTTATGCTTTAAGTTTGAACCCAATTCACTTCTTCCACAGTATCCAACAAAAAAAAAATTCTTCCACTTTTGGATTTAAAGATTGGTTTGTAGTTTATATTGAACACCATCTTCCTGGCGGTTTAATGTTGATACTAATCTTTAGGGTAAGAATATTGTTGGCATCTATCCATATAGATTAGAGTGGTACGATATGATTTTGATCCTTGATACCATATATGCTTCCACTTGTCAAAAGAATGAAATATTAAAAAAAGAAACCATACTTTAGAAAAAAATCGAGTCTAGGGGTGTTAATTTTGGGACTAAACCAATAGCCTGAACCAAGCCTGTCCGAATTAATTCAAAACCGACTTAAACTGAACTGTTATCGGAGATGTCTCAGGTTGAGGTATGGCATATCCTATTGGTCTCGGTACGGTCTGGGCTAGCTCGAAACCGACTTAAAAAATCTGACCGATGAGTCCGAACCCAATAATGGCCTAAACCAAACTGATTTAGACCAAATATTAAATGCTACCTTCATTACTTTAGCCTTCTGGATGATCTTAATGGGTTTCTACTATGCTTTTAACCTGAACTAGCTTGAACTAACCCCATAACAACCCGACAAACCAAGTCCGATAACAATCCGAACCTAGACCGGCCCGTTAGTTAATGTGCATAGTGCAGCTCACCCAGCTTGAACATCTTAATAGACATATTTCGGTCAAACCCTATGAAACCGATATTGTTTTGGCCCAGACTAGCCCATTGACTTCCTGATTTTAAGCCATAAAATATTCAAAGGAAAACATACAAAGACATGAGACTCACTAGATTAAAAATTGGAGGCCCAATTTTTTTCTTTATTCTGATAAAAAAATCCAAAATATATATTACGATTTACGACCAATACAGAGTGTCTTTTTATTAACAATATTAGCATGCCATGATTACATATAAGGCTACTTGGTCTAAAACTACTTTCCACATTGATATTGCTCGATTTTTGTTGACAAATCAAGTTATTATTATTATTTTTTTTAGGGAAGGGATTCATCAACGGTTGAATTTGGTGATCTGATTCGTTTTATAAGAATGGAGTATTTTGGGTATTACTAGGGATGCATTTAAGTCATTTAGTGTGTCTAGCAGTATGGTTTTGGTATGGTGTGATATGAAAGGGGTATTATTGTTATCATACCATTTAATAAATAGTATGAAAATATTTACATTATCATACCATTTATAAATTGATCTGTCAGTTTCAGAATAAACAATATGATACGATTTTGTTAAGTGATTTAGTGGGTGTATGAAAGAGGCAATTTTTTTTGTGGAGGAATAAAGTAGGTGAAAATTGTGACTTTCCTCCCTTTTTATGATGTTTATTTTCTCCACGAGTATTTGTAACTATTTATAATGGAATTTCTCAAAGATGAGAAATCTGGTACTCTTTTAGAAAAAAATAGTACATTGTGGTGCAGATCACATTACTGGACTCTTTCTCCATCCTTGTAGGTTTCTATCGAGTCCATAACGAAGGGGTGTCGATAAAAGGAACAGGATCTTAGCATGTTATAAGAAACCATGAAAGGAATTCTGTCATTGCATGATGGATGGATGTATAGAGGGCAAAGCTAGAATTGCAGTTTTAGTAGAGGCTAAAGCAATCTGAGATGCTCTTTTTTGGTACTTGAATTCCTATCTATGAAATTCTTAAAGAATGCTCTTTCTCTTTTATTCCAAGGGATGCTATTCCTTTAGCTCATTCCCTTGCTCGGAAGGCCCTAACGGTTTCAGGAACCTTTGATTGGCCATTGTCCTCTCCTCAGTTGATTGATCCTAGTATACCACAGCTTGTAATTCTATTACTCATCAATAAAAAATATTTGATCCTAGTATACCACAGCTTGTAATTCTATTACTCATCAATAAAATATTTGGTTACCCCCCCCCCCCCCCAAAAAAAAAGAGAAAAAGAGCTTGAATCCGGCTTGAAAACGACCATTTACCTAAAGGTTATATCTGGGCCTAAAACCGGGGCCTTCAAAGGATAAACAAATGGTGTAAAGAAAAAAGGTCATCGAGTCTCTTCTCTTACATCTACAATCAATAAAATTTCTCTACATCTGCAAGTAATTATGACTCTCTCTCTCTCTCTCTCTCTCTCTCTCTCTCTCTCTCTCTCTCTCTCTCTCTCTCTCTCTCTCTCTCTCTCTCTCTCTCTCTCTCTCTCTCTCTCTCTCTCTCTCTCTCTCTCTCTCTCTCTCTGTGTGCTGCGTTTTTCTTTCTATATTTTGTTCATACGTTACCTGTTATATATATTCTCCCCTATGTACATAACTACAGAAAGCTAAGGAGAGAAAGAAATGAAGAAGTGATTCCTGTCTCTCAAGTTATAGGAGGTATTGTGTGGTTCTCTATCTTCATGTCTCCCATTAAATGGTTCTCGGCGTACTACTATCATCTCAGGAGTCACACAGTAACCCATTTGTTCTCTACAATCTAAATATTTAATAAACTATTCCATTTCATCTACTCTTTTCAATTGTCGGTTACTTTATTGCTAGCTAGCTCTTCGGTTTTTATCATCTTCTTCTACATTTTCGAAGGGCTTATTATACTGAATTTGTAACAATTCAATTACATTAATTACATTCCTTTTCATGATTTCTCCTTTCATAGTCTTTTTATCAAATCAATAATTTGTACTTTTCGCTTTTTTCTATCATTCCAGAGCATATAATCTCTCAAGATGGTGCTCGCCATTAGCTGAAAACTTAAAAAACACATGGTGAAGAAAATTCTATATGGAAGTTTTTGTAAATATGCTTAGGCGAAAGGTTTTATGCATACCCAAACACGGCTATGCATCCAATCATAAGATGGAACATAATGTAAAAAACCATCAGCAATACTAAAAAGCTTATGATCATTGGATTCCTTCACTTCCAAATTGGAAGATTGACCAACCCAAGCTACACAATATAAAGGAATTAAATAGTGTGGTTTTGGAGAGCCTGTAATAGCATTGCTTTGGGTGAGGTCCTTTTTCAAAGGAATATTAAGATTGACCATAGGTGTAGACGTTTTGGTTATGACATAGAATCTATGAAACATCTTATCTTAACTTGCCCTTTCCCTCAAGTAATGTGGCTCGATTCTTTTGTATCCCACAAGATTTCCCTTCAAGAAATTATGAAGCTACATCATTGGATTGGGAAAAGGAATGTGATTTTTAGGATTTTAAATCGAAAGAATCCAGAACATTTAGTCTTCCCTCATTCTTATGTCGGTACCTGTGGAGAGCCCGTAATGATTTTTTTTTTTTCATGATTGGGGACCTCTTGATGTTGTCAAAAAATATGAATCAGCTCATCTGGAGCTTTTTAGTGCTACCTAGACTTCTGATCATTGTGCTAATAAGACGCTTTATCCATGCTCTTTGGATACCTGGACTCCTCCAAAGCCTGGATGCATCAAGTTAAATTCTCATGCTAGTTTGGATAATGGTTCAAGTAGTATTGGTTTTATCTTTCGAGACCACCTGGGCAATATTCTTAAAGCCTTTTCTAGTAATATTCATTTCTCTTCCCTTAAAGTTGGAGATGCTCTTGCTATTAAGAAGGTTATCCAGATGGCTCTGACTTTGGATTATAAAGTACATTGTGGTGAAAGCTGATTGTATAGAGGTGATCGATTTTACCTCTTCTAAAAGCTCTTCCTGTGAGCTGTCCTTACAGCCTATCATTCAGGATATTCTGCATCTAGCTTCTTCTTTTCAATCTCGTGGTTTTTCCTTTGTTCCGAGGGGAGCAAATAAAATTACTATTACCCTTGCCCAGAAGGCCTTAACCATTTTGGGGTTAGTTGACTGGCCATTTTCATTCTCTTTGGCTTCATCGAGTTGATGTAAATAAAGCTTTGGTTCTTTTCTATTTTATGCTTCAATAGATTTTCTTTTTACCAAAAAAAAAGAAGAAGCATATGATACTCTAGATTGGTTTTTTTGGTGTCATACAAAATTATACCATTTGTATTGTCCCTTTTATATGGGAGAATAATACATTTTTGGAAGAAGCAGGTCTTTTTTCTATATTTTTTTTTTTCAATTTACTGTATGGCTTAGGACCTCAGTCACGCCCGCTTTCTGTTCGTTCAGTCGCCTCACTAACTCCGTGAAGGAGCCCTCCTGAACTCTGCTCCAAGGCAGAGCGACTGCCCTAAAATCAAAATGGAATCTTGAATTTTGTAGCCGTGGGTAATCTTGGTTTCATAAAAGAATAATTTTTTTTAACTTTTTGGGTAGAACCAAGTTTATTCTTATCCATAATGAAAGACATTTCACACCCTGCAAGGCTCTGCTAGTAGGCAATGTGGTTGAACAGGAAGGGAAAAAAAGTTGTATTTTTATCAAAGTTCATTCTTCCTTTATAGCTATAATGGATGACGATGGAGGATTGAAATCTGTAATTGCAATTTTTATGGACTTAAAGGGCATCTTGTCTGTTTACCAAAAAAAAAAAAAAAGTCATCTTGTCTACTGCTCGTGTTGATCGTGGTAGGGCGAGACATTAAATCCCTTCTCTTCTGGGTGCGAATCCGTCGTTATGGACTTATAGGGAATCTTGGTCTATATCTCGTGTCGAACCGTGGCAGAGCGAGACACTAAGGGCCTGTTTGATAAAACTTCTGTTTCTGGATTCTATGGATTCTGGCTCCCAGGGAGCCATTTTGAAGTAAAAGCGTGTTTGATAAGTCTGGTTGCATTCCAACTGCCACAGAGTGAACCGGATTCAGAATGGCTCTAGAATCCAAAATTTTGGAGTCATAAATACTTGCTCCAAGCTGTTGGATCAACTTTTTGGGAGAAAAAAAAGAGTCAACTCTCACATGATTCTCACTTAACCACCACCACCATCGTCGCCACCACCCACCACCGCCACCACAACCACCATCACTGCCACCACCACCACTACTGCCACCATCACCACTGTTGCGATCGTCGGCACCACCACCACCACCACCGCGACCACTGCCATCACCATAACCACCACCACCACCCACCACCCACCACCCACCACCACCACCGTAGCCGCCGCTGGCACCACCACCACCACCACCACTGCCACCACTACCGCTACCACCCACTACCACCACCACCGCCCCCGCCACCACCCACCACCCTACCGCCATTGCTATTACCTAACACCACCACCCCACCACCACCGCCCACCACCGCCACCACCCACCATTACCATCACTATTTTTCTAGACTTCGATTGGGATGATAGTGTGTTATCAAACATGTTTCTAATCTAAAAATGATCTAGAATTCATTTTAGAATTGCATTATCAAACAAATTTCTACTCCAAGATAATCTTGGAGTAGCCTGGAATAGAATCCAAATTTAAACCAGAATCCAGAATCCAGAATCTAGAAGTTTTGTCAAACGGGCCCTAAATCTCTTCTCTCTGGGTGTGAATCCGCTATCTTGAAGTAATTGGATTAAAACATGAAGCATAAAGTAGATTGTGAGATTAAGACTCTAAATCTAGGTATCAAGCACGGTATCATTTGTGTCCTCATATGATACAGATCAGATCAATGTACGGACTCAATGGAAAGTTAACATGTGGCCGATGCCATCAAATATCAAATTAAGATTCTATCAGGCCCAAAATCAATACCAATCGACCAATCCAATACAAACGAAGTGTTAAATCTAACAAAATATGAGGCCCAACGAACCTATCTTGTGGCACATAATGCCCACTCACTTGATTTTATTACCCAAAAAGTTAAAAAATAATTACTCTTTTATGGTACCAAGATTTCCCACAACTACAAAATTTTGGGGCGTGATTGAGGTCCTAAGCCATATTGTAAATTAGAAAAGAAAAAAAAAAAAAACCTGCTTCTTCCCAAAATGTATTATTCTCCCATATAAAAGAGACAATAAAAATGCTATAATTTTGTAAGACACCAAAAAAATGGCAACCTAGAGTGTCATCTTCTTTTTTCAGTAAAAGGAAAATATATTAAACCATAAAACAAGAAAGAACTAAGGCTTCATTTACATCAACTTCATGAAGCCATGGAGAATGAAAAGGGTCATTCAATCAACCTGAAATGGTTAAGGCCTTCCTTGCAAGGGTATGAGCAACTTTATTTGCTCCCCTTGAAACAAAGGAAAAACTACAAGATTGAAAAGAAGATGCTTGATGATGAATATCCTGAATGATAGGCTATAAGGACAACTCACAGGAAGACCTTTTAAAAGAGATAAATCGATCACCTTCTTACAATCAGCTTCCACCACAATGTCTTTATAATCCAAAGATAGAGTCATCTGGATAGTCTTCCTAATAGCAAGAGTCTCTCCAACTGTAGGGGAAGAGAAATGAAAATAATGGAAAAGGCAATAAGAATATTTCCTAAGTAGTCTCGAAAGATAAAACCAATACCACAAGAACCATTTTCCAAACTAGCATCAGAATTTAACTTGATGCATACAGACTTTGGAGGAGTCCAGGTATCCATAGAGCATGGATCAAGCATCTTATGAGCACGATGATCTGAAGTCTGGGTAGCACTAATGAAGTCCAGATGAGATGTTCCAAAAATTCCATGTCATGACCAAAATGTCTACACATGTAGTCGATCTTAATATTCCTTTGAAAAAGGCCCTCACCCGAAGAAATGCCTTCATTACAGGCTCTCCATAAGAAGGATTTTATTTTTGATAAGGATTTGCAATTCCAAATCCATTTCCAGATCTCTTTTGGAATAGTCTGCCACTTCTTAATTTTAGATGAGGATGGGGAGGAAGAGTCAGCTTTAGACTGTTGATTTTTATTGAAGGAAATGATAAGTAGATTTAACCATGAGATTACTTACCATTTTTAGCTCTCATCCATACTAATTTGTCCTCCTTAGGAATGAGACTGAGAGGAATATTTAATATAACCTCAGCAACTCTTGGATGGAACATTTTTTCAACTAGATCTTTTTTCCATTTCCTATTAGAGGGGTCAATAAGATCTTTGACATATAAAAGGGAACAATCATGTGGCTTGGGTTGGTCAATCTTCCAATTTGGAAGTGATGGCGGAATCCAACGATCATAAGCTTTTTAGTATTACAGATGGATTACATTATGTGCCATCTTATGATTGGATGCATAGTCATGTTTGGGTATGCATGAAACCTTTCTCCTAAGTATATTTATACAAAACTTCCATACAGATTTTTCTTCACCACAGGTTTTTTTTTTTAGTTTTTGGCTAATGGCGAGTACCATTTTGAGATATTAGAGAATCTGCAAGGATAGAAAGAAGCAAAAAGTACAAACTATTGGTTCGATAAAAAGATTATCAGAGGAGAAAACATGAAAAGGAATAAAATTAATGTAATTGAATTGTTATAGATTCAGTATAGTATATCCTTACAAAATACAGAAGAAAATGTTAAAAACCGAAGACCTTGCTAGTTATAAAGTAACCGACAATTGAAAAGAGTAGATGAAATGGAACATATTATTAAAGATTCAGATTGAAGAATAGATGGGTTACTATATAACTCTTGAGAACATAGTAGTACAATAAGAACTAATTAATGGGAGAGATGAAGATGGAGAAGCAAACAATACCTTCAATAACTTAAGAGACAAGAAGCTCTTCTCCATTTCTTTCTCTCCTTAGCTTTTTGTAGTTCTATAATAAGGGGAGTATATATAACAGGTAACATATGAACAAAATATAGGAAGTAAAACCCCACACACACACACACACAGAGAGAGAGAGAGAGAGAGAGAGAGAGAGAGAGAGAGAGAGAGAGAGAGAGAGAGAGAGAGAGAGAGAGAGAGAATTTTTTATAGAAATAGAGAAAGGAAATTGATTGCAGATGTGAGAGAGGAGACTTGATGACCTTTTTCTTAACACTGTCTGTTTAACCTTTGAAGGTCCCGGTTCTTGGCTTACTATATAGCCTATAGGTATGATGGTCATCTTCATGCAGGAATTCAAGCTCCTTTTTTTTCCTTCTTTTTTTTTTTTTTTTTTTTTTTTGGGGGGGGGAGAGGGGTAAACAAATATTTTATTGATGAGTAACAAGATTACATGTCGAGGCATTAATGATAATAGGATCAATCAACCAAGAAGAGGATAATGGCCAATCAAACGTTCTTGAAACCGTTAGGGCCTTCCTAGCAAGGGAATGAGCTAAAGTATTAGCATCCCTTTGAATAAAAAAGAAAGAGCATTCTTCATAAGAATTTGCTAGATAGGAATTCAAGCTTTGACATATCAAAATCAAAGAGCATCTCAGATTGCTTTAGCCTCTACTAGAACTGCATTTCTAACTCTGCCCACCATACATCAAGCCATCATGCAATGACAGAATTGCATTCATGGCTTCTTATAACAGACTAAGATCCAATTCCTTGGATCTGATAGAAAACTGTAACGATGAAGAAAGATTCTAGTACTTTGATCTGCACCTCAATGTACTGTTTTGTTCTAAAAGAATATCAGATTTCTCATCTTTGAGAAATTCCATTACAAATATTTACAAATATTCGTGGAGAAAAATAAACATCATCAAAAGGGGGGGGGGGGGAATTACAGTTTTTTTTCCCTACCTTTTATTTCACCCCAAAAAAAAAAAAATTCATGTTTCAATTCATACACTCACCAAATCGTTTACTAAAATAATACCATATTATTAATTCTTAAGGAAAAATATCATTTGCAGAAAATACAAATGCCGCCAAATGTTTTAAAGAAATACGAATACCTCCCTTACAACGACTATTAAATTACAACTAAATCTACCCCTTTAAGTATATTCTATTAGATGTTGACCGTTTATTGTCAATTTTTTTTTTTTTAGCAATAATCAAAGTAACTCCATTCAAGGGTGAAGTAGCTAAATAACCCTCATAAAAAAAGATTCTAATTTGCCCTGGTCAGTCCAAACAAACCCTGCCCTCATCACCGCACTCATCCCTGCAACTATTAGCAGTTTCTTTCATCCTGCTCCTTGATGCCGCAATTGCATCATCGCCGGTGTTTCCTCCTGCAAAACCATAGGTGAAGAAAATCATATTACCTTCTTTGATCAAATCTGGTCGAAGAAAGGCGATTGAGAGATGGAAAGGAGAGAAGAAGAAACAGAAAAAAGGGTTTGAGGGAGGAGAACTGGAAAATCTGATTAGTGGCAACGGTGATCGGTAATGATTTTTTTTTAGATCAACGGTTTCATCTCAAATCTATAGTGAATCCATTATAGTCCACTAAGCATTCCACAACCAGATTTGATGAAAATTATGTCACTGGACAAAGTTCTTGGGAATGAGATTTCTTCGGTTCATTTGAGTTTTTGACGACTGGTAAATTTTAGAAAAAATTTCATCTACACCCCATCAGAGATTGCTAACATCATTGACACCCACAAGAATACAAAAACATCATCTACACCCCAAAACTTAGTTTTGCTGTGGTAATCAAAGAAGTCCACTCCATTAGTTGACTCCCGTCACCGTCAAGTGGATTGTAATATTTTAGAGACCATAATACCTTTTTTGTTTTTTTGAAAAGACTATTATACCCTGCTGATATTTTTTTATCCACACCTCTGTTTCATTTCGAAACAGTAAGATAGAGATTTTGTTCGTAACAGTAGAAAAGGGGAAAAGAAAACCCTACCTCTTCTCGAGGAGGATGAAGACCGACTTGTCATTTTTCTTCACCGTTGACGGTGCCTTCATCTTCCCTAACCACGATTATTCCTTCGACGACAAGCTCAATCGACCAATGTCTTCTTCATCCCGACCACCCCAAGTTTTTAAAGTAGTTTTTATTTGATTGGGTAACTATATCTGGAATGGGTTTCTGAAATGTTGGAAAGACGCCTATTCTAGCCCAAAACCAACCGCTACCATTAGAGATAATAGGGAGATGCTTATGCATCAATGAAATTATATTTGAAGTGCCAATTTGTAAAACTGAGTTGGAAATTAAACATCACTGCTGCTCGTCTTCTCACCTTCAAACCCCCATTGGTCACTACAAATGTTTTTTTTTTTTTTTTTCTAAATGTAAACTGCAAATGCTTTACAACCTTGTAACTTTAATCACTAAGAACTTGAATGTATACAGGGGATCCGCCTTGAGCAATTGGGTGGGCCGATGAGTATGGTACCAGATGAAAATCATACAAATCAGTGACTCCCATTGATTGTGTGAATCTCCCACAAACATTACAGTCTTCTTCCCTTTCATCTTCACAAGAAAATCAAGTCATTGAACCTTTCACCATGAAAATGAAGCAGAGATCAGAGGAAAGGATAGGTACCTGGGAAGCTCACAATTGATGGGTTTCCATTGACCCAGTTTCCTACGAACAAGTTACAGGAGATAGGCGACTTGGAAACCAGATTTCCTTCTTCAATGGGAGACAGAAAGAGCTTGCAATTGAATGAAAAACTCTGATAAGCAATCGGGTATTAGTTGCATGTTACATATATATATAATGACTTTACATATAGTTACAACTTAAGACACGTAAGCTCCAAGAGTCCTTTTTGAGTTCAACAACCCTCCAAGTGGTATATCTATCACATGCAACTATGCTACAAGTGGTGTATTGCATGCGGGAACTATGAGAGAGTTCCACATCATGAGACTCCATCGTTCTCTCATGCTGGTGCATTGTTATCAGCTTTGTTATATCGTTATTAATTCGCACTCGCTTCATGGGTTTTTACAATTCGAAAATAGGTGAATTTGTAGGAATTCAGAATTATAGGATTTTATTGCTTTATCCTGCTATCCAGAGTTTTTGTTTTGTTGATCGCTCAGGAGTGGCGGAATTTTTCTAGATCTAATCGCTAATCATGATCATGACCCTGGTTTTGAATTTTGAATTTTTCCAGGTCTGATCATTGCTTAGAAGGAGTGGCAGAAGGTTTTCTTGGTGATCGTTGCTCATGATCATGATCGTTTCGAATTTTTCTGGTGGCAGCGCTGCTCAGAAGGAGTGGCGGAAGGTTCTCCTGGTGATCGTTTCAAATTTTTCTAGGAGTGGTGGAAGGTTCCCCTGATGGAATGAGTGGCAGAAGGTTATCGCCGTGATTGTGTCGAATTTTTCTGGGTCTGGTTCTTCCCAACGATGCTCAGAATGAGTGGAGGAAGATTCTTAGGGTTTGTCTCGAATTTATCTGGGTCTGCCCCTATATCACTGCTACTTGTCTTCTAATTACTCGGATCAAGGTTGCAGTCATCTTTTTTGTCTTTCTCTATGTCCTTTTTCAGTTGAGATCGAGTGAACAATTGATGTCCTCGAAGACAATGATGGACTTACAAGAGGTTTCAAGCAAGAGCTTCTACAGCTCCGTGTTATTGTCGACGGCCATGAGTTCAAGGTCATAGATGTCGTAGTTTCATGAGATTTCGCCAAGTTTCAGTGATGAAAGATGTTGGAGACTTTAACGTGTTAGGGGAGAGGGTTTGGGTGAGAGTGAAAAGGAAAGAGGGAGAGAAATTAGTAAATCGTTTAATTTGAAGGTCAAATTAGTAAATCAATATAATCTTTTAATTTTTCAATTTATAATATGAGAGGTAAAACGTGATTTTAATAATTTTAGTGATTTCTATTAGTTAAGTGGACCTAGGTGATCTCTTTGTAATCTTGTGGGTATAAATAATGTTAGTAATCCTTGATGAAGTGTAGATAAAATTTGAATTCATTCTGGCTTTGATTGTGCTCAAACATTGGGATAACACAAGCAAGACTTATCTCTCTGATTGATCCAACTATCTTTCATAAAATCCATGGGAACTAGTGCTTCTAAAATCCCCTAGTCTCTATGAAGGAAAGTTCCATTAGCACTAACCAAGACAGCGGATTTAGGCCCAAAGAGAAGAGATTTTGGGTCTCTGCTCTGCCACCGTTCAACATGAGCTGTAAACCAAGATTCTCTTTAAGTCCATGAAGGAGGATTTGCGCCCGGAGAGAAAAGATTTAATGTCTTACTCCGCCATGATCTACATGAGCTGTAGACAAGATGACTTTTTTTTTTTTGGTAAATAGACAAGATGCTCTTTAAGTTCATAAAAATCACAATTATGGATGTTCAATCCTCCATCGTCGTCCATTATAGCTATAAAGGAAGAATGAACTTTGATAAAAAATACAATTTTTTTTTTCTTCCCCTTTAACCATCAACCAAATTGTCCATTATAACTATAAAGGAAGAATGAACTTTGATAAAAAATACAATTTTTTTTTTCTTCCCCTTTAACCCATCAACCAAATTGCCTACTAGCAGAGCCTTGCAGGGTGTGAAATACCTTTCATCATGGATAAGAATAAGCCAGGTTCTTTCAAGAAATCGGTTTCAATTAAAAAGAAAGAATGCGGAACCTCCGAGTGATAAAGCCCAGCCCAGCTGTAATTTTAATTGCTAATGGTGAAGAACGTAAAAAATTGTGATGCTGATTTGATGGCAGTGGTTTGTCGGAGATGATCGCAGGTGAATCGATTGCTAACAACAGAAACGGCGGAACTCGCAATGCCAACAAGATTGTAGTCGTGTGATGATGAAAATAAACCATTGTGGCTGTCTTCCTTTTGTCTTCTTTATGAATAGAGACCGATGTAAACCCAAGAAATAAATGGAACATGAGGGTCATATTAGTCTTTTATATTATAGAGAAAAATAAAAGAATACATAAAAGACCCTAATGGGAAGAAAAAAAAAAAAAAACCCCACCTTCAACATTGTCATCAGTAAGATCCAATACAAATCGACCAATCCAATACGAGCCCCATGTTAAATCTAAAAGAATATGAGGCCCCATCGAACCTATCTTGTGGTACATAATGCCTACTCACTTGATTTTATTACCCAAAAAGAAAAAAAAAATTACTTTTTTCTATTTAAAAAAAAATTACTCTTTTCTGATACCAAGATTACCTACAACTACAAAATTCTAGGGCATCCTAAGCCATATTGCAAATTTGAAAATCTCCAATATAAAAGAGACAATAGAAATGGTATAATTTTGTAAGACTCCAAAAAGGAATTTGGAAGTGAAGGAATCCAACGATCATAAGCTTTTTAGTATTGCTGATGGATTATATTATGTCCCATCTTATGATTGGATGCATAGCCGTGTTTGGGTATGCATGAAACCTTTCGCCTAAGCATATTTACACAAAGTTCCATATGGATCTTTCTTCACCATGTGTTTTTTAGGTTTTCGGCTAATGGCGAGCACCATCTTGAGAGATTATATGCTCTGCAACGATAGAAAAAAGCGAAATTGATTTTTATTTGGATCATGAGAGAATATTAATTGTGAGACATTGGATGTTTAATTTTGATTTGGATTTTGTATGAATCGAGCCATTGATCAAGAATGATATGAAATATAGACCATTAGATCTTGATCATGAGTGTCTTAAAGGAATCTAAACCATTAGATCTTAATTAAGAGTGATTTAAATGAATATGAATGGTTAGATTATCATCATGGGTGATTTAAATAAATTTATACCATCAGATTGTCTTGATGATTGATGTAACTAAGTCTGAATGGTTAGATTATGATATTGAGAGATTTGAACAATTGCATTTACATTAGGAGTGATTTGTGCTATTGATTTCCTAATCTGATCATGTTGAAGTGATTTAAAAGAATTTGAACCATTGGATCTTAGTCTGATTATGATAAAACTTGATGCGAGATCTGGGCCGTTGATCTTGGCTATTTTAAAGAGATCTGATCATTAGATTGAGGATTTGATCTTAATCATAATATTTTGAAGAGATCTAACCATTAGATCGAGGATTTGATCTTGAGATATTGAGAGGTTCACATTAGATCCCAACCACAAATCTAAAGAATTCGATCCGAGACATATTGAACATACTTTGATTGAAAATGATACATGAGATGCCATGTCTATCATTTTAATGTTCACATATTTTCTGTTATATTGTTCACATGCTTTCTTACCATATCTGAGATGAAATATTGTTGTTACTTGCCATACTTGAATGATACATATTGTTGGCACAAACTTAATTTCTGCAACACGCTAGTCGAACTGCCATATCTGTACACCTAAAAGATATATTAGGTGTGGGGACGTACATGTAGGCACCCACATTCACAAAAATGGTAAGAAGGAAAAATGATAAATCTTAATCAAGAGATATCAAGCTTAGCCCAACACATGCCAAATTATGGTTTTAGGTCAAGGGTAGTTTTAGGACAATCCCTACCCCTCAACTCATCTTCCTTAGGGTACAGAGAACTAGATAGGTGTGATGTAAATCGAACCATAGAGCATTTAGGTTCCACACCCTGATATTGAAAGAAGAACATGAAATCAATTAATTGAATCTGCACATTTCGAACTACATGGATCCTGATTCTTAAGGCAGCACCCTAAGATATGTAGGCAGTTTGGAGAGATTCCCAAACACAAACTCATATACCCTTGCTCCCCGAGAGTAGAGACACCTTGCTCCCCGAGAGTACAATGAAACACCTTGCTCCCCAAGAGTAGAGAGAAACAGATTGCTCTTCGAGAGTAGAGAAAGACAGGTTGCCCGAGAATAGAGAGACACAGATTGCTCCCCGAGAGTAGAGAGACAAATTGCTCCCTGAGAGTAGAGAGACAGAATGCTCCCAGAGAGTAGAGAAAGATAGAGACAGATTGCTCCCGAGAGTAGAGAGAGATAGATTGCTCCCCTACAGTAGAGAGACAGACTGCTCCCAAGAGTAGAGAGACATAAATTGCTCCCCAAGAGTAGAGAGAGACAGATTGCGCCCCGAGAGTAGACAGAGACAGATTGCTCCCGATTAGAGAGACACAAAATGCTCCCCGAGATTAGAGAGACACAGATTGCTCCCCGAGAGTAGAGAGAGACAGATTACTCTCCGAGAGTAGAGAGAGACGGATTGCTCCCCGAGAATATCAAAACATCACAACGAACTACGTTGTACCTAATTTTCAAGACCTCTGAAATACATAGGCAACTTGGAGGACCTCTCTAAGTACAGTACCACATCTTAGTATCCTTAGGTCCTCCATACCCATATCCCTACCCATATCCATATCCATATGCACTTTTCGATCCACATTAGGCTATCTCTAGATTCAATCTCAATCATCATCAATTATAAATCTCAACTTAAACAATTGAATCTAATGAAGCTTAATCATAAATCACATCCATAAACCTTAATCACATTCCGTTCGACCTATATTATGGACTTGATTTTCAGGATTGGAATATGTAGGCAATTTGAGAAGTCTTGGATGTCTCAAATTCAGTCCATCACCGAACCATCACCGAACCATCTTTGGTTTGGTTCATTGTATATTATTTTACTTTGTTTATTTATTTTGAGAATATGTTTGGCTGAACTTAGGTTAGAAGATTTTAGCAACTTGGCATAGGATCCCCCGTGAGCCCTAGTTATCATCCATTGACCTTGAACAATCAGAACCATAGAGTCTAAGGAAAGTAAAATCACATAAGAGGCTGATTTTTAGATCGGACAGTTTTGGGTGCCAAACACCTTCCCAAACTGTACCTTAAATGCTTATCCATTCTCTGATAGATCAAAGCCAATATTGGGTCAAATGAGTAAATAAAAATCTTTTCTTATGATGAGACTATATTTTTTATAGGTTCTAGACCTAATCTAGGTGGCGACTCCATATCATTAACCGTCCATCAGAGATGGGTGGATTTATCCTTTTGTCCTCACAGCCGTCTCCTAAGATACTTGACAATAGATGCTCTAGTTACTTAGCAAGTGATAAGAAAATGTTTCAGCAGCTTCAGCAGTATTAGGGAAGTACAGTGAAGTTTGGAAACAATGATGGGGCCAAGGTAACTGGAAATGGTTCTATCGCCATCAATAGTGGAATGGTAAAACTGCATGATGTGCTTTATGTGTCAGGGCTCAAGGACAACGTTCTTAGCATCAGTCAGATTTGTAATAGAGGACATGAAGTGATCTTCAACAATCAGGGATGTGAGATTAGAAGAGTTGGCAGTGGCAAGACTGTGGCTTTAGGATAGAAAACCTCAAAAAACTTATATACTCTGACAAAGAGTGTTGAAGATTCATGAATGACCATCCTCACCAGGCAGTGAGGTGCTTGGAATGAGGGAGAGCAGTGTGTGGTTGTTTTACTTATTTTGCTCCCTATGTTGGACTCCAGAAGAGTCCTTTGGTAATTATATGTCGAGTGGTGTGTGTTTGTTATCCTTTTTCTCCTTGTGTTGGACTCAGGGGGAGTCCTGTGATGTTTTTATGTGTTGATATGATGGTCTATTTATTTTTTTGGCCCATAGGAACGGAAAGATACGGTGGAAACTCCTATGTGACATGTCTCTTTGTACTTGTTGTCAAAGGGGGAGAAATATTGCATGTGCAGAGTGAGTTGCCAACAATTCCAAAGATCGAGATAGTTGGATTTTGTGTTGTCATTGTTGATAACTTGGCATATGTGGTAGAGTGATAGTGAGCACACAGTCAAAGAAATGAGGAAAGAGAGTGTCTATATAGGAGAGAGAGTCTCAGTGCAGTGGTAGAGATGAAGCAGTCCAGTATGTGGGTTCTATAGTGTTCTACATCCCCTCTAGTTTGAATGAGATGGTCTGGAGTGCGTTGAATGGGATTCTACACTGAATTTAATGAAAGAGATTTTATGTGGGTCCTACTACATGATTTGATAGCTTTTTTGATGTTGTGGTAGGTTTTTTATGTTTCTCATTTCTTGTGTTTCTGGTGTTATGGCATAAGCTATTGAAGAGAGAAATTAAAGAGAGAGAAAAATGAGAGAGAAAGAAGAGAGAAAGAATGGGTGGGACCCACTGTGCCAAGGTGGCATGCCACCATGGCAACCAGCTTGGTCGAGGGCCATGGCACCATAGGCAGCAGCCACCACATAGCCGAGGCTAGCACCATGGCATGCCACAGTTGTAAGCTAGGCAGCAGCCATGGCACACCATGGCATGCTCACAAGCAGCAATAGCCCATAGGCCATGGCACACCATGGCATGCTGACAAGCAGCAGCAGCCCATAGGCCATGCTGCATGCCAGTAGCAGAAGCCACCAGTAGCAGCTAGCCTGCAGGCCCATTGCCTCATGTATGCATGAAGCCCACCAGGTGTTTAATAAAAGTTTAAGAGTGAGAATCGATTGTTGGTTAGAGAGAAGCACCTCTCGGGAGCCAATTCACTATACAGATTTGTTTGATAAACACTCGATCACATATGCCATTTCACAAGTTGTTTAGGGGTATTTTGGGTATCTAAAAAGGTAAAGATGCAAGATTCGTGGTCCAGATGAATCCACGTCTTTGGGATTTGCATCGGATGGCTTGGCAGAATGCGGGATTATGTGTTATCAGAGATCGCCTCTGGATTCTCCCGTGCAAACTGTGATTGGCCAGTCGCAAGTTAACAGATTGCACCGCATCGCATAAAGGGTCGTCCATGCTTTGGTGAGGCACTCGTATAGTGCGCAACTGGGCAGATCCCTATCGAATGGTCTCAAGGATTTACGATTTTCGGAGGTGTGATTAGAATAGATCAGACGGCCTCTGAACAATCCTGCCTTTTTAAGGTTATTCGACAGTTGACAAAGTAGATTCCGTCTCTGCCAATCGAAACTTGACAACACGTCAGTGGGGCGGCGATTCGGTGTTGCGCGGGTGCTCTGTAATGTGGAAAAAGATTTCATTTGTAATAATCCTATTGGCCGAACTTCAAACCTCCATATCTTCTTCATCTTAGCTCCAATTCTGACGGTTCAAGTTGCACCGAGTCCAAAATTTGATGCTCTACCTATTGGGCATCGTTGGGAGTCATAAAAATGATGAGAAAAATCGAAAAGAGGGTTTTAAAAGGGAGACAAAAGGATTTTCTAGGGTTTTGAGCCCTGTGGGAAGATCAATCACCAACCACCTCTTCTCTGTGCATCAAAGGAATGCTAAATCACTGTGAGTGGTTGGTAGATCTTTTACATTTACATTCATGGCGGTTATAGATTGTGTGGAAGAGATTGAAATCCTGTGAGCAAGGTATGCTCTGTGAATCAAGTTTTGCCAACATTGAAGACTGTTGAAGGTTCTTGAGAATAGTGTGAAGCTTCATTGATATTGCTGGCCATTCGAAAGTAGTTGTGATATTTTCTAAATTCCCCATATGATTATTGCTTTCAATTTATTGTATGCTAGCATAGGTGAAAATCATTGAATACCTAGTTAGATAGGTTTTCATTGTAGGGTTGAAATAAGCCCCAAAAATATTTTTATATTTTTTTTGTGTTCAATGGGTGTTGGACATTGGCTATTATAGCTTGAATCTTGGCATTGTTACGCCCTCTCAGTTTTATGCTAGGAAAACCTAGGGTTAGTATCCTTGTCTTGTAAAAGACTAAAAGAAGTGTATTGAGAAAATACAGAGCCCGTTGGGCATTACTCCATGGACTAGCCATCACATACTGTAGTGGTGAACCATGTAATAATCCTGTGTTCATTGTTTTATTTTCTGGTATATTTCAAAGTGCGTGGAATGGCTTGCAGGGTAGGTGTGCAAATCTGGTAGACCTGGCCACTGAGTGGTAGCAAGGTAGATTTGCATACGCTTGTATATGTGTTGAATTTTTGGTTCTCTATCAGCTTTGGGCAGCAATAGAATGTAAAGGAAAATCAGAGAAAAATTTCAGACACTGATTCAACTCCCCCCCCCCCTCTCAGTGTCATCTCGAGTTCATCAGTATCTTCTAGTGAAACGTCGATCAATAGGGCAACCAGCCCAATCTGTGTCATAGTATGCCATGAGGGTCATATGGCCAGGCCGTAGATAGCGACCTACTGTGATCGAGCCTTTAAAAAATTGTAATATCTTCTTGACAGCAACAAAATGCATTTTGGTAGGTTCTTGTACAAATTGAGACACCTACTGTACAATAAAGGCCACATTTGGCCTTATGAGTGTCATATTGAAGGGCACCTACTAGACTTTGATATAGGGTAACCTCTTCAAGTAAAGGACTATGTTCGATATTTAATTTTTGTGATGTCACCGAGATGGAGATTGGCTTAAAACCTAGCATATTTGCTCGCTGGACGAATTCAAGAATATACTTTTATTGGTCAAGATACAAACCAGCAGAGGTGGAGGATACCTGATACCCAAAAATATGGGATAATGATCCCGAATCCTTCATCTTAAAATGGCTGCCAAGATTAGTCCTCGCAGAGTAGGAGGATGATTCCCGATTAGAATTATATCATCAACATAAACCAATAAATAAATAATGTGCCAATGTCGGTAAAAGATGAACATTGAAGGATTGGATGAAGAGACATAGAACCCGTAAGCAATCATCCTGGAATCAAACTTGTCATACCAAGCCCTAGGGACCTACCGCAAACCATAAATGGATTTCTTTATGAGATAAACATGAGAGGGGCGAGTAGGATCAGTGTATCCCTATGGTTGGGCCATATAGACTGTTTCCTGGAGATCACTGTGGAGAAATGCGCATTCAACATCCATCTATTAAAGAGGCCACCCATGTGTCACAGCTATAGAAAGAATAGTGCGAGTGGTGGTGGGCTTGACTACAGGCCTGAACGTTTCAACAAAATCAAATAGGCCAACTAGCGCGAGTCTTGAACTCGAGGAATTCTCCATTTTAAAAAACCTAGACTGACTTACCGCAGCCGTTTTCTTGTTCCATATATCTGATTGCTTTCACAGGCCGGCCTTCTTCTTACAGAAAAGAGGATTTCAAAGAGAGCGTAGGCTTACAAAAGAAAGACTGTTTTCGATAAACAAGCAAAAAAGAAAATGCAAGAGGGTGAACAGAAAAAAGGAAAGAGCTTGCCAGAGATGATTCCTAGTTGCTGTAGGAACCACGAGCCATAAGCCTTGCCTTATATCAGGTAATGGAATCATTAGGGTTT
Organism: Protea cynaroides; assembly: GCA_028583415.1. Taxonomy (NCBI): domain Eukaryota; kingdom Viridiplantae; phylum Streptophyta; class Magnoliopsida; order Proteales; family Proteaceae; genus Protea; species Protea cynaroides. The sequence continues at coordinate 69,745,126 of CM053267.1, forward strand.
TGTTTGATCTGATAGAGCCTCTCTCTTGTGATAATATTCATCGATGGATGGAAAGGGAGAAGGGTCCAGGCACTTTGTTGCAGAAGAGAAGTAAACTCATCATCCTTGGCATGACACCATTTTTCCAACAGAGATTCCTGCGTATAACAAGTAGGGGCCCGCAGGAGATTGTTAGTTAAAGCAAGGGGTAGAGGGTAGGTATTATGGGTAAAATCCTTCTTCTTAAAGATGGGGGCCAAGGGGAGGATTAAATGACCCCAAAGAAATCGGGGTCGTGGGTAGGGGCAGAGAAAGAACTTGAGGGCTGGGGTTTGCAAATGGGAATTTTGTTTCCTCAAACACTATGTGACAAGAAATATAGACACGATTTGTGGGAGGCATTGTAACCCAAGAAGCAGCAAGGAGAGAAACGATATTGCAATCTGTTATTGCAATAAGGACGAAACCATGGGAAACATCCAAAAACTCGAAGAGATGAGTAATCTGGTGTGGATGTTATATGTTGTTCATATGTAGACAGGGTGTGTCATTGAAGGATGGGCATCCTATTTATAAGAAAAATGGTAGGAGTAAATGCTTCAACCCAATATTGAAAAGGCATGTATGCGTGGGCCAGTAAAGTCAGTTTAATTTTGACCAAATGGCAATGTTTTCGTTCAACCACACTATTTTGCTCAGGTGTGTAGGGACAAGACAAATGGTGGGCAATACCATGGGTGTCAAGATATAACTTAAAAGCAGTGTTGGTAAACTCGCCACCACCATCAGATCTGAAGGTGGTGAGTTTAGCTTTAAGTAGATTTTCAGTTTTGGCTTTGAAATGAACAAAAATTTTAAAGAATTCAGATTTAAGGTGCATAGGAAATAACCATGAAAACCTAAAAGAATCGTCCATAAACGGTACATAATAAGGAAAACCATAACAAGAAGGAATAGCGGTAAGACCCCAAATACTACAATGAACTAACTCTGAAGGACGATGAGATACGGATGTAGACTAAGAAAACATAACCCAATGACTCTTAGCAAGCTGAGATGAGGGGAAAATGCAAACATCTCATTTATTTGAGCAAGGGAGGAGATGGCAGATAGCCTCTTGAATGGTATCGGACAGATGACCGAGACGAGCATGGATGAGTGATGAAGACCATTCTCAACAGGTCCTTGGAACAAAAGTTTCCCCTTGGTCTTGTCTTCACACAATAACCAGAAACATCAAATGAGAATATGTAATCGTTATCTCTTGTAAATTTATGAACGGTGCTAGGTTGGTAGACGAGACCATTGCAACAAGTTTTTCTGGTGGATGTCATCCATGACAAGAGTAGTCCATATGGTGGTCAATGCTGAGATGTCCAACCTTATTGCAAATCTAACATTGAGGAAGAGAACCAAACTTCTCAAAATCGACAACAGATGATGAAGAGTGCAGTTGAGGGAGTAAGCCTTTGTCAGTTAAGGAAGGTGAAGGTCAGTGTTGAGAGTATGAAGTGCAACCACCATGATTTGAGCGACCTCGAGTTGTTGAGCCACGGATATAATTATAGTGAGGAGAGTGAGATGCGATGAGAGCACTCAAGGTGTCAGTGAGGGATTCTTTAGCTACTTCAAGTTCTTCACAGATAAGAAGAGTGTGAAGCTCTTCAAAAGACAGATTTGAGCTTCGTACTGCTTGAACGTGAATGGATTTACAAAATTTCCTATACGAGGGAGGGAGACCATCCAAGATGTAGAGAATTAAATCAACTTCACTAATGGCAGCACCACATGTGGCAAACTAATTAGATAAGGTTTTTGAACTACTGAAGGTACTCATTCACGGTCTTCGTGCTCTTCTTGAGTCGATTGATTTGGCACTTTCTTGCCGTAACATGACTCAAAATATGGATGCATATTGCTGTTGTAGAAGGTTCCATGAATATTTGGAGGAGGACACACCTACAATGTAGGGAAGAGCAGCTTTGTTTAGGCTAGCATTAATCCACGACAACAACATCTGATCTCTCTCATACCAAGGAGATGTAGGACTTATGGGAGATGGAACAGTGCCATCAATAAGTCCCAATAACTTGGGACCATGGAGGATCGGTTCAAATAATGATTGCCAAAGAAGGTAATTGGAAGAGGATAGTTTAATAGGAATGAGACTGGTTCTATTTGAAATAACCGAAGGTGGTGAGAAGAGTGTAGAATTTGTGCCATCAATTGCTATAGGAGTGGTAGTGGTTCCATCAATGGAAGTGTTCTCGCTTTGAGTATTGAGAGATGCCATTGAAGGGAAAAAAAAAAAAACAGTAGAGCTATTAAGCAGACGGCTCTGATATCATGACGATTTTGTAAAATAGTGTTTAAAATACACTAAACTTGATTGATTATGTTATGTGTTTTGTGATACATATATATATATATATATATATATATATATATATATATTATATATATATAAATATATATATATATATATATATATATATATATATATAGAGAGAGAGAGAGAGAGAGAGAGAGAGAGAGAGAGAGAGAGAGAGAGAGAGAGAGAGAGAGAGAGAGATGTACAAATGGTTACTGCTGGGATATTTAGAATTAAATCCCATAACGATGGCAATTCCACGTGATGGATTAGAGCCCATTTATGATTGCAATCCCACATAATTAGGATACAGATAAGTATAAACATTTGAGATGAAGTTTAAATTTAAACATTTAAATTATGGGAAGTATTATTTGTTGTGGTGGCATCCTTATCCGCATTCTCATCTAAAGGCGAGATTCTTGCTAGTGACGTGTTCCAACTATCCTGCAAAGCTCTCGGCGAATATCGATTTGCAGACAAACCCTCTTCTCTGGCAATGCTTCTCTAGTTCCCTTTGTTTTCTATTTCGTTCTTCACAGTTGGGTCGCAATGAGGATAAACAATAGGTAAGCTATTTTGAAAATTTAGGTTTTGGGAGAGGGTAAAACAATAAACTACTATTGTTTAAGGGTAATTTGTCATTATAATATTGTAAAATTTTCACATCATCACTTAACAAACTTGTCTGCTAAGTCATGATATGTGTTAAATAACTAGGGGAAGGCGTGCATGACATTAATTGCAAAGTTAGGGGTGGGTGAAATTTTCCTTAGAAAAAAAATACTCCTTTTTCCTTTGTAGAGCAGGATTGTCTATAGCAATGCTGATCTTGACCATTCAGAGTGCATCAGGACACATTACCAATGCACTCTCATTGGCCAGGATCTGTAGTGCTACACTGAAGCGCTACAGTTGATCTTTTTCATTTATATTGTCATGCATCTGATGTATGTCTATTCATGTTTACCAGTACTTTAGACATTAATGTATACTCTCCGAACTTTAAGTGGTTAACAAGTGATTTAGATTATATTAAAAAAAAGAAGATAGACTTAGATTTATCATGTGATTTCCAAAAATATCACATTTTTTGTTACATCAATAACTGACTTTATTTTTCCTTAATTTTCAAATACCCAGATTTTGCATCAATGATGTTTTCATTCTTCTATAAATTTTTTTTTTCAGTTATCCTAAATACATATTGTGATAACCTAACCATGAATTACATAATTACCATATTATCATTTTCATTTCTATATTCATTTTAGCATGGACAAGGACACCCTTACTTCTTTTTTTTTTCTATAACTCAGCAAGAGAATTTAATTTATTATAAAATGGGATAAAAAAATCATCTTAACATACCTATAAGGGCACAAAAGCCAAGAAATAAAGAGCATTCACCTTCAACATTGCCACAAGCAGCCACTATGCCACCCTTATCAACTCAGAAAATTAATTCTACATGAGAAAATATTTTTGATAAAAGATAGCTCACCTGAAAAATTAATTCACCTAAAACAGAGATTGATCATATGGATCTTAGAGATAATAGTTTAAAATTGAGAATATGAGTTGTAATTCTCTCTTACCTTTGACTTAGGTAAGAGTTGTATATATGACAATCTCTTTACAATCGGTTACATATTGAATAACTCAATGTGCTATTAAAAATTTAAACAATGCACATTTGTTCCCATGTTAAAGAGATAAGATTTCAATGATAAGAGTGAGCTGTTCACTTCTAGAGCTGTTCCTATAGAGTTGTTCACGACACTGAATTTAAGAACAATTTGAATTTGAATACGTAACAGTTTCAAATTCAATTCTATTCAAATTTATTCTTTTACAGCCCCTTTCAAGTTGATGTCGGTCTTGGGCAGATCTTCAACATGCCACATAAGTGTTTAAATCGATCCCTAGAAAGGGCCTTTGTAAATATATCGGCCAGCTGATCCTTGGTCGAGATTAAACGAACAAGCATGAGACCTGTAGAAACCTGATGCCGAACAAAATGAAAGTCCACCTCTATATGCTTAGTGCGAGCATGAAAGAGAGGATTATCTGTGAGGTAGATGGCACCTAAATTATCACACCTCAGTATTGGAGGCTGGGTTTATGGAATACTCAATTCCTGATAGAGAGAGATAATCCACACAAGCTTGATATTCCAACTCAGTAGATAAGCATGCAATAGTGGGCTGTTTTGGGCAGACAAAGATATGAGATTATCATCCATAAAGATGGCATAGCTGTTGGTTGATTTGCGACCATCGACACAACCAGCCCAATCCACATCGGAAAGGGAACTCAACCGAAGAGAGGTGGATTTTGAAATCAACAGTCCCTGGTTTACTGTAGCCTTAAGATAACGTAGGATCCCTTTGAAGGCTTGACAATGGTATTCGGTTGGTACATGAAGGAACTGGCACTCGTTGTTGACAGCATAGGATAAATCTAGCCAAGTCAATGTTGCATACTGTAAAGCACCAATAGTGTTGCAATACATAGTAGGATGCAATAGAGGTTTACTCCCAAACTGAGAAAGTCGTGTAGAGGTGGCCATGGGTTTTGAAGCCGGTTTGGCCCCATCCATGCCGGTTTTTTGTAACAACTTAGTGAAATATTTCTGCTAGCTTAAGAGGATCCCTCTTGGTTGATGAAATACTTCTACACCTAAAAAGTAGTGGAAAGGCCCCAAGTCACGAATAGCAAATACATTACTGAGAGCATGAATTATATTTTGCACCAGAGTGGAATCAAAACTGGTGAGGATGATATCATCGACATAGACCAAGAGATACAAGGACTGATCACTAATCTTGGAGATAAATTGGGAGATATAAGTTTTTGAGCCTTCAAAACTCAACGTGACTAGAAATCAACTCAGCCATTGAGAACCCAGCCCTTGGAGCCTGTTTTAAGCCATATAGTGATTTATAAAGTTTGCAAATATAATTTGGCTGTTCTGGATCCTTAAACCCCTATGGTTGGCCCATGTAGACATCTTCATGAAGAGTACTATGGAGGAAGGCGTTACTGACATCTAGTTGATGAATCCAGTATCCTCATACTGTTGCATTAGATAGAATTGTGTGCATAGTCGTTGGTTTCACAACAGAACTAAATGTTTCTGTGTGGTCAAGTCCTTGCTATTAATTGTATCCTTTTGCAACAAGACGAGCTTTATATCGCTCGAAAGTACCATCGGCCTTTTTCTTGATCCGAATGACCCATTTGGATTCGACAACATTAAGATGTGGTGACGGAGGAACCAAAGACCATGTTAAATTCTTCAATAGGGCATGGAACTCATCATGCATAGCCTCTCGCCAATGAGGGTGTTTTTGAGCCTCAATATAGCAAGTAGGTTCCACTTGAACTGAAAAATGGGTGACGGATGCAGAGGGCATCGGGTACTTAGTAAATGGCCTTGGGTGTTGCCGAAGTTGTATGGTGTGCGTACTTGTGGACAGCACAATAATATCACTCCTACCTAGGTCATGTTGATGAAGTGGTGGTAGATTAGCATCCGTGGAAGGTAATTGCAATGGTGATGTTGACTATGACCTAAGCTTGCCATAGCCATTCCATGTATGTTGGCAGTTAATATTCATGGTGTTGCATGTATGAGAAGTTGAGAAGGGTTATGCAATTTACGTCATTTCTATGTGAAAAGGTTCTTACATGCCCTTTATTTTTTTGGCAATTACTTACATACCCTTTATAGGAAGCATTTTTACATATAGTTATTCTTATTATTGGATGAAGAGGTTATGGGTTGGATTAGTCACGTATCAAATTTTTTAGTTTAATTCAATTAAATATCCTATAGTGTATTGGTATGCATTCATTCTATGTCCGTCCATGCACACTTATGGTAATCCAACGACTATCGTGCACTCTCCCATAGCCCAGGATATTGATTAAAGCTCTATTTTTTGACATGGTAATCAGTGATAGGGTTAAAACTTGACATTTGAGTAGAAGAGCTAGGGGGTTTAAAAAATTTGGGACACATATAATCTACCATGTGGTAGTTGTTGGCATTTATAATTGGTGAGTTGCAAAGATTCCTACATAGGCATCTATAAACTAGGATCTCTTCTTCAATTTCAAGAAAAAAACGATAATTATTTAAAATGATCTCTGAGCTAGTAGGGTGGGAGAACACACTCATTAGAGGCCGCATTGATCGGATTTACCAATAGGGGCCCGTGAAGAAAGGGAAAGCGCTTCACTTCTTTTAATGATTAGAAAACAAATATTGGACTGAAAAGAGATTTCATTTCATAGATAGTCTACCTATATATACGTGTACCTCATGGAACTTTATCACCATTCATATTCAGTGGATCCCACATTCCAAAGATGAGTCTCTCACCCATGGATATATAGTGACAGAATCCCATGGGGACATACTCATATGAACTAAACTTAATCACATCGACCATCAGCCTATTTCCATACCCCCAATCTCCCCTTAAAAATTATTGGTATCCTTTTTGTCTCTTTTTTTTTTTTTTTCTACTATGTGAAGTATCTTAACGTTCACCTTTCACCAAAATGTGTTCATTCCCCCTTTATTGTAGTTTCCCATTTCTGGTTCTAGGGATGCCTCTCTCTGGGGGCTTTCATGCTCAAGCTTCTAGGGTTGGATTTTGTTTGTTGTACAACATTCCATTTCTTTTCCATAAATTTGATTACCCGTAAAAAATAAATAAATAAACATAGAAAGCAGGAAGGGAAGGGTCTGGGGAGAATCATTCATAGATTTGTGTTCTATTTCAAAAGACATTGCACCATGGTGAATGGATTTTAATCCTTTCATGTCCTCATGTAGACATGAGGAAAATCTTGTGGTTGTCATTCACTGTGCGCACATACCGATGTATTGGTATACGCACACAATAAATGGCAGCCACAGGATTTTCCTCATGTCAACATGAGGACATGAGAGGATTTGAATCGACGGTGAACCCATTGGGCTAGCCATCTATTGCAAGACTAAGTAGATATCTCACTATTTTGCATCTACCGATGGGGTGTTTCTTAGCATATTTGGGTAGAGGCGTCAAAGGATTGGTCTGGGCTAAATTGGTGTCGGATTTTATAAGATCCGACTGAAACATGTCCATTAAGAGATTTGGACTGGGTGGGTTTCATTGTTTGCTGAGGGATTGCTTCATTGCTAAAGACCAACACCTCAATGAGGTAATGAGTACTCTCTTCGAGGATCTATCTATCCAAAAAAGTAAATAAATAAATAAAAAGGGTTGTGGGGGGGTGAGATGAAGAGTAACTCACTGTTACTAAAAAAGAAACACCGTGGCAATTGCCTAGCAAAGAAAGGTGTTCAATTGCGGGCGACAATGACTCAGTACACGTTTAGTTAGTTTCTCTTGAATCTAGTTTCTTGCATCTAAGATACTGTTGATGGTAATGATGAAGGTGAACCCTTAAAGTCAGATTTATATTCTTTTTTATGTCTTAGCTCTTGCTGATGGCAATATCAAAGGTGGTGTCTTAGAGTCAGATTTATATTCTTTTTTTTATTTATTAGCCCCAACTGATGGCATTGTCGAAGGTAAGGATTAAGGTCATTTGTTTTTTTTTTTTTTTTCATTCTTTGCTAGGTCTACTGGGTTTCCTTCCTATTTTATATTCTATCTTTTAGGCTCTCTTTGTTATAGTTAATATTTATGTTGATGAGCTATTTGTGGCAAATCATTTATGAGAACAAATTATGAGTTATAAATAATAACCATATGGTACCATTAGACATATTTCATAATAAATGATATAATTTATTTATTTTAAAAATAAATAAATACTGTAAATCATACCAAACAATTACATATGTCATACTATATTGTATAATTAAATCTATAATATATACCAAAGAGAGCCCAAATTCTAAAATCATATTTTTAACAGTAAATTATTTGTTATTGTTGCTTCCAATTCTATTATGAAAACCAGATTTATTGCCCATTTGAATTAAAATAAAAAATCTCAATTGTAGAGAAAAAAAAAAAAAAAAAAACTTCAATTCATCATAAAAAAAAGCTAGAAATGGTAAAGAGTGTCATCGTTCAAATATTACAAGAATTATCCTTAAAAAAAATGGACTTCATCATCCTGATGCAAACTTCTGTTCTCCACCATCTTTGCCCTATTGTTTGATTGATATGTAAATATGAAATGCTGCTTCTGTTCATCAACCATGTGTCAAAGTTGAAGTTCACCAAAACCAAATCATCTACTGGTTTTTCCTTCAGAGGAGCTTCCATTCTCTAAGCATCAGTTAATATCTTGCTATTGAAGTCGAAGTCAAAGTCGTAGTCGCATTCCGTGTTGAACGGGCATATCATATACTGTCCTCTAATATCCGAGGTTTCATCATTTTCATTCTGGGTTCTAGTGTTGCTGATTTGGCTTGTGGTCTGCTGTCCTTCTTCTGGGTTTTCATTATTTTCAGTCTGGGTACTAATGCTGCTGATGTGGCTTGCGGTATGCTGTTCATCAATCTGGGTTCTCATGCTGCTGATGGGGCTCGTGGTCTGCTGTTCTTCATCAATCTGGGCTCTAATGCTGCTGATGTTGCTTGTGGACGGCTGTCCATCTGGGTTTTCAACATTCTGAATCTGGGTTCTATAGTTGCTGGTGTGGCATGGTATCTGCTGTCCTTCATCATCTGGGTTTTCAACATTCTGAATCTGGGTTCTATAGTTGCTGATGTGGCATGGTATCTGCTGTCCTTCATCATCTGGGTTTTCAACATTCTGAACCTGGGTTCTATAGTTGCTGATGTAGAATGGTATCTGCTGTCCTTGATCCCAGGTTTCATCATTGTCATCTGAGTTTTCTTCACTTTCAATCTGTGATCTACTGGTAATCTCAATCTTACGCAGTTGATTTCTTTTCTGTCTAATAATTTCTTTTCTGTCCCTCCTCTTTTGTTTCGCGGTCATCATACTCTTCTCCTCCTCATCGTTCCCACCTTTTTCTTCCATGTTCAGAGATTCAAGTTCTTCAGTTGTAGGAAGAACAAAAAGAGCAAATCAAATCAATAGTGATTAGATCGAGTTTATGATATAACAGAAGGAAATAAAAGAATGTTCACACCAGCAAATCATTGATAAAGAAATCTCAGTTTATGATTAGATTATGGATTGAATCATGGAATCTGGATTAGATTGGTTATGATATATATAGGTTTCTTGGAGATTCTTTGTGGAATACGGATAAAGAATTACAAATTCACTATAAAAAGACAGGAGAAAGCTTCAAAAAGGAATTACAGTAAGCATTATTGAAAGCAGAGTAATGAAACAGAATATCAAGATTTGGAATGAAGCAGATGAGGTCATTTTTTCATTTCAAATATTATAGACGGAGGAAATTAAAAACAGAACACTGAAACGTAGAAAAGGAAACCAAGAAGAAAGAAAGAGAATATAATTTAAATGAATCCGGCAAGAGCAATCGAACAGAGAATTAATTACAAATAATTGAAAATTTAGACGCGAATAATACCTGAACTTGGAGAGACAGAGACGTTCTTCTTCTACTTCTTGTGATTTCTTGTTTGTTGTCTTTGACAAGTGTGATGGAAATTTGTGGGACAATGTAAAAATTAAGATGAACAGATGAAGAAAACGGAATGAAGATGAACAGATGAAGAAAACGGAATGAAGATGAACAGATGAAGATGAACAGATGAAGATGAACAGAATGAAGACGAAGCTGGTCTTCGATCGATCGATCGAGAGAGAATAGAAAGATCAAAGTATTCAAGGCGCAGGAGGGAAACTGGAGAGTGAACGAAGCTCTAAATTTAAAGGAAACAAGAATCAAGAAATGTGTACCAGTCCACGTCGGATGCCACATCACCTTCAAACTTTGACCTGACCGATCGTTAATAACGGATCTACTCCTAAGGAAGAGATCACGTAACTGTTGAATGTAAAGAGTCCCATGAACTCTCACATGTGATATGGAGTTCCATGTGCGTAGGACTCTCTCTCCTATCTACTAACTAACGAGTTCTATTAGAAGGAGGATTAAGTGTTTGAGTCTCCTAAATATACTCTGAGTCAATCTCTTGTAACCGATACTTGTTATGAATAAAACACTACATACTCAACTTGAGAAAGAGGATTTGATTTCTCTCACCTACGGTTCTTTTATGGTATCAGAGCTACCCTAACAGCTCCTTCAATTTTTTTTATCTCTCGCGTTTCTCTCTTGGCTTCTGACTCAAGCACCTCTTCTAGTAGCACCATCACTGCACCATCTTTGCAAGTTACTCCCTTTGGGTTCAGTGGTAACATCTCATATGTCTTACAAATTAAATTGGACAAAACCAATTATCTCCTGAAGGCTCAGTTCCTCCCTCTGTTTCGTTTCCATGGCTACCTCAAGTGTGTTGATGGCTCCAGCACATGCCCTCTTGCTATGCTACCGACCTCCTCTACTGATGCATCCTCCACTACCGTTAACCCTGACTACTCGGCATGGCAATAGTAGGATAAGATGCTACTCTGTTGCATCCTCTCGACGCTCACTGAATCAATGTACTCTCTGGTGGTCGGCCTCAACACTTCCCATGAGGTATGGTCTGCTTTGGAAAAATACTTCTCTTCTTCTTTACAGGCCCGACTTATGTAGTTAGAACTTCAACGGCGCTCTTTTAAGCGTGGCCATACCCCATTGGCTAACTACATTCAAAAGGCCAAGACTATTGGTGATTAATTGGCTATAGTTTCCAAGCCTGTTCCTAATTCTCAGATGTTGTTAAGCATCCATAATGGCCTCAGTCCTGAGTACGATGCCTTTGTTTCCTCCATTATAGCCAAACTCGACCCTATCAGTTTGGACAATTTTCTAGGTACTCTCAATAATTATGAAGTTATTTTACAGATATGTACTGCAGAGGCTGTTCCCCAGCAGCTTTGGCTAATCTTGCCACCAAACCACAACAGTATGATCAACAGTTACATAGGAGAGGACGGGGTCACGGCCATGGTAGAGGGCATGGCCGATCCATCCTTGATTATCAAGATAACTGACCTCGTCCTACTTTTTAGGTCCAACACAAGCCAGGTCACACTACACTTCAATGCTATCAGAGGTTCAACCCCAACTATGTTTATCAATGTACGCTGAACCTTCTACTTATGATGCCACTTGGTATCCTGAATCCGGTGCCACTCATCATCTCACTTCAATTATGTCCAATCTGCCTATTTTTGCTCCCTACACTGGCTCTGACTAGGTTCGTGTAGCCAACAGATCAGGTTTGCCTATTTCTCATGTTGATTCTTCCATTATTAATTCTCCCCTGTTTTCCTTGTCTTTAAACAATATTTATCATGTTCATGCTATTCAAAAAAAAATTGCTATCTGTTTCTCAGTTTACCCGTAATAATAACTGTTTCTTTGAATTTCATCCTTCATTTTGTTGTGTCAAGGAACGATCCTCGGGGAACCTCCTTCTGCACGACCAGAATAAAGATGGCCTCTATCTACTGAACAAAGCCTCCCCCAGCTCCTCTTCCTTAGGCCTTCAGTCTTTGCTCTGTCTCTGTTGGTGCTCGAGCCTCCTTGCAACTCTGGCATGAACGGTTTGATCACCCGGCTCAACGAATTGTGTCCACCATTCCTCACTAGCATCATCTTCTTGTCTTTAATAACTCTAGTTATAATTTTTGTGAACCATGTCAATTGGGCAAATCTCATCGATTGCCCTTTTTAAATTATATGTCTCGTAGTCAGTCCCCATTAGACTTAATTTACTCAGATCTCTAGGGCCCTTCCCCTGTTACTTCTATGTCTGGTTTTAAATATTATATAGCATTCGTTGATGACTTTAGTCAATCTATATGGTTGTTTCCTCTTACAGTGAAATCTGAGGCTTTATTTGTGTTTATTGCTTTTAAATCAAATGGTACGATTCATTAATAAGCAAATCAAATGCTTTCAGTCAGATGGGGGTGGCCAATTTGTCAAATTTTCATCTTATCTTAAGGCTCATGGGATATTGCACAAGTTTTCATGTCCCCACACACAGCAACAGAATGGAACGGTTGAATGGAAACATCGACATATAGTCAATTATAGTCTTACCTTGATGCTTCATAGTAAAGTTCCCAAGGAATATTGGGATTATGCCTTTACCACTTTGCTTTATTTACTGAACAGAATGCCCACACCAGTGCTTCGTAAAGCTTCACCTTATGAGACCCTATTTGGGTTTGCCGTGACTATACCTTCTTGAGATTTTTTGGGTGCCTATGCTACCCTTCGTTGCGCCCTTATTAGAAGCACAAATTTGATGATCGCTGCCTCCCTTGTGTGTTCCTTGGGTACTCCTCGTAGCACAAAGGGTACAAATTCCTCCACCATGCCACTGGTCGTATTTACATTTTTCATCACGTAATATTTAATGAATTGGCATTTCCCTTTGCTTATACCACACCACCCACAGCCACCACCCCACTTAAGGTTTTCTCTCCCCTTCCCCTTGTGATCCACAAAATCAGTACAATCCCTCCTCTATGATAGGGGGTGTCCACGGTTTCCCTATAGCCACTTGCTCCCTACCCTCTACTTGATCCTGATCCTACCACTAATCCCCCCGTCCCTATGAGGTCTCTCCCCAATCGCCCCCTTACCTCCCTCTACATCCACCCATCCTATGATGACTAGGTTTAAAATTAAAATCCATAAACCTAAAGTCCTCCACACCACCCTTCATCTATGTGTCACTATTTTAATTAACAAGTCCTTCCCCTTGAGCCTACTTGTTTTACCATTGCCAACAAGGAAACACATTGGAGGGCCATATTTTAAATTGAAAAAAAAAAAAGCGGCTTCTTCCAAAATGTATTATTTTCACATATAATAGAGACATTACAAATGGTATAATTTTGTAAGACACCGAAAAAAAATGCCAATCTAGAGTATCATAAACTTTTGTTATTTTTTTGGTAAAAATAAAATCCATTGAAGTATAAAATAGAAAGGAGCCAAGGCTTCATTTACATCAACTTCATGAAGCCTAGGAGAATGAAATGGTCATTTAACCAACCCCAAAATGGTTAAGGCCTTCTGGGCAAGGGTATGAGCAACTTTATTTGCTCCCCTTGGAACTAAAGAAAAACGATAAAATTGAAAAAAATGAACTTAGATGTAGAATTTCCTGAATGATAGGCTGTATGGACAACTCACAGGAAAAGCTTTTAGAAAAGATAAAATCTATCACCTCCTTACAATCAGTTCCCACCCCTATGTCTTTATAATCCGAAGATAGAGTCATCTAGATAGCCTTCCTAATAGCAAGATCCTCTCCTACTAGAAAAGGCATTAAGAATATTGCCTTAGTGGTCTTGAAAGATAAAACCAATATCACTAGAACCATTATCCAAACTAGCGTTGGAATTTAACTTGATGCATCCAGGGTTTGGAAGAGTCCAGGTATCCGTAGAGCATGGATCAAGCATCTTATGAGCATGGTGATCTAAAGTCTAGGTAGCACTAAAGAACTCTAGATGAGCTGATTTAGATTTTTTGATAACCTCGAGAGGGCTTCAATCATGAGATTAAAAAATAACATCATTTCAGGCTCACCACAGGTACCAACATAAGAATGAGGCAAGATTAAATGCTCTAGATGCTTACGATTTAGAATGCTGAAAAAGGACATTCTATTTCCCAATTATATTTCCTAATCCAAGATGAAGCTTCATATTTTCTTCAAGGGGAATCTTCTGGGATAAGGAAGAACCAAACCACACTGATTGAGCGAAAGGGCAAGTTAAGATGAGAAGTTCCATAGATTTTATGTCATAACCACAACGTTTACACATTTGGTCAATCTTAATATTCCTTTGAAAAAGACCCTCGCCCGAACCAATGCCTTCATTATAGACTCTCTATAAGAAGGATTTTATTTTCGGTATGGATTTGCAATGCCAAATCCATTTCCAAATCTGTTTTGGAATAGTCTGTCACTCCTTAATCTTGGATGAGGATGGGGTGGAAGAGTCAGATTTAGCCTGTTGATTTGGAAGGAAATGATAAGCAGATTTAACCATGAATACCATTTTTAGCTGTCATCTTGACTAATCTCTCCTCCCTAGGAAAGAGACTAAGAAGAATATTTAAGATTGCCTCAGCAACTCTTGGATGGAAGATTTTTTTCAACCAGATATTTTTTTCATATCCTATTAGAGGGGTCAATCAGATCTTTGATAAATAAAAGGGAAAAACTGTGTGGCATGGGTTGGTCAATCTTCCAATTTAGAAGTGAAGGAATCCAACGATTGTAAGCTTTTTAGTATTACAAATGGATTACAATATGTCCCATCTTATGATTGGATGCATAGCCATGTTTGTGTATGCATGAAACCTTTCGCCTAAATATATTTAAACAAACTTCCATATGGATTTTTCTTCATCACAAGTTTTTAAGTTTTCGGCTAATGGCGAACACCATCTTGAGAGATTAGACGTTCTGCAATGATAGAAAGAAGCAAAAAGTATAAATTATTGATTTGATAAAAAGAATACCAGAGAAGAAAACATGAAAATGAATGTAATTAATGTAATTGAATTGTTACAGATTCAGTATAATAAACCCTTGGAGAATACAGAAGAAAATGTTAATAACCGAAGAGCTAGCTTGCTATAAAGTAATCGACAATTGAAAAGACTAGAAGAAATGGAATATATTATTAAAGATTTATATTGAAGAATAAATGGGTTATTGTATGACTCCTAAGATCACAGCAGTATGATGAGAACTAATTAATGGGAGAGATGAAGTTGGAGAAGCAAACAATACCTTCTATAACTTGAGAGACAGGAAGCTCTTCTCCATTTCTTTGTCTCCTTAGCTTTCTGTAGTTCTGTACTCAAGGGAGAATATATAAGAAGTATAAGAGGAAACATATGAACAAAATATAGGAACTAAAACACAGCATACACACATCGAGAGAGAGAGAGAGAGAGAGAGAGAGAGAGAGAGAGAGAGAGAGAGAGAGAGAGAGAGAGAGAGTTTCTAGCAGAAGTAGAAAGGAAATTGATTGCAGATGTAAGAGAGGAGACTAGATGACATTTTTTCTTAACACCGTTTGTTAAACCTTTGAAGGCCCCGGTTCTAGGCTTATATATAACCTAAAGGTATGATGGTCATCTTCATGTAGGAATTCAAGCTCTCTTTTTTTTTTTTTGGGGGGGGGTGTGGAGGGGTGCAAACAAATATTTTATTGATGAGTAATAGGATTACAAGCCGAGGCCTAAATGATAGAAGGATCAATCAACCAAGGAGAAGATAATGGCCAATCAAACATTCCTGAAACCGTTAGGGCCTTTCGAGCAAGGGAATGAGCTAAAGTATTAGCATCCCTTGGAATAAAAAAGAAAGAGCATTCTTCACAAGAATTTGCTAGATAGGAATTCAGGCTTTAACGTATCAAAATCAAAGAGCATCTCAGATTGCTTTATCCTCTACTAGAACTGCATTCTAGCTTTGCCCACCATACATCAAGCAATCCTACAATGACAGAATTGCATTCATGGTTTCTTATAACAGATTAAGATCCAATTCCTTGGAACTTTTAGAAACCTGCAAGGATGAAGAAAGAGTCTAGTAATATTATCAGCACCTCCATGTATATTTTGTTCTAAAAGAATACCAGATTTCTCATCTTTGAGTAATTCCATTACCAATAGTTACAAATATTTGTGGAGAAAAATAAACATCATCAAAATGGGGGAAACTACAATTTTCCCCTACTTTTTTTTTATTTCACCCCAAAAAAAATGCATGTTTCAATTCAAACACTCACCAAATCGCTTACTAAAATCGTACCATATTATTAATTCTTAGGGAAAAATACCATTTCCTCCCTTGTGGTTTGCCCAAAATACAAATACCCTCAATTGTTCAAAGAAGTACGAATACCTCCTCCACAACGACTATTAAATTACAATAAAATCCACTCCTTTAGGTATATTCTGTTAAATGCTGACGGTTTATGGCCAATGTTTTTGTAATGATCAAAGTAATCCCATTCAAGGGTAAAGTACCTGACTTACCCTCATAAAAAAAAGAATCTAATGTGCCCCTGTCAGTCCAGACAAACATTGCCCTCGTCGATGCACTCGATGAAAGCCTCATCGCTGCCTTCATCACTGCAACTACTAGCAGTTTCTTTCATCCTGATCCTTGATGCTGTAATTGGCATCATCGCCGGTGTTTCCTCCCGCAAAAACTCAGGCGTCGACAACCATATTACCTTGTGTTTTTCTTTGATCAAATCTGGTGTAAGAAAGGTGACTAAGAGATAGAGAGGAGAGAGGAAGAAACAGAAAAGAGGGTTTGAGGGAGGAGAACTGGAAAATATGATCAGTGGCAGCGATGCTTGGTAATATTTTTTTTTAGATCAACGGTTTCATCCCAAATCTATAGTGAATCCATTATAGTCTGTTGAGCATTCCACAATCATATTTGACTAAAATTATGTCACTCAACAAAGTTCCTGAGAATGAGATTTCTTCGGTTCATTTGAGTTTTCAACAACTGGTAAATTTTATCTGAATTCATTCTGGCCTTGATTGTGATCAAGCATCAGGATAACACATGCAAAACTTATCTCTCTGGTTGATCCAACCACCTTTCATAAAATCCATGGGAACTGGTGCTTTTGAAACCCCACAGTCTCTATGATAGAAAGTTCCATTAGCACTAACCAGGACGGCGGATTCGTACCCAGAGAAAAGATTTATGCCTCGTTTGATAACACTCCAGCTCCCCTGGAGCTACTTCTGGTTTGGAGTCGTTGTCTACTTCTTCTCCGGAGTCACTTTTTTTAGAGTAAAATGTTGTTTGATAACGCTGCTCCATAATCAAAAGAGTATGCTTCCAGAATACTGTTTGGTGGTGGTGGGTGGTGAGAGGTGGGTGATGGTGGTGGTGGTGGTGGTTGTGGCAGTAGTGGTGGCAACGGTGGTAGGTGGTAGGTGGTGGTGGTGGCGATGATGGTGGTGGTAGGTAGTGGGTAGTAGTGGTGGCGGCGGTAGTGGTAGGTAGTGGGTGGTGGTGGTGGTAGGGGTGGTGGGTGGTGGTTGGTGGTAGTATCGGTGGGGGTGGTGGTGGCTACGGTGGTGGGAGGTGGGTAGTAGGTGGTGGTGGCAGAGGTGGTGATGGGTGATGGTGGTGGTGGCGGCGAAGGTGATGGGTAGTGGTGATGGCTATGGGTGGGTGGTGGTGGTGGCAGTGCCACTGGTGGTGGTGATGGCTGTAGGTAGTGGTAGTAGCTCCCGACTCTATACAAATACCAGCATTTAGTTGCTCCAGAGCAAGAGAAGTGTTTTAGCCAAATTCCGTATCCGAGGTCCATGATGCTGACGGGGCCTGCAAGACGAAAACAAGAGGCAAGAGAGGAGTGGGCCTTATGACCCCGGATCCACTCCGATGACAAAGTTAGGAACCTGTGAACAGTTAATGGGCTCGGGATCCGAGCCCACCTTTTATGTGGTAAGGCAAGAGAGAAATCCCGAGTCCGAAGTGTCAGGATGAGAATCCCAAGAATAAGTAATGTTTTGTGTACTTGAAATCTTGGGATTTGGGGTATTTATAGTGAACCGTGCTTTTTCCATAAATGTCAATTTTTCCCTTCGCTGTATTTGATGCCTAAAATGTCCTCATAATAGCTTGGGAATGACGCTTTTATCCTTACCCATTGACTGGATTTATAGGGATGCTCTCTTAGATCCATGTGGCAATGTATACGTAGATGATTGGGTCCTAGCTGTCACCATCTCATCGGTGACATGGGAAATTTCCCCAACACTTGCATCGTTGCTCTGTTGAATCTACAAGATTCGACTGAGTAGGTAAAAAATTGAATAGAAATTCCCCCCAACACTTGCCTCATTGTTCTGTTGAATCTGCAAGTTTAACTGAGTAAAAAAAAAAAATAGAAACCCCAAAGTTGACACTAACCCTTGAGATCATCTGCTCTGGCTGGTCCGAGGAAGGTGGTTTTAAAGAAATAAGTCTGTCTTGGAGTTGACCCATGCTGCATAAATGTTTGAAGCGGAGGACCGATGTGGGTGGCACAACCAATACACATCGGTCCATTCCTGAATATTGACCGATGTGAGGGGTGCCGATGTGAGCGGCGGAACCAATACACATCGGTCCATTTTTTAATACTGACCGATGTGAGTCATAGGATTTACACGTGACCTACTTCTTTATAAGTATTTGAAGGTGGCCGATGTGATGGGGCTGATGTGGATGGCACGGCCAATACACATCGGTCCTCTTGGAAATCTTGACTGATTTGACTCGTGGGATTTTCATGTGACCCACATTTGAACAAGTGTCTGAATGGGGACCGATGTGATGGGGCCGATGTGGGCAGCGCGGCCAATACACATCGGTCTATTTTTGAATACTGACAGATGTGAGTCAGGGATTTACACGTGACCCACTTTTCATAAGTATTTGAAGATGGTCCATGTCATGGGGCTGATGTGGGTGGTGCAACCAATTCGCATTGGTCCATTTTTGAATACTAATTGACATGAGTCACGGGATTTACACGTGACCCACTTCTTCATAAGTATTTGAAGGGTGGCCGATGTGATGGAGCTGATGTGGACGGACACAGCCAATACACATCGGTCCTCTTATAAATCTTGACCGACGTGAGTCATGGGATTTGCACATGACCCACATTTGAACAAGTGTCTAAATGGGGACCGATGTGATGGGGCCGATGTGGGCGGTTCGGCTAATAAACATCGATCATCTTGAAAATCTTGATCGATGTTAGTTAAGGATTTTGCACGTGACTCATTTCTTCATAAGTGCTTGAATGGGGGCTGATGTAATGGGGCCGATGTTGGCGGCGTGACCATTACACATCGGTCTTCTTGAAAATCTTGACCATCGATCTACATGAAAATCTTAATCGATGTGAGTCGTGGGATCTGCACGTGACGTCTTTTTGGGCCTTAAATTGGATTCAAGTTGGCAGATCGGGTTTGACATATGGAAACCGCAAGGTGGGACCCGACTAATGGACCTACCTTCCAGCGTCGGTAATTAATGCTGTTAGGATCTAGTCTTATCAGCATGCTCCACGTAGATGCTCGCTTCCCCTTGATGTTTCTAAATATATGAGATGTGGGTCTCCTTATTTCTTACAGTGATGTTGGAAGAGCTAGGATAGAAGGCAAGGCAGTGGGAGTTTCTCAGAGTGTTTTTGACCTCTTGATCGTGCTATCTTCGGTCTTCATCAATAAATTTTCCTTCCCTTGTACTTCTTTTTTGAGCGCCTTGTTACTTTGAATGATGTTGGGTGCTAAGGGGATATGGATGTGGAGATAGACGTGGAGACAGTAGATGTAGAGGGGCCCAGATTGGCCTCCTCCAGCAGTGGGTCATCATCCTCCAGTAGTGGGTCTAGCGACAGTTCATCCTCTTCTGAGGAAGGGTCTACAGGTCATGTCTCCGAGGGCAATCCCGAGGTGGAACTTAAAACACAGCCATTTAAGGAGGCGCTGACCTCTGTCTCTTCTTTCAGAAATGCGGGGGTGGGTCCATCTTCGTCCGCTCTATCTAAGTAGGAGTAGGCAACTGGCGTATCCACCCACGGTCTAGGAATCAAGGTGATTCATGAAGCTAAGGAAAGCGCTGACCCCCCCCCCCCCGAATTCGATGCATGGGAAAAAGCCTGTTTTCTGACCGTAGTCAAGTTTTTTAAACTTCACGACCGATATCAGATACCCCCTGATGTTGAGAATCGGATGCCTGAGCCGGGTGAAAGGGCCTGTAGGAATCGGGGTCGGAGTTGTGCGTGAACTTAGAGATGTTCAAGGCTGGTTTCCATATCCCCATGTTGCGGCTGGTGGCTGGTATCATCGAGTATTATAGGGTCACGCCAATCCAGCTGATGCCAAATGCCTAGAAAAACATGAGGGGCTTCATTGCCTACTTCCGATAGATGGGCAAAAAGCCCACCTTGAACATGTTCAGGACCATGTTCACTTTCAACGACCACTACAAGTCGAGGTGGTATTATTTTGCCAAGAAGCCAGAGTATGCTGACATCTTGGCGGACAAGCCCACATCCATCAAGGTGTGGAAGAATAAATTCTTCTACATTCAGGGTGAAAAAGTCATACTGGGAAATATTTGGGTGAAATAGGATGCTGAGTCACTTAATGCCAACATGACGCTCCGACCCTTTGAGTCTGAGTTGTTGCAATGTGCCCGATGGTCAGAAGAGACCCCAGTTTGTGTTGCCGATCTGAGAAACCCCTTTTATTTATATAAACACAAGCTTTGTGAGTATTTTCATGTCATTCCTTTCTTATTCGAGCTCTAACCAAAGGCTGATTTCATCTTGTTTGTTGTAGTGTTGCTATCCAAAGAGTACTCGCTGGAGCTGCGACAAAAGGTAGAGGCCAAGGAGCTTGAGGCTGAAGAGAAAAGACTCAAGGCTGAGCAAGATAAGTAGAGGCTCCAAGAGAGGCGGAGGGGCTAGGGTGAGCCCTTGAGAAAAACTTTGAAGAGACCACGTAAAACTTTTCCTGACTCAGCTCTTGCCGACGCGGTCCGCATCTATGCCATGCCATTAATTCCTCAGTACCATATTCTCGACTTTTCAGGGAAGGGGACCAACATAGTGACTCTCGAGGCCATGCTTGCTCTTGCGGATACTACGGGTGTTAGGCCGGAGCGGCACCCCACTCCTTAGTCATCACAACGGCATCCCACTCCCCAGTTTTCCCAACTGAGGGAATACATGTCTATGGGGGGTGATATGAGTGATATCTGGAGGATTCCATTGATGGGCCCTTTGCCTAGGAAGAAGAGTGGCAATGAGCAAGTCTTTCGTCTAGACTGGGCGCTGACAAAGGATGACATGGAGATGGGCGACATCCATACGGTGCACGAGTTAATAAAAGGTGTCGTCCTTCCTCACAACTGAGAGTTGGTATCTAAACTATCTACTGCATTGCTGATATCGGGCATGGACACCTTGGGCGCTGGGGTGAGTTGCTGTTGTTTTTCGTTTTTGTATAAGATGTATTTGATTCAAGAATGTAGTAACTTTGCTTCTGTTCTTTCTTGGACAACTTTTGGCATACATGGAGATGCTAAAGCAGCACGCAGAGCAAACGACTAAGGATTTAGGTGAGATAGACTAGAAGCTGCACCGGGTGGAGGAGCAGCGGGACGATGCTCGGGCGCAGCTAAGTGCAAAGGAAGATGAGGTCCGTACTATTGCGACTGAGAACGCTCTACTCCAAACCAAGGTGGAATCCTTGCTAAAGGAGAAAGCCAACCACCAAGAGGCGAGTATAAAAACTCAAGCCCGCATCTCCAAGTTGAAGTCTGCTAGTGAGATCTCTCGAGCTAGCGCTACCAAGTACAAGGATGCCTTCTGCAAGGCCAGATCCATAGCTGCCTAGGCCATCCGTCTATACAAGAAATCTGAGGTATTGAAGGAGCTGGTGGGGAAGCATTCGCTACCTAGCTTTACCTAGGGTGCTGAATCGCTTGAGGAAGTTTGTAAATCAGTGGGTCCCAGGGGTGGACTATTCTGAAACAGAATGTCTGAAGTCGGTCAAGGTTTCATTGGAGGAGGCAGAAGAGGATGACCCAGAGATCCTCCAGCAGCTTGCAAAAGTGTTCGATCGAGAGGATCCTCCATCATCTCCTGACGTCGAGGTGGGAGATTCACCTATACATGGTCAGGCTTCTCGAATGGGTGGGGAGTTTCCTTCTACACTGTGGGTCGGTATTTCTCCCACGATAGGGCTTCCTATCACCCCGGCAGTTCTTTCCCTTGTAATCGCGAGGCTTCTAGTAGTGGCGGTGGGTCGGCCCATGAAGCAGATGGTGGCCTTTGATCTTGTATATTTTCTCTTTTTTTTTTTAAAAGTGCTACATGGTGCCCTTAGGTTGGTTTTTGTAAAAGGGGCCCTGCTTTGAATTTTGTAAATTTTTGCAATCTATATATAATCGTCTTCCTTTTTTCTGATTGTAAGTGTTATTCCATACTAAATTGTTGTAGGAGTTGGTTGTACTTGTGTTTTTCAGCGCATGTCATTGCTTATTACCATCTACCCTCCTTGGCCAAATGTGTTCGTATAGTAGACTCTTTTGGCCTAATGGGTCACTTGCCATTTTTTGGGCTTGATTTACCTCTTCGGCCGAATGTACTCTCAAAGTGAACTCTTTTGGTCGAGTGGCTCACTTTTCTATGTTGGAGCTCAATCTACCCTTCTCGGCCAAATGTGTTCTCAGAGTGAACTCTTTTGGTCGAATGGGTCACTTCTGTGTGCTGGAGCTCAATCTACCCTCGTTGACCCAATGTGTTCACATGGAGATATCTTTTAGCCGAATGGGTCACCTTTGTATATTGGAGCTCAATCTACCCCCCTCAGCCAAATGTGTTTGCATGGGGAACTCTTTTTCCGAATGGGTCTCTTTTGAATGTTGGACAAGACGTATCGGTGGAATGTGAAAAATTTTCATTGATTGCAGTCGTTACACTTTTGGCAAAAGAGTTGTATAGGCTTCAGTATGTCATTTAATTTTGAGAAAACTACTGGTAGAAAAGACGGAGGTGCTCTACGTTCTAGACGCGAGGTAGGGGCTTGCCCTCCATGTCCTCAAGATGATAGGCACTGCTTTGAAGTGTCTACGTTACCTTGTACGACCCTTCCCAGTTGGGGGCCAGCTAGCCTTGGTTGGTAAGATTTGAGGCAAGAGTGCTACGGAGCACCAAGTCATTGACGTGGAACATCCTTTCTTAGACACGCTTGTTGTAATGCCGAGATATCATCTATTGTTGGGCCGCTATTCTGATATGTGCCTGGTCCCGGACTCCTTTAAGCAAATCTAGGTTCGTCCGGAGGCCATCATCATTGGTTGCGGGATCATAATATGTCACCCTGTGGGACAAGACACAGACTTCAAGGGGATTATAGCCTCTATTCCAAATGCTAGCAAGAAAGGTTATTCGTTGGTGGCCTCCTTGGGAGTGGTGCGGTCTGCCATAAAATGTACGATAGCTCATTTAACCATCGCCCTTTGGCGCCTTCCAAGCTTATCTTTATTTCTTGTATGAGGATTTTGTTGGTGGACTAGGTTTGGTCGCAAGTTTGAGGGTGCTTGACCTCGCCGTGCCTATGATCAATGTTGTTCTCCAAGAAATACTCGACAAAGGCTTTGTTGGTGAATTGTGTGCCATTATCAATGATCAACACGCAGGGGATGCCGTAGCGATAGACGACTGACTTTTTTAAAAATTCCTAGATTGTACTCTTAGGGATGCTAGACACTACCTCTACCTCAGCCCACTTTGTGAAGTAATCCACCGCTACTATGACATGCTTCCATTGGTATTGTTCCAGTGGAAAAGGTCCCATGATATCCATCCCCCCTTGTGGTAAATGGGATAGGTAAGGAGATTGGCCTTAGAGGTGCTACTCGGAGGTGAGGGACTGGGGCTTACAATTGGCTCTTTTCACACTTCTTGACAAAGTCCAACATTCCTCTTGCATCTTAGGTCAGTAGTACCCCTGTCGAAGGATCTTTTGTGCTAAAGCCCAACCACCTACATGTGAACCACAAATACCCTCGTGTACATCTTTTACTGCTAAGGCTGCCTTGGAGGGTCGCAGACACCTAAGCAATGTGAAGGTGAAGGCTTTCTTGTACAAGATGCCCTGTTTTAGAACATAATGCGTTGACTTTGACAAGATCCTTTGGGTTTCTATTTTCTCATCTGAGAGTCTTTCGCTTTCTAAGTACCAGCGGATTGGGTCTATCCACGAGGGCTCCCCCTCAATGGGCATTACCATTTCCTTACTTGGATCGACATTGGACTTGGCCAAGGTTCCAATGTAAACCGAATGGCTCAAATTGAATAGGTCTGACATTGCTAGCTTGGAGAGCGCATCCGCTTGTGTGTTTTGATCCCTTAAGACATGTCTTAGGGTAAGCCATCGAAGGCTGATGTCATTTCTCGAACCTTTGCCATGTAGGCCACCATATTGGCCTTACGCGCCTTGTACTCCCCATTGATGTGCTTGAATACCAGCTGTGAATCACTGGACGCATCAATCTTTTTAGCACGAACAACTTTGGCCAATCACAACCCAACGAGGGGTGCCTCGTACTCTGCCACATTGTACATTGTTTGAAGCATGAAACCTGAATCGTAAGGCATATTGGATTTGGAAACCCTCAGGGCTTGTGAAGATGAGGCCGGCATCGCAATCTCCCCTGTTGGAGGCTCTATCCATGAACATGGTCCATGGGATCTGGGATGTCTCGACCACGCTGTCAGCATTTCCTTCATCTTCGGGTTCCTCCAGAAGTGATGACTCGATCAACAAATCTACCAGAGCCTGTGCCTTAATAGCTGTCCGAGGCCTATATATATGATATTGAATTCCAAAGAAAAGCAGAAATTGTGTCCACTATTCTTCACTAGCATCATCTTCTTGTCTTTAATAACTTTAGTTATAATTTTTGTGAACCATGTCAGTTGGGCAAATCTCATCGACTACCCTTAAATTATTTTTCTCGTAGTCAGTCCCCATTAGACTTAATTTACTCAGATCTCTAGGGCCCTTCCCCTGTTAGTTCTATGTCTGGTTTTAAGTATTATATAGCATTCGTTGATGACTTTAGTCGATATACATGGTTGTTTCCTCTCACAATGAAATCTGAGGCTCTATCTGTGTTTATTGCTTTTAAATCTCAAGCAAATCAAATGCTTTTAGTCAAATGGGGGTGGCGAATTTATCAAATTTTCATCTTATCTTAAGGCTCATGGGATATTGCACAAGTTTTCATGTCCCCACACACAGTAGCAGAATGGAACGGTTGAAAGGAAACATCGACATATAGTCGATTCCAGTCTTACCTTGATGCTTCATAGTAAAGTTCCCAAGGATTATTGTGATTATGCCTTTACCACTTTGGTTTATTTACTGAATAGAATGCCCATGCCAATGCTTCATAAAGCTTTACCTTATGAGACCCTATTTGGGTTTGTCCTGACTATATCTTCTTGAGAGTTTTTGGGTGCCTATGCTACCCTTGGTTACGCCCTTATCAGAAGCACAAATTGGATGATCGCTCCCTCCCTTGTGAGTTCCTTGGGTACTCCTTGCAGCACAAAGGGTACAAATGCCTCCACCGTGCCACTGGTCATATTTACATTTCCCATCATGAAATATTTAATGAATTGGCATTTTCTTGCTTATTCCATTCCACCTACAGCCACCACCCCATCTACGGTTTCCTCTCTCCTTTCCCTTCTAACCCACAAAATTGGTACAGCCCCTCTTCTATGATAGGGGGTGTCCACGTTCTCCCCACAGCCACCTGCTCCCTACCCTCTACTTGATCCCGATCCTACCCCCAATCCCCCGCCTCCTTTTGGGGTCTTCCCCTAACCGCCTCCCTTACCTCCCTCCACATCCACCCATCCTATGAAAACTAAGTCTAAAAATAACATCCATAAGCCTAAAGTCCTCCACACTACCCTTCTTCCCATGTGTCACTATTTTCATTCATAAGTCCTTCCCCCTTAAGCCTACTTATTTTACCACTGTCAACAAGGACACACATTGGTGGGTTGTCATCTCCACTGAGCTCAATGCATTATTAAAGAATGGCACATGGGAATTGGTACCTTATCAGCTTGGTATGAATCTCGTAAGGTGTAAATGGATCTACATACTCAAAACTAAAGTTGATGGTTCCATTGATCGTTACAAAGCATAGTTAGTGGCCAAGGGCTATGGTCAACAGTATGGCTTTGATTACGATGAGACATTCAGTCCCATGGTAAGCCCACTACCATATGTATTGTATTATCTCTCATTTTCACCTTTAGTTGGTCTCTTAGGTAGTGGGACATTCACAATGCATTTTTACATTGCTTTTTCCAGGAAAGGGTGTATGGCGCAGGCAGCTGGTCTTGCTCATTTTCAGAGGACTAAGTTGGCCAAAGTCTAATGCACCTGGGCTCACCCTGCCTCTCAACGTCCTCCTCTGTTACCCACACTGACAATCATTCTGGCATTATTACCTGCCCCTACGACACTACGAATCCCAATCAAAAAGTTATCTCCAGCCGAGATGCAGCAGAGACGCGATAAAGGCCTGTATTACAACTGTGACGAAAAATTCAAAGCCGGCCATCGCTGTTGTAAGACCTGCACTCCATTAACCTGGTCTAACCATGTCGTGCCAGGTCTTCCCATCATAATCGACTTAAGTGAACCAACTGGATGAAGAAACCACAAAGCCAGGTAAGAAACCAGTCTCTCGTAGGTTGTCCAGTCGGTAATATTAGGTTGTCCGGTCCTCGTAGTGGTGACTTATCAGTCGACCGGTCACGCCCAGAATCTGGCTCCGAGATTAAGAAATTTTTCTAATTTGAGGAGATTATCTCCTAATTGAGAGGTGACTCTATATGGAGACTTTCTCCCTATAAAGAGGATATCCCTCAATCTTCTCTTACTCTTTTGATCAATCTTAAATCCTAGAATTGAGAGAAAGAGAGGAGAAGAAGGAGAAGAAGGCTTAGAGAGGAAGGAGGCTTGAAGAAAAAAGAAGAGGTTCTGTAAAAGGAGGAAATCACCGTTGATTTCTACTCAATCTCATTACGAAGCCAACAGTAAGTCTCTTTGTCTCTACAGAATGTGAGGCTACGTTGGAATTTGGATATTGATTACAGTATTGGTAGAACAAACCCAATATCAGGATTGTAATCACTAGATATCTTGATAAACCTAAAATGAACTATAATGGTTAGAGTTACATTGAATGAGACCAGTCACTAATGACTAATGGCCATAGAATTACCTAGGATGGATCCTAGTGTTGAGCTGAAGAATTGACTCAGAAGGAATTCGGACTGAAAGACAAACCTGGAGTATGACTCAGGAGTTGTCCAATCCCTTGAACAATAGGCTATATAGGAGACCGAGGCCACTGGTTACTTTCAGGGAGTCTACAAAGTTTTGTCTAGATTACTCATCGATTGACCAATAAAAGACCGGTGACTCGATTGGACAATGTCTGGAAGACTTATATTGGAGACCGAACAATGAAACAGAATACACAACTTAATGGAATTGAACCCTAATCTAAGTTCATTAATTATTTAGATTTTTCACTAGTTCAAGATAATTTCTAAAGCTTGAAAGAGGAACAAACATCATTCACAGGTGAGGGAACAAGACCTAAACTAATTGGTTAATAACAAACTACCTTTTACTTTCTGTTAATTTGACTGTTGTCTAACTTATATTATTATTTGTGCATCTCACATGTCATCCAATAATTACTATTCATGTTCATGTATATTTTATTTTTATTTTTATTTTGTTATAATAATGATGATAGGAATAGGCATGTGCTTGTGTGTGGTTGGCGTGTTGAATGGGGAGAGGTTATAGCATCAAACCATTCACCACATTGACATCGTCGTATCACTATTACTTTAGCGGAACTAGTACGTCATAAGGTACCAAGGGGATGATCACATGTGTGGCTATAGCTCTGCCAGTGGACCCTAGCTCTATCTCTATAGGCAAATTGAGGGATGTTGGGGTAAGGCATTGGATACAAATCTGATGGCATCTAGGATTGGCTAGACATGAACCTAGTTTTTAAGCCCTTGCTAGTAGGTGCATACATACTGGTATGGGATAGAGTGTTAGGAGGAGTGCTAACGATGTGTGATTCATTAGGCTCTAGCTCTATCTTTGTTTTGTAGTGGGTGATGTAGGACAACAGCAGTGTGTGATCCATTGGGCGTACTCACACTCTCGTGTATGGAGGTGTGGTGGTCGCTTATTCTTACCATAACACATTGTAAACTTATACCAGACCAAAGATATGAATATGACACCATGCATATGTTTGTTGCATTATTTTTTTTACTCACTGAGCTAAGTTGTGAGCTCACGCTACGACGTCGTATATTTCTAGTTGATGATGCAGGTATAACTGTCGAAGACTATGTCAATGCGTCATCGTATGGACACGTGGTGGCTATGGACATGCAAGCCATGGAGGACAAGCATGACCCATCATACGAGTGTTTCCACTGTTTTTACGCTTAGGATTTTATTTTTGTTTTTAGCTTATGAGAATTTCTAATATAACTTATTAAACTACATTTTGGTTACATTTGAGATAATTGGTTTATTTAGTATTATCACTATAGACTCTGAGTTCATTATTAATGATATTCTTTTATTTATTTAATACCTCTGATTATGTACAATGTATGGTTTGATGGTTGGCACAGTCTTATGTGATCCTAGCTTAAACCGATGGCTTAGTGACGGATCATTCACACTTCTGGTTCATCCAGAATTATGGTGTGATAACTTGGTATCAGTGTGCTCAGGCTCTACCCATCAAACCTGAATACATTTACATGTGTCTATGAACTGAGATAGGATAAATAAAAGCTTTAATACAAACACACCATAAACACGTTGTTAGTTGAGACAGAAAATATAGCAAGACAATAATGCACATAATAAAAGAGAAAACTATATATATGAACAGAAAAAAAAATGAAAATAAAGTGTACTCAAATAAGAACTAGAGTATGGTCTACAATCCAGAAAGTTACTTTAGAAAATATAAACATAAAAAGATAAATTGTTCAATAATATAAATGTATCTAACTTTGGGCAGGCAGGGGAGGTGGTGACTCCCTATCCCTGTCATAATCCCTAGCATAAGTAGTCAGAAGCCAGTGTAGCTCCTTTCGAAAAACCTACAGACTCTTTGCCAGCTCCACTACATGTTGATCAGTAACACACTGAGCCTCCCATGTAAGGCCCCCAGCCTAGGGTTCAAGGCCAAAAGCGTCACATGAAGAATCTTCTAACTAACAACCAAGTCCATAGACTGCTCACACATGCACAAATATCACATAACATTGAATAGCGAAACACATAGTGTATCAATTTTTTCCAAACAAATACTTACACACATATTTACAAAGGTCTAGTGCTATCTGGTGACAGAACAAAAATATATACAACATCATGCTCAAATGTTTACACAAACTTATTTACTTATTTACAATGACTTAGTTTCTTTCAAAAACTTCCTTAAACTAACTAGGAGGAGTCTAAGGATTCAAGTGCTTCCCTCTTTAGGGACTTGTTCTTCAAATTCTAGCATAATCTCTTGGCTTTCCTTATCTTCCTCTGAAAGATTGACTCAGTGAAGAAAAACTATGTACTTACACAACAAGCAAAACAACCAACATAACAAACATATACCAATGATATAAATTATCAAAGACATAAATAGAACAATAGTAAACAGTTTCATGAACATCTAAAATGTAAATACACATGAACAACAAATTTAACAAGGACAAATGTAACTGAATACCAAATTAATCAATCCTAACAATTTATTTCGTATATATTTTAGGCTCGAGGTCTGTGCTTGCTGTAGTGTGCACAAATAGTTGGAGCCATGATATACATATATGGTTTATACATTTCCTCATGGTTTACATATTTCCTCATAGATCACACATTTTCTCATGGGGTCCTTAAGCTGACCAGGCTACCATGGGGTCCTTAAGCTGACCAAGCTACCACAGAGTCCTTAAGCTGACTAGGCTATCATATCACGTATCTCTACTCATTACCTAACCCCTTAATGGGAAGGGGGCAGCAAACATGGGTCCTAATATTTATTTATTTTTATTTCTCAATTACTTCATCATACATTTTTCAGTCCACTATCTTGGTGCTAGGGGCTTGTCTGATTATTTTATTGCATAAACTATCACATTGTCATCACATTGCCACATTGTCTCATTACCTCATTTTTCATGTAATCTTATGCATTCTCGTAATACACAGTTCACATAAAATCATGCATAAATATTTGTCAAACATTGCACCCCATAGCTTATAGCTCACATTACCACATAAAAGAACAACAAGTGTAAGTAGGTAATTCTTCTCACAATACACACGTCACATAAATTTGTGCATCATTATTCACAAACCATTGTATACCATAGCTCACATTATCACACAGAATTTCGAACAACAAGTCCAAGTAGATAATTTTTCCTCACCTCAATAGTGACCAATTTGAAATCCCAAAATACTGTCAAACTCTCACAATGGTAGTGTTGCCTATACAATATAAGCAATGGATACCTTTTAGGTACGGATTGTAATAAATTCATTTAATAATAATTATTTTTTTTTATAAAACATCACACATTCTCTCTCTTATCCCCTCGGTCTTTCTTTTCCTTTTTTTTTTTGTTATTTTCTCTTCCCTGTAATTCCCCATTCTCTTACTTTTCTTGGTTAACTTTTCCATCTCTCTCTTCTTAACTAAATTTTTATTCTAGTTTCTCTTCCTATCTTTCTTTCTCCCTCTCTCTCCCTCTCTGCTATAGCTGTTTTTGGATTCTAGTATTTTCTTTCTCTTTTTCTCTCTCCTACTTCTAGTTTCCTCCTCCTTCGGGTTTTTTCTTCTTCAATTTTTTTCTACAACTAACTTCATACATCTTCCTATCTTTTCCTTTTCTTTCCTATTATCATTCCTCTCTTCTGTTTATGTAATTGACTCCCTAGCTATAATCTGCCATTATTTTTATCTTTTTTTTAGCTTAACCAGAAAACATACATGAAAGTAGTAATCTTATCAAATAACTAAACTTAAAAGAAGTCAATAAACAATACCTGAATTTTGGGATTAAAATACCTATTTCTTCTCCTTCATTCCCTCTTTCTACGGACATTTTTCCCTTTTGTTTCTTAAACTATATGTTACAACCATCTTACCGATTTCTCTCTTAATGCTAACTCACCCTCCTACGAGCCTTCTTCTTCTATATTCTTATCTCTAACCGCCCTCTTCTCCTCTTTTGGATTTAGATTTGCTTCGTTTTATTTTCTTTTTTTTTTTATGGGAAAAGACAGTTACCTCCCATGTAACTTACCTTAATGACAGTTGAATATCCAAGTTTTAGGAAATGACAAATACCTCCCTTGAAAACACTATTAAAATATAAATAGACCTATGCCGTCAGGAATATTCCATTAGATGCTAACGGTGGGAGTACAATATTTCTTTAATGACCAAATTAACCCTTTAAAGGGTGACGAACTAATAAAAAAAAAGAGGAGTGAAGGAGACACAACTGCTCTCACCGAATCCCACTCTCTTTACTATTTCAAAAAGGACGAAGGAAGAACGAAGAAGAAATCGCAACTCCCTTGCTTTCTCAACTTTGATTTTGTCAAATCGCAAACCATAAATCACTATTGTCCACAATCGATTTTCTGTCATCTCTCTGCAACTCCTTCGTTTCTTGTTCTATTCTCCAGATCTGGATTGGTATGTAAGGTTCCTTTTTGTTTTTTTTTTAAACTTCAACTCTCTTGCTTCTCTTGTATCTCTATAAAATTCCATATTCAGTAATCCCCTGCTTTTTGTGTTCACATAAATCCCCTGCTTTTTTTTGTTTACCGACTGAAATCCTAGATAAATAGATGGTTGTTTCACAAAATTTCGATGTCGCTGCATCCCCTCAAGCTCTCTGATAAAGTAAGTTACCCAGCTTTCTTTTTTCTTTTTCAACAATTGTCACACCATAATTTCAACTGAATCAGAAGTATGAGTAAACCATCATCAAACCAACAGTTCACACCAGGATCTCAATAAGACCGTGTCCACTCATACAAACCATTGCACATAACCATAATTAGAATATAATTAAATACAGCAGACGTCTTAAATTAAATGAATTGAGTTTTCTATTGATAATTTAAATAAAATATCCAATTATTCAAAACATCAGAATGTAAATAATTATCCTTACATCACTTATAAATCCAATTGAAAATAAATAAAATAAATAAATCCAATATCCTAGAGGTACATGCAGAAAGGGCACTCGCATGAAGCGTCATGCTCGTCCTCATCTGTTTGCACTTCTGGGGCAGCAGCTCTTCCATGTATTGGAACATCTATGTAGTCCTCGACAGTGTAACCTGCATCAACATCTAAAAACATGTATATATACAAGGGTGAGCTCACAACTTAACTTAGTAAGAAAATCAGACAATGCAACACACATTATGCATGAGTAACATTCACATTATGGTCTGGTTTTAAGTTTATAATGTGCTATAGAAAGGATTGGCGGCCACCACACCTCTATACACGAGCGTGTAAATTCACTCAATGGATCAAACACTACTGTCGTCCCACATACACCCACCATGGAATAGAGATAGAGCTAAAGTGTCCGGATCAAACACCACCAACACTTCCCCTGATGCCCTATCTATACCAACACATAAGCCCCTATTGGCGAGGGTTTGTAAATTGGGCTCGCAACTAACCAATCCTATATGTCATCACAGTAGGCCCTATCCCAGCACAGCTCCCTACGGCATAGAGATAGAGCTAGAGTCTAGTGGCCAGGCCGGAGACCACAGTGCCACTTCCTCCCCCTAATACCCTACCTGCACCAAGCATGCTAAGACAGAAGTGATACAAAAAGGTGCTAGTGTAAAAAATGATCCCAGACCCCAAGCCCTTCCCACTCTATACACCAACGAAAATAATTACATGCCTAATAGTCACATCCTAGCATGGCGAGTATGCATGAACAATATAATAACTGAAAGTAAAGATGACATGCGAGTATGCACAAACACCATTATACAGAATCATAATTACTAATAATCTTTTACTGTTATTAGGTTATTAGGGTTTAGGTCTAATTCCCTTACCTGACGCTTGATTGCTAGCTTGCTCCGTGTCACAGAATCTAAATTAGCTACCACAAGGTCCTACATGATGTTAGGGTTGAATTAGAATTAGTTTCTTAAGGTTTACGTTGGACGAAAAACCAACAGGGTCAAAAACACTCCTCACAGTACATACCGGTCGCAGTACTGATTCCAAGTACCAGTCGCAGCACTGTGGGGAAAGGTGCGATCGGTATGGTCGACCGATCCCCCACAGACCAGTCTCCTAGAGGTACCGGTCGCAGTAGCTGTCGCATATGGTGCGATTGGTATGGTCAACCTGTATGCCTCCGAAAGGCCATCAATTCGGAGTTCGCCTTCCGTCGGTCATCCCCTATTGGTTCTAGGGTTTCTCCTATGCATTCTAGGGCTGAGCAACGAGTTAGAGTTGTTTCATGTTTCATTCAAGTCTTAGTTTCGATGATCCTTAGCCTAGAATGCGAATCTAGGGTTCATTGACTGTATTAGGGTTTTATGGTAAATTTACGGGTTTTAGATCAATACCTCACCTTGCATGATATTGATCAATTCATGATTAACCATCTATAACGCTTAACATAGAGGAAGGTTCAAGCACTTACCGTTGGTTCTCAAGTATGGTGTTCTTCGTCCAACGGCAAACGACGGCTCGTCTCCCTCCTTCCTTAGCTCTTTCTCCTTCTTCGATCTCTTTCTCCTCTCCAGGGTTTGTGAAGATCAATGAAAGAGTTCTAAGGATGTTTAAGGGTCCTTAAATAGACTAGGATAGAGTTTAAGAAGTTTTCTTACGTTAGGAAAGTCCTTAGGCTCGAGATTAGGAAAATGAGACCCACAGAGATGAGTTTCCTGATCTAAGTATTCTGCCTACGTAGACATACCGATCAACCGGTATGAAAAAATATCATACATTAGGTCCATTTTTGTACCTGGTTGTCATCTGTTCGTCCTGTCTGGCCTGGTGATGATTGGAAGACTTGTTACGACATGAATTAAAGGGTTCATGGAGTGTGGGCCTTACAACTCCCCCACCCTTAAAAGAAACTCCGTCTCTGAAATTTGCATGTAGATTTCACAACTCCCCCACCCTTAAAATAAATTTTGGCCTCGAAATTTGTACATACCTTGTTTGTTGAAAAGGTTAGGGTATTCCTTTCGTATCGCATTATCTTCCTCCCAAGTGATTTCTTCTATATCTTGGCTTTTCCAATGCTCTTTCACCTAATGGATATCCTTGCTTCGGAGATGTTGTACCTTTCGGCTTGTGAGCATCACAAGTACCACTTCAAATGTCAAGTCCTCTGTCAAGTCTGATGGGTTTGCTGTCAAGATGTGCCATGGATCCCTGACATACTTCTTCAATAAAGAAACATGGAACACATCATGAACGCTTGACATGAATGGTGGTAGAGCCAGTTGATTTGTCACATTATCACGTCTGGTCAAAATCTCATATGGTCCCACATACCTGGGGCATAGCTTTCCCTTCTTACCAAACCGTTTCAGACCTCACACAGGTGATATCTTCAAGAACACCTTATCACCCACTGTAAACTCCAGATCTCGACATCGGTGATCTGTATAGTACTTTTGTCGAACTTGAGCTGTTTTTACTCTTTCCTTAATTTGATCAATCGCTCGATAAGTTTCTTCTACGAACTCTAGTCCTACAATCCTTCTCTCTCCCACCTCATTCCATAATAGTGGTGTATGACATTTCTTCCCATAGAGTGCCTCATATGGAGCCATCTGGTTCATAGCCTGGTAACTATTGTTATAAGCAAACTCGATAAGCGATAGCTTCTCGTCCCAAGCTCCTTTGAAATCTAGGGCACACACTCGGAGCAAATCTTCTAAGATTTGAATAGTTCTTTCTGACTGCCCGTCTGTCTAAGGATGAAAAGATGTACTAAACTTCAACTTGGTTCCCATGGCTTTCTGTAATCCTTCCCAGAACTTTGATGTAAAACGAGGATCTCTGTCAGATACTATACTCTCTAGGACACCGTGAAGTCTGACTATATTATCTACATATAGCTTGGCCAGCTTCTCCATGGTATACTGAGGTCTGACAACGATGAATCGAGCTGTCTTGGTAAGTCAATCGACTATAATCCATACTGCATCCACCGATCTTGGTGTCAAGGGTAAGCTAGTGGCGAAATATGTTGTGATACAATCCCACTTCCATGCTAGCTCCAGTAGTGGTTGTAGCAAACCTGTGGGTCTCTGCCTTTCTGCTTTAACTTGCTGGCATTTCAGACATTGGAATACAAATCGAGCTACATCCGCTTTTATACCCCTCCACCAATATAGTCTTCTTAAATCATGGTACATTTTGGTGCTTCCTGGATGTATCGAATATGGGGTATAATGAGCTTCTATCATAATTCTATCTCTGATATTTGAGTTCTCACTCTCAGGTATACATAATCGTCTACGATACCTGAGTACCTTGTCTGAATCCAAGGTAAAGTCAGGGTTGCTTTTACCCTTCTCTAGATCTTCTTGCACAATCTTGAGGTATGGTTCCTGTAGGATTGCTACTTTGACCTCATCTATTAAATCCGATGAGATCTTCAAAGCTGCGAACATCAATGTGAACTTATGAATTAAGCCCTGTTCCACTGGATCTCCTAAAATATCTAATATATGCTCTTTATCGTTCTCTATTGAGCCTAAGGCTATAGCACACAGTGCAGCGTTTGTACTAGGTCTTGCCTCAGGTTTCAATGCCCACTTTCTGCTTAAGACATCAGCCACAATGTTTGCCTTACCCGGATGGTACTGGATGTCACAATCATAATCTTTTAATAGCTCCAGCCATCTCCTCTGTCTCATATTCAGGTCCTTCTGAGTAGAAAGGTAAGTTAAACTCTTGTGATCCAACTTAATCTAAAACTTTTCACCATAAAGGTAGTGCCTCCAAGTCTTGATTGCAGGAATGACCGCTGCTAACTCCAGATCATGCGTAGGATAGTTCTTCTCATGCTCTTTCAACTGTCTTGATGCATAGGCAATCACCTATTCTCCTTTCATCAACACACATCCAAGACCCAACACTGAGGCATCCGTATATAAGATAAACGGCAAGGCTAGGATGGTCAAGATAGGTGTAGAGACTAGTCTTGACTTCAAAGTTTGAAAGCACTTGTCACACTCATCTGTCCATATAAAATTTTCTCCTTTCTTGGTTAGTCTGGTGAGTGGAACGACGATTCTTGAGTAGTCTTCCACGAATCTTCTATAGTAACCAACCAATCCAAGGAAACTACGAATCTCTGCAACTAATTTTGGTGCATCCAATCCTACTATAGCTGCGATCTTGCTTCGATCTACCTTGATACCGTCTACAGATACTACGTGACCCAAGAAGGCCACTTCCTTCAGCAAAATTCACATTTCTTGATCTTGGCGTAAAACTTTTCCCTTTTCAGTCGTTGTAGGGCTGCTCTCAAATATGATGCATGAGTCTCCTTGTCCTTTGAGTAGACCAAGATGTCGTCAATGAATACGATGACTGAAGTGTCCAACATGTCATGACACACTCGGTTAATCAGTTCCATGAATGACGCTGGAGCGTTAGTCAACCTGAATGACATTACAAGGAACTCATAATGCCCATACCTTGTTCTGAAAGCAGTCTTTGGAATATCTCCTGCCTTGATCATCAATTGGTGATACCCTGATCTAAGATCAATCTTCGAGAAAACCTTTGCACCCTGCAACTGATCAAACAGATCATCTATCCTAGGCAAAGGGTATCGGTTCTTGATGGTTAACTTGTTCAACTCTCGGTAGTCGATACATAGTCATACGCTATTGTCCTTCTTCTTTACAAATAATACAGGTGCTCCCCATGGAGATATGCTTGGTCGTAAGAAACCCTTATCTAGTAGTTCTTGTAACTGGGTCTTCAACTCACTCAATTCTGTAGGGGCCATCTTGTAAGGTGCCTTAGACACTGGCGCTGACCCTGGCATAAGGTTTATTACGAACTCTATAGCCCTGTCTGGAGGTAGATAGGGTAGGTCTTCTGGAAATACATCTGGAACTAGCGAAAATCTCATATGACACTGACGCTGACCCTGACAATGTTCATAACACTTACCCAGTACAACATCTAGTCCAAAAGAGCTTAAACTAGCGAAATCTGGTATAAAGGTCTTAAGAGCTTATCTAGTTCCTTCATCTCTTATGATTTTTCATAGATATCTTCAAAAATTTCATATTGCACTCAGTAGCTTACATCTCTTTTATCACTGATGTTCTACCCTGATCTCTCTTTCGTATATCTCAAAAAGCATCTTCTGACTATTTACTCATTACATATCCCAAGTCTATCTATAAGCATTAGGGTATATGCTTATAAATTCATTAATTCAGCCAAACTCTTTTGGTCTTTATTTAATCATCTCACTCGACATTGGGCATAACTCAGTATTACTCATACTAATCCGAATACTATCAATGCCATAATTTTTGACTTCATCCTTGTATCCACTCTTAGATCTGCCTTTAGAAATCTTCTGTCTTGTCAAAATTCATATCAATATAGCCATGTTTTACTCTACTTGAGTGCTATCTATTTCTTTACTAGCTACTCTTGATAGTTCTCACTTTTTTCTCATGCACTCATTTATAGATATGAATCATATTCATCCATTCAGCAATCTCGAAATTGATCCTCCATTACTTCATCTGAGGTTCCTTGGCTATAGAATCTAATCTGAATTTAATCATCTTCCTTCCAATAATTCCCTTATCAACTAAACATCTTATCAATGGATGTTGAGAAATGTAAGAATCATAATGCTCATCCAACAGTGATTCATTTCCTTCTTTCGAATTCAGTATAATGATAAACACTTGTTTTATCTAGTGAACTTAGGTTTAAAGGATCAGGAGTAAATCTATGGTAATCCAACCATCATCCAAAGGTCGTTAAGTTGCATGATGGTCCAAATATATGAAAATAGAGGTTTTACAGTCCTTAACCTCATGGTTACAGGTTCTATTGAGTATATGGTGCTATTGGTCAAGGTACAATAGGAATAAATCTGGAAAAGTTTTGGTACATCAATAAATCAGGTATAAAATAGAAAAGATATACATTCGGAATGATTAAACCTTTAAATGTTCATTCGGTTCATATCTCTATTCATGGTGTCGATCATGGGAGTAGCATAGATTGGTATAATCAGGACTAATTAAGGAAATAACATCTATAACTAATTCGGTTCATCTTCCTTCCAATAATTCCCTTATCAACTAAACATCTTATCAATGGATGTTGAGAAATGTAAGAATCATAATGCTCATCCAACAGTGATTCATTTCCTTCTTTTCGATCGGATAATGATAAACACTTGTTTTATCTAGTGAACTTAGGTTTAAAGGATCAGGAGTAAATCTATGGTAATCCAACCATCATCCAAAGGTCGTTAAGTTGCATGATGGTCCAAATATATGAAAATAGAGGTTTTACAGTCCTTAACCTCATGGTTACAGGTTCTATTGAGTATATGGTGCTATTGGTCAAGGTACAATAGGAATAAATCTGGAAAAGTTTTGGTACATCAATAAATCAGGTATAAAATAGAAAAGATATACATTCGGAATGATTAAACCTTTAAATGTTCATTCGGTTCATATCTCTATTCATGGTGTCGATCATGGGAGTAGCATAGATTGGTATAATCAGGACTAATTAAGGAAATAACATCTATAACTCCAATTGACAAGTTGAATGAAGAAAGTATTCTGTCAAGGTACGAGAATTAAAATCAGGTATGTGCATCCTCTATAATCATAAGAGTAAGTCAATAATGCACCGCATCCTATATAAACCTATCTAGTTATATGGCCACAATAGATTTGATCCTTTGCTGAAATGTTTGAGGCTTCATCTTCAGAAAATATTCCTCAATCCTAGTCGGATCATTCTGCCATGATGCAGCTATCCCATACATCGGTTGCTGATAAGGGTAACCACCTTGATACACTGCTTGTTGTACACCAAACTTCTACACTTGGGTGTGCATTACTGGGACCTATGATATGGTAGGCATTGTGTTAAGGCTAACATGTGCTGGGGGTACAGTATTACTACCAATCGATATCTAGCATAATATTATCCCTCAGAGTGGCCACTACAGTGAGTTGTCTCAGCTCACCCAGTACCTGACTTATTGTGTCCACACTAGGGAGTAGGTCTGTCTTCCTTATATTATCATCAAGGACCATGCATCAAGCTACCATGCCCAACCAGATAAGCAACTTTCCTTATGGCCGGCTTATCACTACACTCCTACAGCGCTTTTGAGTGGACATGAGGGATGAGATTACGGTTGTGGACATCATGACATAAGACATTGACTGGGATGCCATTATCTAGATGAAAATGGATAACCTGCCGATAAGTGATGAGGAGTTAGAGGCTCATCCTCGTCTGCTTAGGAGGGTAGCGACAGCGGCAGCAGTAGCAGCAGCAGCCAATGCGGCTTATGCAGAAGAAGCAGGGGATGATGATGATGATGATCAGATGGAGGACGTTCCTACACCGAAACTGCAGCCCATACCTGCAGCGGGACCATCCCAGCCTCCTCCTGATACGGTGATGGGTATGTTTATGGAGATTCAGGATGCCCAGCGCGAGATGAACCGTGACCTAGGGCGCCTCTCTCGCAACCTCAGAGTCACGCAGGAGCAGGTACACTGGCTCAGGGTCTCTTATGAGCTTGATTATGACATTGCTGACCCTATTCCTCCTATGCCCCCAACCCCATGATGGACCACTTTATTTTTCTCTCCTCTTAGAACATTGACTTTTATAACAGGGTAACTATCCGGTTTGTGGACTGTACCCTATAGCACAATTAACTTTTACTTTGGATGTTTATTATTATTATTTTTTTGCCTGTTTAACATGGTTTTCTATCTAGAGCATGACTGTTCATTAAGATCTTATTTCAGTATGGTATGTTATGCTCTTTCTTATTTGGTCTCAGGCATCAAATAGATGCTTAAGGTGTATTTTTATTAAGACTTTTAAATTCTTCCTATCTCAGTTCATTGACTCTATTAAGTGCAAATATGGTTTGTTGGACAGAGCCTTAGACTCTGATACCAAGTTGTCACACCCTAATTTCGATTGAACCAGAACTGTGAGTGAACCGTCACTGAACCAATGATTCACACCAGGATCTCAATAAGACCGTGTCCACTCATACAAACCATTGCACATAACCATAATCAGAATATAATTAAATACAGGGAAAGTTTTAAATTAAATGAACTGAGTTCTCTATTGATAATCTAAATAAAATATCTAATTATTCAAAACACGAGAATGTAAATAATTACCCTTACATCACTTATAAATCTAATTGAAAATAAATAAAATAAACAAATCCAATATCCTAGAGGTACACATAGAAAGGGCACTCACATGAAGCGTTATGCTCGTCCTCCCCTACTTACACTTCCAAGGTAACATCTCTTCCATATACTGGAGCATCTACGTAGTCCTCGACAGTGTATGTCACACCCCAATTCCGTTCTATTTAGAATGGTGTGATGAACCGCTAACAAATCAACGGTTCAACCAGGATCTCGAGTAGGCTATATCCATTTTATCTAAACCCCATACATCCATATTCATAATCAGAGTAAATACACAATAGCGGAAGTCTTATAATAAAATGAACTGAGAATCTACTGTGATATTAATATTTAAATAACAAATTATTTCGTACCAACTGAGACATAAATAAATATCAAATACATGTCCATAATAAATCCAAGTAAAGAAAATTAGAAAATATTTAATCAAATACACATGAGTTGCACTCGCAAGAGGAGTCATGTGTATCCACTTCCTCTTCCACTTTTTTCGCCGCCAAGTTCCCATACACTGGAGCATACGTTCCCGTACACTGGAGCATTTACATAATCTTCAACAGTCGTATCTGCATCATCAACTAAAAATATTCGACGTCGAAAGGGTGAGCACACATCACAGCTCAGTGAGCAAACAAAACAATGCAACAATACATATGCATGCAGTCAAATCATATCTTTGGTCTGGTTTAAAGTTTGCAATGTGCTATAGAAAGGATAGGTGGCCGCCGCACCTCTATACACGAGTGTGTGAAAATATCCAATGAAAATGGCACCGTCGCCCCACATGCACCCAGAATGGCACAATATACACCCCATGAAGAACGGTCATGGCTGTACCGGTTGATACCATACCAACAAATAAACCCCTACTGGCTAGGGTTGCAAACTGGGCTCGCAACTAACCAATCCTAATGCCAAACAGTGTATCCAAGGCCTCACCCCAGCATCCCTCAGAACATCCATAGAGATAGAGCTAAGGCCCCCCGGTAGAGTCAGAGACTACAAGGACCCAGACCACCTCCCCTGATACTCTACGACATAATAGTTCTGCTAAGGTAATGGCGATACGACAACATCAGTGGACATGACATGAGTAGACCATGGCACAATATACACCCCATGAAGAACGGTCATGGCTGTACCGGTTGATACCATCCCTACCCGCACCATATACACTGGCCAAACATAAATATTCACATGCCTATTCCCATCATCATCATCATCATCATATTATAAATAATAAAGTAAATATGCATGAACAATTAATAGAAATATTGGATGACATGTTGAATGCACATACAAGCATACACGCATAGAATCAATATGGCATTGGACTCAAGAAATAAAACAGTTTATTATTAACCAGTTAGTTTAGGTCTTGTTCCCTCACCTTAGCTTGCTAATAGATCCTCTTTCAAGCTTTAAAATCACCTTTATAATGTTATTATGTTGCTAGAAAACCTAACAAAGTCGATAGAATTTAATTAGAATTAATTTCAATTTTAGAAACCATGTTGTTAATTGGGGGTCGGAGATAGGGTCGGAGTCATGATCGACCCCTGGTGCGACCCCCTTATTCTGGACTTTTCGAACACTGGGGGTCGATATTCTGGGTCTGGTAGGGTCGATTGGCCATCGACCCCTGTGCGACCCCCTGTGGGTTTTGTGGATTTTTCTGCTTTCAGTCTATTCTTCGTGTTTGGGGTCCTATGGCTTGCTACTACAGTCCATATTACACATGTTCTACGGCCTAGAACCATGATTCATTTACCTAAATGGCTTTCATGACTTTCCCTAGGTTTTCCATGAAAACCTAACCATGGGTTGATGGTTTGGGAT
Source organism: Protea cynaroides (assembly GCA_028583415.1). Lineage (NCBI taxonomy): Eukaryota > Viridiplantae > Streptophyta > Magnoliopsida > Proteales > Proteaceae > Protea > Protea cynaroides. Next base: position 69,787,586 of record CM053267.1, read on the forward strand.
TCTCCGAGATCATACTCTCTTCATTACCTAACATAAGGTCTGTAGAAACTCATGGAATTAGTATCCATACCTGAGAAGAATACTCCTTCTCTGCAACTCTTCTCCTTTTTGCTTTCTTCTCTTCCTTGCTTCTCTTCTTCTTTTCTTCCTTCTCTTCTCTTTCTCTCAATCCAATTAGGGTTATAAAAGGAGTGAAAGAGGCTTATGAACGTCCTATTTATAGAGTAAAAACTCCTAAAATAAGTCCCATTGAGTTTAGGAAAGAATCCAACCAAAATTAGGAAACATTCCTAATTTCTGTTTCTGGCGGCAACTGGGGTCGATGAGGGGGTCAATGATCCCATCGACCCCTAACTCCTAAAGTGTCCGACCCCCTCTATAAAACAAGGGGTCTGACCTTCTGTCTTGAGGGTCCGACCCTCCCTTGCTGGGTATGCGACCCTCCCCTTAATTTAAGTGTTTTTGGGTCAATTTGATACCTGGGATCACGATCTCCTTCACGCCCTTGGTCCATTTGACTCGACCATGATGGGTAAACCTGATTCAAGGTGGTAAGACCGGGTTAGTTTGATACGGGTCTTACAAGTCCCCCCTACTTATAAAAATTTCATCCTCGAAATTATACGTACCTTCTTAATCAAATAAGTGAGGGTATTGCTTCCGCATAGCATTCTCTTCTTCCCATGTAATTTCTTCCATGTCTCTACTTCTCCAAGTGACCTTAACATAATAGATATCTCGTTTGCATAGTCGTTGAACCTTTCGGCTAGTGATTTCAGTTGGTGTTACTTCAAATGTCAATTCATTAGTCAATTCCGATAGATCTACTGTCAGGACGTGCGTTGGGTCCTTGACATACTTCTTCAATAGGAAAATATGAAATACGTCATGCACACTTGACATAGATGGTGGTAGTGCTAACTGGAAAGCCACTTTTCCACGGTTAGCTAAAATATCATATGGCCCGACATATCTTGGACTTAGTTTTCCTTTTTGTCCGAATCGTTTCAATCATTGCATAGGCGATACCTTCAAGAATACTTTATCACCTACGGCGAACTCAAGATCTCTGCATCGAGTATCTGCATATTGCTTCTGACGGTTCTGAGCTTTTCTTACCCTTTCCTTGATAATGTCGACCACGCGACAAGTCTCTTCGACAAATTTTGGCCCAACAATACTACGTTCTCCAACTTCATTCCAAAATAAAGGAGTTCGACACTTTTCCGCCATACGAAGTTAGCCGTAGGGTGACATCCGTATAGTAGCCCTGGTAGCTATTGTTATAAGTGAACTCGATCAGTGGTAACTTTTCATCCCATGATCCTTTGAAGTCAATTACACATGCTCGTAGCATATCTTTTAGAATCTAAATTGTACGCTCTGACTGTCCATCTGTCTATGGATGGAATGCAATACTAAATTTCAATGTTGTACCCATAGCCTTTTGCAATCCTTCCCAAAACTTTGAAGTAAATCATGGATCTCTATCGGACACAATGCTCTCTGGTACACCGTGCAATCAAACAATATTATCCACATACAGCTTTGCTAACCTTTCCAGTGTATACTGAGGTCGTATCGTTATAAAGTGAGCTGTCTTAGTCAGACGGTCTACAATCACCCAAACTGCGTCAACTACTAGAGGAGTCAGTGGTAATCCCGTGACAAAGTCCATAGTGATGCAGTCCCATTTCCATGCTGGTTCCGGTAATGGCTGTAACAGTCCTGCGGGTCTTTGTCGTTCAACCTTTACCTTCTGACAATTTAGGCATTGAGACACGAACTTGGCTACATCTGCTTTCATCCCTCTCCACCAATATAGTTTCTTTAGATCATGATACATTTTTGAACTTCCAGGATGTATCGAATAGATGGTTGTATGGGCATCTTTTATCAGTCGGTGTCTAATGTCCACACTTTTTGTTTCGGGTACACATATCCTTCCCTTGTACTTCAGTACCTTCTCTTCGTCCAAGGTGAACTCAGGGTTAGTTCTACCTTTTTCGATGTCTTCTTGCACCGTTCTCAGGTAAAGGTCTGATTTGATAGCTGTCTTCACTTCATCAATTATGTCCGGTATAATCTTTAATGCAGCGAACATATTTGAAAACCGATGAATAAACCCTTGGTTGGCTGATCCATCCGCTGTATCTATCACATACTGCTCATTGTCGTGATTAAATACCATTCCGGTAGTACACATTGCTGCAGTTGTGCTAACCTCTCCTTGAGATTTTATCATTGCCTTTCTGCTCAACGCATCTGCTACTACATTAGCTTTCCCCGGATGGTACTGGATATCACAGTTATAGTCTTTCAGTAGTTCCAGCCATCTTCTTTGTCTCATATTCAACTCCTTCTGATTAAATAAATAAGTAAGACTTTTATGGTCCGACTTAATCTGAAACTTCTCTCCGTATAGGTAATGTCTCCATATCTTGACAGCATGTACAACTACTGCTAACTCAAATCATGAGTGGGATAGTTTTTCTCATGTGTCTTCAACTGTCTTGAGGCATAAGCAATTACTTGTTCTCCTTGCATAAGCACACATCCTAATCCCAGTCCTGACGCATCAGTGTACAGGGTAAATGGCTGCCCTGGGACAGGAATATTCAAAATCAGAGCGAATATCAACCTGGTCTTCAATGTCTGGAAGCTCTTCTAACATTTATCCGTCTACACAAATTTTTCACTTTTCTTAGTCAAACTGGTGAGAGGTACGGTAATCCGGGAATAGTCTTCCATAAATCTCTGATAATAACCAGCGAGACCCAGAAAACTTCTAATTTTTGCAACGCTCTTTGGTGCTTTCCACTTTACAATAGCCTCGATCTTGTTGGGGTCCACTTTGATTCCCTCAGCGGATACTACATGGCCTAGGAAGGCGACTTCACTTAGCCAAAACTCACACTTGGTAAATTTGGCATATAGCTACTCTTTCCTTAAATGCTGTAGGGCGGCGTTTAGGTTCTTAATATGGGTTTCTTTGTCCTTGGAATATACCAATATATCATCAATAAATATAATAACCGACGTATCCAACATATCGTGGAAAACCCGGTTCATAAGTTCCATGAAAGTTGATGGTGCGTTTGTTAATCCAAAAGACATGACCAAGAATTCATAATGTCCATATCTGGTCCTGAAAGCTGTCTTAGGAATATCACCGTCTTTAATCTTCAGCTGATGGTAGCCTGACTGAAGATCGATCTTATAAAATACTTTTGCCCCTTGCAACTGATCGAACAAGTCATCGATCCTAGGTAGTGGATATCGATTCTTGATTGTCAGCTTGTTCAACTCCTGATAGTCGATACATAATAGAACGCTACCATCCTTCTTCTTTACGAACAATACTGGCGCTCCCCATGGTGATATACTGGGTCGAATATAACCCTTGTCCAGCAGTTCCTGTAGTTGCACTTACAATTCCTTCAGTTCAGTAGGAGCCATTCTATAAGGTGCTTTTGATACTGGTGCGGCTCCAGGTATAAGATCTATCACAAACTCTGTGGCTCGGTCGGGTGGTAATCCTGGTAGTTCCTCAGAAAATATGTCGAGGTAGTCCCACACGACATCAATATCTTCCATCTATGGTGCTTCCTTGGTGAGGTCGACCACTGATACTAGATACCTGACTGCCCCCTTCTTAAGGCACTTCTTAGCCTTTAGTGCTGAGAGTATGAGCTTGCGTTTACGGGGAAGTTTGGTTCCCGCAAAACTGAATTCTGCTCCTTCTTTGTCTTTAAATGTTAATTTCTTTTCGGTGCATAGTAGGTTCGCAGAATGCCGAGCTAACCAGTCCATTCCTAAGATGACGTCAAAGTCTGTCATCCCAAGTTGGATCAAGGTTTTCTCACTAATGAGAACTGGGCATGGCCCATAACCTTTCTCTAATTCCACTTCTAACCCCATTGGTGACCGTACAAGTAGTTTGTAGTCCAATGTTTTGATGGGTAAGTTCAGCTTCTTTCCAAACGACACAGATATAAAGGAATGAGTAGCTCCTGAATCAAAGAGTACTCTGGTGGGTATGCCATTTATAGGTACGATACCTATGATTTATTTAACTTAGTCTACATGCTCATACAATGTAATACAACTTTAAAGGTTTTTGGTCATACCTGTGACCACATCGGGTGATACGACAACATCCTCGGATGTAACAGCATATACTCGTCCTTGATGTAAGTGCTTCTTGGGCTGAGGACACTCCCTTGCCATATGTTCCGTTTGGCTGCAGTTATAACATCTCAGACCTTCAGAATTTGGCTTTGGTTGCTGTTGAGTTACCAGGGTAGTCTTGGATGCAGCAGTAAAGCCTTGAGCACGGAAGGGTTTAAATGTCTTGTTGTGTCCTCCGTTATAAGCATTTCCAGCTGGCCTTTCTATGCCTCTGTTCTATGTAAAGTAACTTTCTTTCTGGCTCGATTCTATAACTCGAGCAATTTGGACAACTTCATCATATATCTTCTTTTCCAAACCCAAAACGTGCTCTCAAATGCTTCTTCTAAGCTCCGTGACAAACCTACGGGTCTTAGTGTCTTCTTCTTGCATACTAAGTGGTGCAAAGAAAAACAGCTCCTCATAACACTGTTGATATGCATCCACGGACATCTGGCCCTGATATAAACTCAGGAACTCCTTCTCCATACAATCTCTGAAGCTTCGGGGAAAATACTTCTCAAAGAAAGCTTCTTTATAAATAGCCCAAGTCAATAGGGCGTGCTTGGTCAATAGATAGGCCCTAGTAGATTTCCACCAATGTTGTGCATCGTATTTTAGTATGAAGGTGGCACATAGTACCTTTTCTTCTTCTATAATAGTCATCATAAGAAAGTTTTTTTCCATCTCGTCGATCCAATGTGCTGGCCATAAAGGATCAGACGGTTTACCGTTAAACTCCTTGGGCTTCATCTTCAAGAATCTCTCAACCAGTCGAGAGTGATCCATCTGATTTTGGGGGTATGCCCCAAACATAGGTTGTGAATACTGATAATTAACCTGAGCTGCCTCCAGAACTGGTACTGGAATCTGTGCAGCTGGTGGTTGAGGTGCTGGGTGATTACCCACTGGTGCTGCACTGGCTTGTCCAGTCTGCATGGGTGTAGCATGTGCGGCCTGGAACATAATCCCCATTGCAACTTGCATTTTAGCCTGTGCGTATTGCATTTGTTGCAGCTGCTGTGCTAAGTTCATCACCACAGTTGCTAACTCCTGTGGTAGGGGTGGCAAGTTTGTAGGATTCGCCTGAACCGGATCTTCTGGTGGTGCAACTTGCAGATTTCCCTGTGCATATATATTTTCTTGACTAGTTTCCTCCACAGGTGGTGGTGGAACTGCATTTTGGCTCTGCCTGGTTACTCTACGCCCAGACATATTTTCTTCTGAGAATGGGAGTGCCTGAAAATCATCAAAATACGTGAGACAATCATGTATACTTCATGTAGGCATGCTAACCGATATAAACTTTCAAAATTTTCAGCTCATTCTACGAAAAACACTATTTTTCTATACAGGGTCGATGGTGGGGGTCGATGATATGTCCGACCCTCAGTATTCGACCCTGGGAATAACCTATTCTTCCCGAGAGCTGGGGGTCGATATGGGGGTCGATGGATGTCCGACACCCTGGTCCAACCCCTAGTTTTTTGTCAGATCCCCGAGAGCTGGGGGTCGATAAGGGGGTCGGTATGGGGGTCGATGATCCTGGTCGAATTGTCTGACCCCTAGACCAAAAATCAGACTTTTAAGATCCGATTCTGGGTTCATTTCCCATCATTTCTTCCCCGTTTCGACTCGTCTCTCACCTCTGAGTTGCTACAGTGCCACTCCGCTGTATTGATCATTTTGGCTCCGTGTTTCGACGTCCACATCACTCCTACAGGTACATTTTCTCATTTTTACCTGTTTTTAGGTTTCCATTTCTAGGTTTTTGCCCATTTAACTTGTATTTTTCAAATTAAACTTTTTTCAACCGTAAAAATTTGATTTTTATTGGGGGCTTTTGTTATTGGTGTCTCAAGGAACGAAAGCCCTCAAAAAATTTTAAGTTTAATCCGTTGGTTATCGAGAAACTTGAATTTTTACTCTTTTTACCCTAATTTGTTGAAATTTTTGATTTCTCACAATTTGTTCAAATTGGATCCCATTAGTTAGAATTTCCTACTGTGTGAGTGTTGTAGGATATGTTAGAACCTACGTAAGTCCTCCTGCCCATGAGTGTGGGTGACAAGTGAGGCTTTTGGCCAACTTACGTCGTTATAATGTCCCAATTTTTTTTTTGGTTTTTACTCTCTACTAATCCATTATTGGTTTCTCTTTCTGATTTGCAGATACTATGGCTCGTACCAAGGTACCCCGAGTTCGTGATCCTCTTCGTTTCCGTTCCAACGAAGCTGAGGCACAGTATGCCCACTACGCTCGTAAGAAAGTAGAGGGTGGTCGTAAAGTGAACTTGGCTGAGTTAGCCCTGTTCAATGTGGAGAGAGCATTTGGTGATATGGGATGGCTCCCTGTCATCACTTACGACGCTTGCACCTGTCCGGACTTGGTACGCCAGTTCTATTGTAACCTCCAGGTGGTGGGGGATTACAATGATGTCGAGAGGGGTCATGAGCTGCGCATCATAAGCTATGTCAAAGGGATGAACATTTCATTCGATTATCTACAGCTGGCCGACCTACTGGGCATTTCCTATGATGGCCCCATGGTTTACTGTGCTCTTGGAGAGCACCAGTTCCCCTCCACCGAGATGAGGGCTGAGATTGATAATCAGCTTCTACGACCTGATCGTTGGCAGATGAGGGCATGTTATATGCGTCCAACTCCACGGGTATATTGCAAGATTATTCAGCATAACCTGATCCCGCAGAGTGGCCATTACGAGAGGGTTTCCTAGCTGACCCAGTATCTGTTGTACAACATTTGCACTAGACAGCCCGTCTGCCTTCCGTACATCATTATGCGCACTATGATCACTGCTATGTTGCCCAGTCACACTGGCAACATCCCGTACAGATGTATGATCACTATTCTTCTTACCCGCCTGGGGATTGATTTATTGGATGAGAAGATTCAGGAGAAGTCCTTCTCATCGCCTCTAGATTGGGAGGCTATTTGCAAGATGGGCATGCAGGATGCTCAGGTCAGTGATGAGGAGAGGAACGCGATGGTGCGCCCTCGCACTCACGTAGAGATAGCTGACGCTAAAGCAGCTGCCGCCGCTGCTGGAGTTCATGCGGAGCCTGCTGACGATGATGACCGCATGTACATGGATGTAGACTCGATACCACCGCCTTCACCTACGCATGCGACTGGAGCTGGTACTTCAGATGCGGCTGGTCCTTCTCATGAGGCTGGTCCTTCTCATGCGGCTGGTCCTTCACACCCCCCTTCTGATATGATGGAGATGTTGCATGAGATCAGAGAGGCTCAGTGCAGATCTGATCTGAGAATGGAGGAGTTACTAGACGCTCAGCAGATGAAAGTGGATGAGCTACTAGACTCCCAGCGGACATCAGCCATGAGGATGGGAGAGCTCATGGAGGCTCAGCACCGGACTGATCAGCGGGTAGCCGATCTTAAAACTAGTCTGCAGACGACCCAGACTCAGATTGCCTGGTTAACTAGAGTCTACGCTGAGGACTATGACAGAGATCATCAGGCACCGCCTCCCCCTTCACCTCTAGCTTCATGATTGTATCTTTTTCTTTTTCTTGTACTACAGAGTAACTGTCTGGGTTGTGGACTGTACTCTGCTCTAGCTATGTATCTACGTTTGTTTCTTTCACATTGTATTTAAAATTGTTCCTCCTTTAATAGATACATTATTCTCTTTTAAGTTTGGTCTCAAACATCACTTGTGCTTATAATGTGTTAGTATTACTATTTTTACTTTTATCCTATCTCAGTTCATAATTTGTCATGAATGTATGCTAGTCCAACGGACAAGGCCTGAAATGCTCTGATACCAAGTTGTCACACCCCAATTCTGCTCTATTCAGAATGGTGTGATGAACCGCTAACAAATCAACGGTTCAACCAGGATCTCGAGTAGGAAATATCCGTTTTATCTAAACTCCATACATCCATATTCATAATCAGAGTAAATACGCAATAGCGAAAGTCTTATAATAAAATGAACTGAGAATATACTGTGATATTAATATCTAAATAGGAAATTATTCCATATCAACTGAGACATAAATAAATATCAAATACATGTCCATAATAAATCCAAGTAAAGAAAACTAGAAAATATCTAATCAAATACACATGAGTTGCACTCGCAAGAGGAGTCATGTGTATCCACTTCCTCTTCCACTTCCATCGCTGTCACGTTCCCGTACACTGGAGTATTTACATAATCATCAACAGTCGCACCTACATCATCAACTAAAAATATTCAACGTCGAAAGGGTGAGCACACATCACGGCTCAGTGAGCAAACAAAATAATGCAACAATACATATGCATGCAGTCAAATCATATCTTTGGTCTGGTTTAAAGTTTGCAATGTGCTATAAAAAGGATAGGTGGCCGCCGCACCTCTATACATGAGTGTGTGAAAACGCCCAATGAAAATGACACCGTCGCCCCACATGCACCCAAAATGGCATAATATATACCCCATGAAGAACGGTCATGGATGTACCAGTTGATACCATACCAACAAATAAACTCCTCCTGGCTAGGGTTGCAAACTGGGCTCGCAACTAACCAATCCTAATGCCAAACAGTGTATCCAAGGCCTTACCCCAGCATCCCTCAGAACATCCATAGAGATAGAGCTAAGGCCCTCCGATAGAGTCAGAGACTACAAGGACCGAGACCACCTCCCCTGATACTCTACGACAAAATAGTTCTGCTAAGGTAATGGCGATACGACGACATCAGTGGACATGACTTGAGTAGACCATGGCACAATACACACCCCATGAAGAACGGTCATGGCTGTATCGATTGATACCATCCCTACCCACACCATATACACTGGCAAAACACAAACATTCACATGCCTATTCCTATCATCATCATCATCATCATATTATAAACAATAAAGTAAATATGCATGAACAATTAATAGAAATATTGGATGACATGTTGAATGCACATACAAGCATACACGCATAGAATCAATATGGCATTGGACTCAAGAAATAAAATAGTTTATTATTAACCAGTTAGTTTAGGTCTTGTTACCTCACCTTAGCTTGCTAATAGATCCTCTTTCAAGCTTTAGAATCACCTTTATAATGTTATTATGTTGCTAGAAAACCTAACAAAGTCGATAGAATTTAATTAGAATTAATTCCGAATTTAAAAACCATGTTGTTAACTGGGGGTCGGAGATAGGGTCGGAGTCATGATCGACCCCTAGTGCGACCCCCCCTATTCTGGACTTCCCAAACACTGGGGGTCGTTGTTCAGGGTCTGGTAGGGTCGATTGGCCATCGACCCCCTGTGCGACCCCCTGTGGGTTTTGTGGATTTTTCTGCTTTCAGTCCATTCTTCGTGTTTGGGGTCCTATGGCTTGCTACTACAGTCCATATTACACATGTTCTATGGCCTAGAACCATGATTCATTCACCTAAAATGGTGGAGATGGACCAGTATAGGATCCATCCATTTCAGAGACATGACCAAAAGTCTCGCCCATTGTCATTGATCTTGTAGAGTGGCTTTCATGACTTCCCCATGGTTTTCCATGAAAACCTAACCATGGGTTGATGGTTTGGGATTCTCCGAGATCATACTCTCTTCATTACCTAACCTAAGGTCTGTAGAAACTCATGGAATTAGTATCCATACCTGAGAAGAATACTCCTTCTCTGCAACTCTTCTCCTTTTTGCTTTCTTTCTTTCCTTGCTTCTCTTCTTCTTTTCTTCCTTCTCTTCTCTTTCTCTCAATCCAATTAGGGTTGTAAAAGAAGTGAAAGAGGCTTAGGGACGTCCTATTTATAGAGTAAAAAATCCTAAAATAAGTCCCATTGAGTTTAGGAAAGAATCCAACCAAAATTAGGAAACATTCCTAATTTCTGTTTCTGGTGGCAACTGGGGGTCGATGAGGGGGTCGATGATCCCGTCGACCTCTAATTCTTAAAGTGTCCGACCTCCTCTGTAAAACAGGGGGTCTCACCTTCTGTCTTGGGGGTCCGACCCTCCCTTGCTGGGTATGCGACCCTTCCCTTAATTTAAGTATTTTTGGGTCGATTTGATACTTGGGATCACGATCTCCTTCACGCCCTTGGTCCATTTGGCTCGACCATGATGGGTAAACCTGATTCAAGGTGGTAAGACCGGGTTAGTTTGATATGGGTCTTACAGTGTAACCTGTATCAACATCTAAAAACTTGTATATATACAAGGGTGACCTCACAACTTAGCTCAGTATGAAAATCAGACAATGCAACACACATCATGCATGAGTAACGTTCACATTATGGTCTAATTTTAAGTTTGCAATGTGCTATAGAAAGGATTGGCGGCCACCGCATCTCTATACAAGAGTGTGTGAATCCGCCCAATGGATCAAACACCACTGTCGTCCCACATGTTCCCACCATGGAATAGAGATAGAGCTAAAGTATCCGGATCAAACACCACCAACACTTCCCCTGATGCCCTACCCATACCAACACGTAAGCCCCTATTGGAGAGGGCTTGCAAACTAGGCTCGCAACTAACTAATCCTATATGTCATCATAGTAGGCCCTATCCCAGTACAGCTCCCTATGGCATAGAGATAGAGCTAGATTCTAGTGGTCAGGCCGGAGACCACAGTGCCACTTCCTCGCCCTGATACCTTACCCGCACAAAGCATGCTAAGACAGAAGCGATAAGAAAAGGTGTTAGTGTGAGGAATGATCCTAGACCCTAGGCCCCTCCTACTCTACACACTAACGAAAATAATCACATGCCTAACAGTCACATCCTAGCATAGCGAGTATGCATGAACAATAATAACTGAAAGTAAAGATGACATGCAAATATGCACAAACACCATTCCACAAAATCATAATTACTAACAACGTTTTACTGTTATTAGGTTATTAGGGTTTAAGTCCGATTCCATTACCTGATGCTTAATTGCTAGTTTGCTCCACGTCATAAAATCCAAACTCGCTATCACAAGGTCTTACATGATGTTAGGGTTGAATTAGAATTAGTTTCTTAGGGTTTACGTTGGTCGAAAAACCAACTGGGTCAAAAATACTTCTCACAGTGCATACCGGTTGCAATACCGATCGCAAGTACTGGTCGCGGCACTGTGGGGAAAGATGCGACTGGTATGGTCGACCGGTCCCCCACAGACCAGTCTCTGAGCGGTACCGGTCGCAGTACCGGTCACTATGGTGCGACCGGTATGGTCAACCGGTTTGCCTCTGGAAGACCATCAATTCGGTGTTCGCCTTTTGTCAGTCACCCCCTATTGGTCTAGGGTTTCTCCTATGCATTCTAGGGCTGAGCAACGAGTTAGAGTTGCTTCATGTTCCATTAAAGTCTTAGTTTCGATGAACCTTTGCCTAAAATGTGAATCTCAGGTTCATCGATTGTATTAGGGTTTTATGGAAAATTTAAGGGTTTTAGATCAATACCTCGCCTTGCATGGTATTGATCAATTCATGATTAATCATCTATAACGCTTAACTTAGATGAAGGTTCAAGCACTTACCGTTGGTTGGCAAGTCTGGTGTTCTTCGTCCAACGGCAAACAACAGCTCCTATCCCTCCTTCCTTAGCTCTTTCTCCTTCTTCGTTCTCTTTCTCCTCTCTAGGGTTTGTGAGGATCAATGAAAGAGTTCTAAGGAGGTTTAAGGGTCCTTAAATAGACTAGGATAGAGTTTAGAAAGTTTCCTTACGTTAGGTAAGTCCTTAGGCTCGAGATTAGAAAAGTGGGACCCACAGAGATCAGTTTTCGTGATTTAAGTAGTCTGCCCGCGCAGACATACCGGTCGACCGGTACGAAAAAATATCATACATTAGGTCCGTTTTTGTACCTGGTTGTCATCCGTTCGTCCCGTCTGGCCCAGTGATGATTGGAAGACCTGTTACGACATGAATTAAAGGTTTAGATAGGGTTCATGGAGTATGGGTCTTACAACAATAGTTCATAAGAGAGCTACTGTCACACGATTTGGACAAAGCACTCGGGAGTGTGACCTCCAAGAAACCCTAGCCGCCGAATAATTAGAAGTTCAGACCCACGGTCCCCTTTGTGCCACGTCTTTTGTTGAGTCAAAGATGACTCTGGCTAAGATTGCTTCTCTGAAGAAACGATGCCTCATCCCTCCTTCGATTCAGCTTGATGTCTTAGCAGATGTTCTTTGGTTCCTATGATTCTTGGGATTTTTTTTTTCAGTCTGTTTCAATGGCTTTCGTGTTCAATCTCTATCTTCATCTTGTGCATCTGATCACCGTCCAATTTCTGGTCAAAATTCTGGTGATGTGAAGAACAGAAGAGTGGAGGTGGTGTTATAGCAGCTAGATTGGGGCGAGAGAGATAAAAAGAAAGTTTTTAAGAATTGAAGTGAAGGTTGCTCAGGGATAGCGAAAAATATAGCTTTAACACCGTTAAAAATTGGGGTTGTTTGTCTTTTCCTAAAACTTGGGTGTTCAACTGTCATTAAGGTAAGTTACGGGGGAGGTAACTGACTTTTTCCCTTTTTTTTTTTATTTAATCTAAACACTTGCCACCTCAACCCCCACGTTTCTCATTTCCTTTCTTTCTTATCTCCAACCGCCCTTTCTTTTCTTTTAGCGATTTAGCTATTTTTTTTTTCTAAAGCCACCTCCTACTTCCTCTCTTCCACGTTTCTATTTCTTTTATTTTTTTTATTTCAACACTAGCTTTCCACCTCATGCTACATGTGGCACTCCCTCCTCTTTCATTCTATAACATCTCCTATATTTTAGAGTAACCATAAAAAATGTACATTACCACTTCATATATAATATAATTAATTATAATAATAATAGGAATAATAATAATAATAATAATAATAATAATAATAACATATTTACACACATACCACACATATACAATAACAATATAATATTAAGAACATTGGAACTTACCTTGACTGCTAAAATTACCCAAATACCCTTTAGTACTATATTTCATCGAAAAGCCCTATAAAGAAGGAAAAGGAATTTGGAGTATTACACCCATCCCCCTTAAAACCTTAAAAATAATTTCTCCTTAAAATTGAAATTAAAATCATACCCTAAATAACTGGGGTATTCGGCTTTCATTTCTTTTTCTTGCTCCCAAGTAACTTCTTGTTCTGAATGATCTCTTCATAGCACTCTAACGAAAGGTACTACCCAGTTCCTCATTCAATACTCCTTCCGATCCAAAATTCAAACTAGAGTTTCATCACATGATAGGTCTTTTCGTAGTTAAAGAGGTTCACACTTAAGTACATGAGATGGATCATTAAAATACTTCTTCAACATGGACACATGGAACACATCATTTATTCTTGATAAAGCTGATTGTAAACCAAGGCGATATGCTACAGATCCAATTTTCTCCAATATTTCATAAGGTCCAACATACCATGGACTCAATTTTCCTTTCTTCCCAAATATCATTACCCCTTTCATAGGAGCAACCTTCAGGAATACTCTATCACCAATAGAAAATTCTAAGTCTTTTTGTCTTCTACCTGCATAACTTTTCTGTCGGCTTTGTGTTGTTTAGATATGCTTCTGAATAAGCTCAAATTTTTCACCTGTTTGCTGCACAAGTTTGGGCCCCAAAAGTTGACGCTCACTAACTTCATACCAACAAGCTGGAGTTCTCCATCACCTACCATACAATGCTTCACAAGTTGCTATCTTGATTGTTGCTTGATAACTATTATTATAAACAAACTCCATCAATTTAATATTTCTCCCAACTACCCCTAAAGTCCATCACATAGGCATGCAACATGTTTTTTAAAATCTGAGTCACTCTTTCTGATTATCCATCTGTTAGAGGGTGAAAAACTAGTACTAACATGTAATTGAGTGCCCAATGCTCTTTCCAAACCCTTTCGAAAATAAGATGTAAATCTAGGATCCCTGTATGAGATAATACTTACTGGAACTCTATGTAATCTCACAATCTCCTCAACATATAAATGTGCTAACCTTTTTGAAGTAAAGGTCATTTTCACAGGTAGAAAATACGTAGATTTAGTCAATCTGTCCACTATTACCCAAACTGCATCAGGTCCTTTAGGTGACCCACATAATGATATTTACAAAATCCATAGTCACATTTTTTTTCCATTTCCACTCTAGTCTAGGTAAAGGTTGCATCAAGCCCAAAGGTTTTTTTTTTTTTTTTTTTTTTTTTTTTTCTGTTCTACCTTTACCTATTGATTTGTCATATATTTTTGCACAAATGATGCAATTTCTCTCTCCATATTGTTCCACTAGAAATTTTCTTTCAAATCTTTATAAATTTTTGTATTCTCTGGGTGAACATTATATAGAGTATCATGAGCTTCCTTCACAATTTTTTCTTCAATTCTTCCTTATTTGGTATACACAGTCTATCTTTGTATCTCAAAATATTAACCTCAGACATTGTAAAGTCTTTCTGTTCTCTTTTTTGAATTATTTCCTTGATTTTATCCAAATATTTATCTTTGGCCTGAGCTGTCTTGATTTAATCCAAGATGGTAGGTTGCAAACTCATAGATGCTAACGCAGCTACTGTGCTTCCTATTACCACTTTTAAGTTCATTCTTTTGGCCTCTTCATAAAATTCACACTGATCTGTCCACAAAGCAGCAATTGCTTACTGAGACTTTCGACTAAGGCATATGCTATCACATTTGCTTTACATGGATGATAATAAATGCTACAATCTTAGTCTTTGATCAACTCAAGCCATCTTTTCTGCCTCATATTTAATTCTTTTTGGGTGAAGTAGTATTTCAAACTTTTATGAACAATATATATTTCACACTTCTCACCATATAAATAATGGCTCTAAATCTTTAATTAAAAACTATAGCTGTAAATTCTAAATCATGAACTGAGTAATTCTTTTCATACTCTTTTAATTGTCTAGATGCATATGCAGTTACCCAACCATTCTGCATAAGTGCACACCCCACTCCCTTATAAGATGCATCATTATATACTACCATACCTTCAGATTCAGATAATAGTGCTAACACTGGAGTTGTGACTAGTATCCACTTCAATTCTTTGAAACTCTCTTCACACTTGTTAGTCTACTGGTACATCACATCCTTCCTTAACAATTTAGTCAAAGGTATAACTATTTTGGAGAAGTTTTCAATGAATCTTTTGCAATAACCTGTTATTCCGAGAAAAAACTTCGAACTTCTGTTACAGTGGTTGGTCTTGCCCAATCCATTACTACCTTAACCTTTCCTCGGTCAATAAAAATACTCTCTCTTGAAACAACATGACCCAAAAATACCACCTTATTCCACCAGAACTCACACTTAGAAAATTTGGCAAATAATTATTTTTCCCTTAGTCTTTGTAAAACTTGCCTCAAATACCCTACATGTTCCTCCATACTTTTAGAGTATATCAAGATGTCATAAATCAAAACAATAATAAACTGACATAGAAAATCTTGAAATACCCTATCATAAGGTCCATAAACATAGCTGGAGCATTAATGACTTCCAAGGGCATACAAGAGATTCAAACTGACATACCTAGTCCTGAATGTTGCTTTGGGCCTCTATCTTCTTCTCCCACCTTTAATTGACGATAGCCTGACCCCAAATCAATTTTTGAAAATATACAAGCCCCTTTTAATTGATCCAACAGGTCATCAATGTGTAGTAGTGGGCATTTGTTTTTAACAATGACCTTGTTCAAATCTTTGTAATCAATGCAGAGCCTTAATGTTCTATCATTCTTCTTTACAAATAAAATTGGAGCTCCCCATGGTGATATACTAGCGTGGATGTAACTTTTATCTAAAAGTTCTTGTAATTGTATCATTAATTCTTTCAACTCTACCGGGGCTATCCGATAAGAAGCCTTTGGAATAGGTGTTGTACCTGGCAACAACTCAATGATAAATTATATCTCTCTATCTGGGGGTATTCCAGGTAATTCCTTAGGAAGAAAAACATCTGGATATTCTTAAACTATCATTATTTCTTTCACTTTTGCCCTTACTTTAGATGTGTTCACTACTAAAACCAAATATGCTTGACATCCACTAGACAATAATTTCTAGCTTGTAAAGCAAACATAATAAATTGGTGCAAGACTTTCCTCCAGAAAATATATATTCTTCTCCATCCATCAGTTTGAACACCACCTTTTTTTCATGACCAAGTATATTAGCACAGTTGACTGATACTCACTCCATACCGAGTATGTTACACCCTAATTCTGTACTATTCAGAATGGTGAGATGAACCGCTAATAAAATAACGGTTCAATCAGGATCTCTAATAGGCTGTGTCCTGGTAAATTAAACCATACACATCCACAATCATAATCAGAATAAATACACAATAGCGAAAGTCTTAATATTAAATGAACTGAGGAATCTAACTATTATAATCATAAATAAAATATCAAATTATGTTGTATCAATCGAGACATAAGTAAATAAAATATCAAATTATATTTTCTTAATATTTTAAATAAAATCTAATTGAAAACGCATGAGTTGCACTCGCATGAGGAGTCATGCGTCTCCACTATGTCTTTAGCCTCCATCGCAGCAACGTGCCCGTACCCAGAAGCATTCATATAGTCATCAACAGTGGTACCTGCATCATCAACTAAAAATATTCGACGTCGAAAGGGTGAGCACACATCACGGCTCAGTGAACAAACAAAACAATGCAACAAACATATGCATGCATTCAATTCATATTTGTGGTCTGGTATACAAGTTTGTAATGTGATATAGAAACAGTTCGGTGGCCGCCTCACCTCTATACACAGGGTGTGTAAGCCCACCCAATGGATCAAACACCATTTTTGTCCACATCCACCCCAACATGGAATAGAAATAGAGCTAAAGTGTTCGGATCAAACACCGCATAACACTTCCCCTGATGCCCTACCCATACCAACACGTAAGCCCCTACTGGTGAGGGCTTGCAAACTGGGCTCGCAACTACCAAATCCTAATGTCAAACAGTGTATCCAAGGCCTCACCCCAGCATCCCTCAATATGTCCATAGAGATAGAGCTAAGGCCCCCCGGCAGAGTCGAAGAGTACACGGTCCGAGACCACCTCCCCTAACGCCCTACGACGTAATAGTTCTGCTAAGGTAATGGCGATACGACGATGTCAGTGGACAAGACTTGAGTAGAGATAGAGCTAAAGTACCCGGATCAAACACCGCATAACACCTCCCCTGATGCCCCACTCGCATCAAGTACACCAACCACACACAAACATTCACATGTCTATTCCTAGCATCATCAACATCATCATGCCATAAATAAAATAGAACTAAATAGGCATGAACATTAATAGCAGAAATATTGGATGACATGTTGAATGCACATTACAAGCATACACGCATAGAATCAGTCATGGCATTGGACTCAAGAAAATAAAAACAGTTTATTATTAGCCAATTAGTTTAGGTCTTGTTCCCTCACCTTTGCTTGAGTGTAGATCTTCTTTCAAGCTTTAAGAATCACCTTTATATCAATAGGAAAACATAACAAGTCAATATATTTTAATTAGAAGTCATTCCGATAATTTTAGGCTTGCTGTTAAGCGAGGGTCGCAGGGTGGGTCGCAGGTAGGGTAGCAGTTTACTGCGACCTGCAGGGTAGGGTTGATGTCAGGGTCAAATGTTCCATCGACCCTGGGTGCGACCACCGCATCCCTGGACTTCCCGAATGCTAGGGGTCCATCCTATGGTCTGGTTGGGTCGATTCCCAATCGACCCCACGTGCGACCCCCCGTGGTTTGAGTCAATAATTTCATCCTACAGTCCATTCTTTCATATTTGGGTCCTATGGCTTACTTCCACAATCCATTCTATGCTTGTTCTATGGCTTATAACTCTAGGTTTCTTCCTTACTTTGCTTACCATGATTTCCTCCATGGATTTCATTGAAATCCTCCCATGGATGGTTGATTTGGG
The DNA here is from genome assembly GCA_028583415.1 of Protea cynaroides. Classification (NCBI taxonomy): domain Eukaryota; kingdom Viridiplantae; phylum Streptophyta; class Magnoliopsida; order Proteales; family Proteaceae; genus Protea; species Protea cynaroides. The sequence goes on from CM053267.1 coordinate 69,805,708, forward strand.
TTTCTCCTAGACCATACCCTCTTCATGAACTATTCTAAGGTCTTAAATCATTAATGGAAACATACCCATACCTTAGGTTTTGTTGAGATTCAGAGGTTTCTCTGAATTCTTCACTTTAGTCTTCTTCTCTAATTTTTCTTCTCTTCTCCTTCTCTTCTCTTTCTCTCACTTTCAATTAGGGTTTCAAAAGGAGTGAATGAGGCTTAGGGATGTCCTATTTATAGTGGAGAACCTCCCAAAATAAGTCCCATTGAGATTAGGAATGAATCCCCTTGAAATTTGGAAATTTTCTATTTACGGTTTCTGTCGGCAAAGAGGGGGTCGATGAGGGGGCCGGAGATCCCGTCGACCCTTAAGTCTAAATTGTCCGACCCCCAGTTAAAATATCAGGGGTCTGACTTCTTAATGAGGAGGGTCCGACCCTGCCTATCTGGGTATGCAACCCTGCCCTCCCTTTTACTATTTTTGGGTCAGTTTAATACCTGGTTTCGCTATTTCCTTCACGCACTTGGTCCATTTGGCTCGACCATGATAGGTAGACCTGGTACATGGTGGTAAGACTGGTTAGTTTGATGCGGGTCTTACAACTCCCCCCTGCTTATAAAAATTTCGTCCTCGAAATTGTACATGCCTTCTGAGTCGAATAGATGAGGGTATTGCTTTCGCATAGCATTCTCTTCTTCCCATGTGATTTCTTCTATATCTCTGCTTCTCCAGGTGAATTTAACATAATAAATGTCATGGTTGCATAGTTGTTGCACCTTTCGGCTGGTGATTTCTATTGGTGCTACTTCAAATGTCAAATCATCCATCAAATCAGGTAGATCTACTGTCAAAACGTGCGTTGGATCTCTGACATACTTCTTCAATAAGGAGATATGAAACATCATGCACACTTGACATAGATGGTGGTAGTGCTAACTGGTAAGCTACTTTTCCATGCTTAGCTAGAATCTCATATGGTCCGACATATCTCGGACTTAGTTTTCCTTTCTGTCTGAACCGTTTCAAATCTCGCATAGGTGACACTTTGAGGAATATCTTATCACCTACGGCGAATTCAAGGTCTCGACGTCTAGTATCTGCATATTGCTTCTGACGATTCTGAGCCATTCTTACTCTTTCCTTGATAATGTCGACTACTCAACAAGTCTCTTCAATAAATTCTGGTCCAACAATACTACGTTCTCTAACTTCATTCCAAAATAAAGGAGTTCGACACTTCCTGCCATACAGTACTTCATAGGGTGGCATCTGTATAGTAGCCTGATAGCTATTGTTATAAGCGAACTTAATCAGTGGTAACTTTTCATCCCATGATCCTTTAAAATCAATTACACAAGCTCGGAGCATGTCTTCTATAATCTGAATGGTGTGTTTTGATTGTCCGTCTATCTGAGGATGGAATGCAGTACTGAACTTCAATGTTGTACCCATAGCCTTCTACAATCCTTCCCAAAACTTTGGAGTAAATCGTAGATCTCTGTCGAACACAATGCTTTCAGGTACACCGTGTAATCTGACAATATTATCCACATACAACTTAGCTAACCTCTCCAGTGTATACTGAGGTCGTATAGCTATAAATCGAGCCGTTTTAGTCAGTCGGTCTACAATCACCCAAACTGCATCAACTACTCGGGAAGTCAATGGTAACCCTGTGACGAAGTCCATAGTGATGCAGTCTCATTTCCATGCTGGTTTTGGTAATGGTTGTAACAGTCCTACTGGTCTTTGTCGTTCAGCTTTCACCTTCTGACAATTTAGGCATTGAGACACGAACTTGACTATATCTGCTTTCATTCCTCTCCACCAATATAATTTCTTTAGGTCTTGATACATTTTTGTACTTTTAGGGTGTATCAAATAGGCGGTGGTATGGGCTTCCTTCATTAGTCGGTGTCTAATGTCCAAACTTTCTGTTTCAGGTACACATATTCTTCCTTTGTACTTCAATACCTTTTCATCATCTAAGGTAAACTCAGGAATAGTCCTACCTTTTTCGATGTCTTCTTGTACCGTTCTTAGATAAGGGTCTGATTTAATCACTATTTTCACTTCATCAAGTATATTAGGTACAATCTTCAATATGGCAAACATATTTGCAAACCGATGGATAAACCCTTGGTTGGTTGATTCACCCGATGCATCTATCACAAACTGTTCATTACCGTAATTAAATACTTTTCTGGTAGCACACAGTGTAGCAGTGGTGCTAACCTCCCCTTGAGATTTCATCATTGCCTTTCTACTCAGTGCGTCAGCAACCACATTAGCTTTCCTCGGATGATACTGGATATCATAATCATAGTCATTCAATACTTCCAGCCATCTTCTTTGTCTCATATTCAACTCCTTCTAATTAAAGAGGTAAGTAAGACTCTTATGATCTGATTTAATCTGAAATTTCTCTCCGTACAAGTAATGTCTCCATATTTTGACAGCATGTACTATTGCCGCTAATTCCAAATCATGAGTGGGATAGCTTTTTTCATGTGTCTTCAATTGTCTTGAGGCATAAGCAATTACTTGTTCTCCTTGCATAAGTACACATCCTAATCCCAATTCTGACGCATCAGTGTACAAAATAAATGGCTGTCCTGGAATCAGAATGGTCAAGATTGGAGCAGATATCAATCTAGCCTTCAATATTTGGAAACTCTTCTCGCATTTATCAGTCCAAATAAACTTTTCACCCTTCTTAGTCAAACTGGAGAGAGGTACGGTAATTCGGGAATAGTCTTTCACAAATCGTCGATAATACCCAGCTAGACCTAAGAAACTTCTAATTTCTGCAACGCTCTTCGGTGCTTCCCACCTCACAATAGCTTCGACTTTGCTAGGATCCACTTTAATTCCTTTAGTGGATACAACATGGCCTAGAAAAGCATCTTCCTTTTGCCAAAACTCACACTTTGTAAATTTGGCGTAGAGCTTCTCCTTCCATAATCGTTGCAGAGCGGCGTTTAGATTCTTAATATGAGTTTCCTTGTCATTGGAGTAGACCAATATATCATCGATAAATACAATAACCGACGTATCCAATATATCATGGAATACCCGATTCATAAGTTCCATAAAGGTTGCTGGTGCGTTCGTCAATCCAAAAGACATGACCAAAAATTCATAATGTCCATATCTGGTCCTGAATGCTGTCTTGGGAATATCACCATCTTTAATCTTCAACTGATGGTCGCCTGATCGAAGATCGATCTTGGAGAACACTTTGGCACCTTGCAAATGATCGAACAGGTCAACGATCCAAGGCAATGGATACCGATTCTTGATTGTCAGTTTATTCAGTTCTCGTTTGTCTATACACAATCGAATACTATCGTCCTTCTTCTTTAAGAATAATATTGGCGCTCCCCATGGTGATATGCTAGGTCGGATGTAGCCCTTGTCTAGTAGTTCTTGTAGTTGTACTTTTAATTCCTTTAGTTCAGTAGGAGCCATTCGATAAGGTGCTTTAGATACTGGTGCAGCTCCGGGTATCAGATCTATAACAAACTCTGTAGTGCGGTCGGGTGGTAGTCCTGGTAGTTCTTTAGAAAATACATCTGGATAGTTACGCACGACATCAATATCCTTCATTCGTGGTGCTTCTTTGGTAAGATCGACCACAGATACTAGATACCCAACTGCTCCTTTCTCAAGGCACTTCATAGCCTTTAATGCAGAGAGTATGAGCTTTCGTTTACGGGGAAGTTTGGTTCCCGCAAAACTGAACTCTGCTCCTTCCTTGTCTTTAAATGTTAGCTTCTTTTCGGCACACAATAGGTTTGCAGAATGTCGAGCTAACTAGTCCATTCCCAAGATGACGTCAAAGTCTGTCATCTCAAGTTGGATCAAGGTTATCCAAAGTCTTCTCGTCAATAAGATCTGGACATGGTCTATAATCTTTTTCTAATTCCACTTCTAATCCCATAGGCGATCGTACAAGCAGTTTGTAGTCTAAGGATTTGATGGGTAAATTTAACTTCTTTCCAAACGACACAGATATAAAAGAATGAGTAGCTCCTGAATCAAAGAGTACTCTGGCGGGAATGCCATTAATAGGTACGATACTTGTGATTTGTTTTGGTTTAGTCTACATGCTCACACAATGTAACACAAAATGATAAAATTCAGGTCATACCTGTGACCACATCAGGCGATGTGGCAGCATCCTCAGATGTAACCGCGTAAACCCTTGTCAAAATTCATACCGATATAGCCATCTTTAACTTTACTTGAGTGCCATCTACTCCTTCCAAGTTACTCTTAATAGTTTTCACTTTTGCTCATGCACTCTTTTATAACCATATCCATCTATTCAGCAATCTTGAAATAGATTCTCTGTTTCTTCATCCGAGGTTCCTTGGCTATAGAATCTAATCTGAATTTAATCATCTTGCTTCCCATAATTTCTTACTCACTAAACGTCTTATTGATGGATATCGAGAAATGTAATTATCAGAATGTTTATCCAAAAGCAATTCATTTTCTTCTTTCAATTTAGTATAATGACGAACACTTGCTTTATCTAGTGAACTAAGGTTTAAAGATCAGGATTAAATCTGTGGTAATCCAACCGGCATAAAAAGATCGTTAAGTTGCACGATGGTCCAAATACATGGAAAATAGAGGTTCTATAACTCTTAACCTCATGGTTACAGGTTCTATCGAGTATATAATGCCATTGGTCGAGGCACTATCTGAATAAATCTGGAGAAAGATTTGGTACATCAATAAATCAGGTATAATCGAAAAGATGTACACTCAACATGATTAAACATTTAACTGTTCATTCAGTTTGTATCTCTGTTCATGTTGTCGATCATGAGAGTGGCTTAGATTGATATAATCAGGACTAATACTAAGGGAATAACATCTATAACTTCAATTGACAGGTTGAATCAAGAAGGTATCCTGTCAAGACATGAAAATTTTAAATCTGGTATGTGCATCCTCTATAATCATAAGAGTAAGTCAATAATGCACCGCATCCTATATAACCTATCTAGTTATATGGCGACAATAGATTTGATCCTTTGCCAAACACGTTTGAAGCTTCATCTTCAGAAATATTCCTCAACCCTGGTCGGATCATGATGCAGCTATCTCTGTTGGATTTTTCCCAAGATCTTTCCCTTTACCTTTGCAAAGATTTAGGCGTTACTAGCTATTTTTCTTCTTCTTTTGCCATACATCGAGTTTCACATCTTGTGAGTATCAACTCGGTATTCCACCTTTCTGCTTTATAGATGCTTCCTTCTTGTTACTGTATTATATCCTTTGTATACTCAGGAAATTATCCGACTTATAGATATACCCTATATTATTTGTTAATCAGATAAGTTTTGAGTTTTTTCTTTCTATCTGTGTATATATATATGGTTCCACCTTTAATATGTACATTATTGTCTTGTTTAAGTTCTGTCTCAACCAACACAGGTTCTTACAGCGTGTTATTATTACAGCTTTTAAATTTTATCCTATCTCAGTTCACAAACTTTTGTGGAAGTATACTAGTTTACAAGACAAGGCCTAAGAGCTCTGATACCAAGTTGTCACATCCCAATTCCGTACTATTCAGAATGGTGTGATGAACCACTAATAAAGCAACGGTTCAACCAGGATCTCTAATAGGCTATGTCCTGGTAAACTAAACCATACACATCCACAACCATAATCAGAATAAATTCACAATAGCAAAAGTCTTAATATTAAATGAACTGAGGAATCTAACTGTTATAATCATAAATAAAATATCAAATTACATTTCCTTAATAGTTCAAATAAAATCTAAATGAAAATGCATGAGTTGCACTCGCATGAGGAGTCATGCGTCTCCACTATATCTTCAGCCTCCATCGCAGCAATGTGCCCGTACCCAGAAGCATTCATATAGTCTTCAACAGTGGTACCTGCATCATCAACTAAAAATATTCGACGTCGAAAGGGTGAGCACACATCACGACTTAGTGAGCAAACAAAACAATGCAAAAACATATGCATGCATTCAATTCATATCTGTGGTCTGGTATATAAGTTTGCAATGTGCTATAGAAACGGTTCGGTGGCCGCCTCACCTCTATACACAGGGTGTGTAAGCCCACCCAACGGATCAAACACCATTTTCGTCTACATCCACCCCAACATGGAATAGAGATAGAGCTAAAGTGTCTGGATCAAACACCGCATAACACTTCCCCTGATGCCCAACCCATACCAACACGTAAGCCCCTACTGGTGAGGGCTTGCAAACTGGGCTCACAACTAATCAATCCTAATGTCAAACAGTGTATCCAAGGCCTCACCCCAGCATCCCTCAATACGTCCATAGAGATAGAGCTAAGGCCCCCCGGCAGAGTCGAAGAGTACACGGTTCGAGACCACCTCCCCTAACGCCCTACGACGTAATAGTTCTACTAAGGTAATGACGATACAATGATGTCAGTGGACAAGATTTGAGTAGAGATAGAGCTAAAGTGCCCAAATCAAACACCGCATAACACCTCCCCTGATGCCCCACTAGCATCAAGTACACCAACCACACACAAACATTCACATGTCTATTCCTAGCATCATCATCATCATCATGTTATAAATAAAATAAAACTAAATATGCATGAACATTAATAGTAAGAATATTGGATGACATGTTGAATGCACATTACAAGCATACACGCATAGAATCAGTCATGGCATTGGACTCAAGAAAATAAAAATAATTTATTATTAGCCAATTAGTTTAGGTCTTGTTCCCTCACCTTTGCTTGAGTGTAGATCCTCTTTCAAGCTTTAAGAATCACCTTTATATCAATAGGAAAACCTAACAAGTCGATAGAGTTTAATTAGAACTCATTCCGATAATTTTAGGCTTGCTGTTAAGCGAGGGTCGCAGGGTGGGTCGCAAGTAGGGTAGCAGTTTACTGCGACCCCCAGGGTAGGGTCGATGCCAGGGTCGGATGTTCCATCGACCCTGGGTGCGACCACCGCATCCCTGGACTTACCGAATGTTGGGGGTCGATCCTGTGGTCTGGTATGGTCGATTCCCAATCGACCCCACGTGCGACCCCCCATGGTTTAAGTCGAGAATTTCATCCTACAGTCCATTCTTTCATGTTCGAGTCCTATGGCTTACTTCCACAATCCATTCTATGCTTGTTCTATGGTTTAAAACTCTAGGTTTCTTCCTTACTTTGCCTACCATGATTTCCTCCATGGATTTCATTGAAATCCTCCCATGGATGGTTGATTTGGGTTTCTCCTAGACCATACCCTCTTCATGAACTATTCTAAGGTCTTAAATCATTAATGGAAACATACCCATACCTTAGGTTTTGCTGAGATTCAGAGGTTTCTCTGAATTCTTCACTTTAGTCTTCTTCTCAAACTTTCCTTCTCTTCTCCTTCTCTTCTCTTTCTCTTACTTTCAATTAGGGTTTCAAAAAGAGTGAAAGAGGCTTAGGGACGTCTTATTTATAGAGGAGAACCTCCCAAAATAAGTCCCATTGAGATTAGGCAAGAATCCCCTTGAAATTTGGAAAGTTTCTTATTTACGATTTCTGTCAGCAAAGAGGGGGTCGATGAGGGGGTCGGAGATCCTGTCGACCCTCAAGTCTAAATTCTCCAACCCCCAATTAAAATATCACGGGGACTGACTTCCTAATGAGGGGGGTCCGACCCTGCCTATCTGTGTATGCGACCCTGCCCTCCCTTTTACTATTTTTGGGTCAGTTTAATACCTGGTTTCGCTATTTCCTTCACGTACTTGGTCCATTTGGCTCGACCATGATTGGTAGACCTGGTACAAGGTGGTAAGACCGGTTAGTTCGAAGCGGGTCTTACAGATTATAACATCAAAGTCCTTCATTCTCAGTATAATAAGATCTACTGGTAATTCATGTCTTACTATCACAATCCCACAGGACTTGATCATTCTATTTGTCAATATAGACTCTCTAGAAGGTAAATCACCACCATCTCATATTTCATCATCACATTACACCATTTGTAGTTAAATTATCACAAGGTCATTAAGAAAATACATAAATTTATGGTCTGCTCAAAACTTTAAGTTAGGAGAGGATTTGAGTATTTCCTATCTCAAGTTTTACAATATCATGCTTCAAAGGAAGTCTTCAAAAAAGATCAATTGATGCATTTAATATCATAAATAAAAAATCCTTAATGAGTTCTTCCATAATTCCATATCATTCCTCTAATTATCAAATAACGTCAAAGAATCAGCTAGAAAATTATACCTCAAGAAACAAGACATGAGAAATTGTTTTCCCAGCCTTTAGAATATCACATTCTGAAAAAACCACAAGATATTGAATACTTATTCAAATATCCAAATAAATCACATATAAAACACCAAATTTTTTTTATACATTATGCACCTATTTTACTAATTCTCACTTTGTAATTTATTTATTTTGTCACCAAACTGAGCAACCACTGCTCTGATACCACCTAAGATTGTAACGCCCCTAGCCTAGGGTTTAAGGACAAAAGCGTCACATGAAGAATCTTCTAAGTAACAACCAGGACCATAGAATGCTCACACACGCACAAATATCACATAATATTGAATAGCAAAACACATAGTGTATCTTTTTTTTTTCCAAACAAACACTTACACACATATTTACAAAGGTCTAGTACGTTATATGGTGATAGAAGAAAAATATATACAATGTCATGCTCAAAGGTTTACACAAACTTGTTTACTTATTTACAATGAATTAGTTTCTTTCAAAAACTTCCTTAAACTAACTTGGAGGATCCTAAGGATTTAAGTGCTTCCCTCTACAGGGACTTGTTCTTCATATTCTAGCATAATCTCTTGGCTTTCCTCATCATCCTTTGAAACATTGATTAATATGGGATGAGCTCAACGGTTCAGTGAAGAAAAACTATGTCCTTACACGACAAGCAAAACAATCAACATAACAAACACATACCAATGATATAAATTATCAACGACATAAACTGAACAACAGTAAATAGTTTCATGAACATCAAAAATGTAAGTACACATGAACAAACAAATTTAGCAAGGACATATGTAATTGAATACCAAATTAATCAATCCTAACAATTTATTTCATATATATTCTAGGCTCGGGGTCTATGCTTGTTGTAGTGTACACAAATAGTTAGAGTCGTGAGATGCACATTTTCCTCGTAGTTTACACATTTTCTCATGGTTTACACATTTCCTCATGGGTCACACATTTCCTCATGGGGTCCTTAAGCTGACTAGGCTACCATGAGGTCCTGAAGCTGACCAGGCTACCACGGAGTCCATAAGCTGATCAGGCTATCATATCACGTATATCCATTCCTTACTTAACCTCTTAATGAAGAGGGGGTAAGAAACACGGGTTCTAATATTTATTTATTTTTATTTCTCAATTACATCATCATATATTTTTCAGTCCACTAGCCTGGTGCTAGGGGCTTGTCTGATTCTTTCATTGCATAAACTATCACATTATCATCACATTGCCACACTATTTCATTGCCTCATTTTCTATATAATCTTATGCATTATCATAATACACAGTTCACATAAAATCATGCATCAATATTTATCAAACATTGCACCCCTTCATAGCTCGCATTACCACATAAAACAACAAGTGTAAGTGGGTAATTATTCTCACAATACACACTTCACATAAATTCATGCATCATTATTCATAAATCATTGTATACCATAGCTCACATTATCACACAAAATATCAAACAACAAGTGCAAGTAGATAATTTTTCCTCACCTCAACAGTGACCAATTTGAAATCCAAAATACAGTCAAACTCTTACAATGGTAGTATTGCCTATACAATATAAGAAATGGATACCTTTTAGATAAGGATTGTAATAAAAATTTTATTTAATAATAATTATTTCTTTTTGATAAAACATCACAAATTCTCTCTCTTATCCCCTTAGTCTTTCTTTTCCTTTTTTTTTTTTGTTTTTCTCTTCCCCGTAATTCCCCATTCTCCTACGTTTCTCAGTTAACCTTTCCATCTCTCTCTCTCTCTCTCTCTCTTCTTAACTAATTTTCTATTCTAGTTTATCTTCCTATCTTTCTTTCTCTCTCTATACTATAGCTGTTTTTAGATTCTAGTATTTTTTTCTCTTTTTCTCTCTCCTACTTCTAGTTCCCTCCTCCTTTGGGTTTCTTCTTCTTCATTTTTTTCTACAACTAACTTCATACATCTTCCTATCTTTTCCCTTTCTTTCCTATTATCATTACTCTCTTTTGTTCATTTAATCGACTCCCTAGCTATAATCTGCCATTATTTTTATCCTTTATTTTTAGCTTATGAAAGTAGTAATCTTTTCAAATAAGTAAACTTAAAAGAAGTCGATAAACAATACCTAAATTTTGGGATTAATAGCCCTATTTCTTCTCCTTCATTCCCTCTTTCTATGGACTTTTTTTTTTTGTTTCTTAAACTGTCTGTTACAACCTTCTTACCGATTTCTCTGTCTTAATGCTAACTCACCCTCCTACGAGCCTTCTTCTTCACTATTCTCATCTCTAACCGCCCTCTTCTCCTCTTTTGGATTTTGATTTGCTTTGTTTTATTTTCTTTTTCTTATTTAATCTAAACACTTGCTACCTCAACCCCTACGTTTCTCATTCTCCTTCTTTCTTATCTCCAACCGCCCTTACTTTTCTCTTGGCGATTTCGTTAGTTTTTTTTTTCTAAGGTCACCTCCTACTTTCTCTCTTCCACATTTCTTCTTTTTTATTTATTTCAACACTAACTTGCCACCTCATGCTACATGTGGCACTCCCTCTTCTTTCATTCTATAACATCTCCTATATTTATGAGTAACCATAAAAACATACTTTACCACTTCATATATAATATAATTAAGAAAAATTTCATCTAGACCCCATCAAAGATTGCTAACATCATCTACACCCACAAGAATGCAAAAACATCACCTAGGTCCACTTAACTAACGAAAATCACTAAATTTGTTGAAATACAATTTTACCCCTCAAATTATAAATTGAAAAATTAAAAAATTATGTTCATTTACTAATTTATCCTTCAAATGTAACTTATATTTTCAAACTGCCTTCCTCTCCGGCGACGTGAATATTTTTCTAGCAACTTGAGCTTGAGCCAAAGTCTCTTCTCTCTCCCTCTCTCTCTCTCTCTCTCTCTCTCTCTCTCTCTCTCTCTCTCCCTCCCTCCAACGGAATTCTCTAAGCATGAGCCATTCCTCCTATCTGAGATTCTCCGGTGTGTTTCATGGAGTAGAAATTCTTGCAGAGGAACCTGCAATGAAAGTTGCTGGTGAGGGTGCCATAATAGTGAGCCAGACAATAATGAAGCTGTTGGGAGTATCAAAGAGGGCATCACAGAGCCATGGGATATCGAACTGATTCTAAATCTCGATTTGAATATTGATCCAAAACTCGATCTAAAATTGAAGATGTTGTAATATCAATCTAAAAATTGAATATAAATCAGATCTATTGAACTGGAAAAAAAAATCGACATTGTTCCATAAGAGCGGCCAACTGTTGTTCTTTCATAGCAACGACTGAAAATTGGAAGATGTCGTAGATATTGACGAAGCAGAGGAAATCTTCTAGAAGATTCTCGACCCAGTCGGATCGATGGCGGAGACACTCTTGCGTCTAGGGAAGATCTAGGAGATCGTCGAAGCAGTCATGGACGTTCTTGAGCAGGATCAATCCCTTACATAGCCAAGCTAAAGAAGCTCTGGTGGAGGCCTATAATTCAGATTCCTAGCTCCTCATCTCGTTGATCTTATTCTTGAGATGAGAGACCAAGGGGTGAGATCTGCATGGGAGACTGATTGATCTAACGTGGTGGGATTTCTCCAGCAATGTGGAGCGTTGGGGACTTGAGGTGGAAAACGAAAGTGAATGGCAGAATCCGATGACCATCATTTTTTCTTAGTAAAGCTTGTTTTGCTGTATAGTGGATTGAAAGAGAAAAAAAATCAGCTTCTGATATGTTTTCTCATCAACTCATAGAAACTCAACAGAGAAGAGAAGATAATGGAAAATAACTGGGGTATAATGGTCTTTTCAGCAAGCCAAAATGGTATTATCATCTCTAAAATATTACAATCCACCTGACGTCAGCATCTAATGGGAATTAATTGACGGAGTGGACTTCTTTGATTACCATAGCCAAAGTTTTGGGGTGTAGATGATGTTTTTGCATTCTTGTGGGTGTCTATGATGTTAACGATCTTTGATGGGGTCTAGATGAAATTTTTTCTATAATTAATTATAATAATAACATTAATAATAATAATAATAATAATAATAATAATAATAATAATAATAATAATAATAATAATAATAATAATAATAATAATAATAATAATAATAATAATAATAATAATAATAATAATAACATATTTACACACATACCATACATATACAATAATAATATAATATTAATAACATTAGAACTTACCATGACTGGAAAAATTACCCAAATACCCTTTAGTACTGTATTTCGTCAAAAAGCCCTGTAAAGAAGGAAAAGGAATTTGAGGTATTACATCCCAGATCTCTTGAAGGAGTGCCATCATGTCATCTGGAGGAGGGCGTGAAGGACTAGCCCCTGGAGTATGCTGAAGAGTAGGGGGAGGAATACCATCCACATCCATAAAAATCTGGTCCCCTCCACCCCCCTCTATTGCTATTGATGCCATTGTTGCATCTACTGCTGCTGCCGCTACTACCTGACCCAGAGGACATTCTAGTGCATTCAGTTCCTCATCATTGATCTCTGCCTCATACAACTCCATCCTGATGATGGCATCCCACTCAACGTTGGTCGTGACCGTCTCCTCGTGCATTCTCTCACCCTTGATGTTTACATGAAGGCGATCGAGAAGAGTGGTGATCATATGACCATAGGGTAGATTTCCCTTTAGGTTGGGTGTCATGGCTCTATACATGGTGCGTATGATGATATATGGCAAGCAGACAGGTTACCTAGTGTAGAAGCAGTGGAGGATGTACTGAGTAAGCTGAGATACCTCGTTATAGTGTCCGCTCTGAGGGATGAGGTTGTGTTGGATAATGTTGCAGTAAACACGAGGTTCAGGGCACAGGTTGATCGCCTTCAACTCCAGGAGCCCTTCCTGCATGATCTGGCGTCTAATCTCAAGGCACAGGTCTTCCCTTATAAATTTGCGTTCCTTGGGTGTGCAGTAAACTAGCTCTCCCACATTGGAGATGTTCAGTAGACCCGCTAGCTGGTGAGTGTCAAATGAGATCTGAACCCCTTTTACCCAACTGGTGATCCTTAGTTCTCTGCCTCTGTCAAGATCCTCGAGATTGCCTTCCAGCTGCAAGTTGTAGTAGAACTGCTTGACCAAGTTAGGACGTGTTGACCCCTGGTACTAGGTTACAAGTAGCCATCCCATATCATCAAATGCTACCTCTATGCCAAACCTTGCTAAGTCTGATAGTTTCATGAAGCACCCCACGTCTACTTTATTGTTATAGAACCATGGGTATTGTGCTTCGGCTTCGACTGAGCGGAAGCATAATGCGTCAAACTGCTTAAGAGGAGGGCTACCGTTGTGAGGCATAATGAGGCTGCCAAAATACAGCCAATTAAAACTCTATTAGTCAAAATTTTAAAACATTTCGATTGCATAACGGCGTAAATTGGTCAAAAGCCTCATTTTCACCTAATTAAATGGATTGGAGGACTAACATCGAAGGGAAAACATATAAACAAGCCAAAATAATATTCAAATGATCCAAATTATCAAAAATTTTAAGGGATTCAAAATTTTGAGAAAAACCCCAATTTTAGGGTAAAAACTCAACAATTTGGGATTTCTTTCAAACCAATCAGAAAAACCCCAAATTGGTCGAGGGCTTTTGGTCATTAGATGCCCAACAATAGATTTTGATGAAGAAAATATAATTCCTATGGTTGAAAAAGTTTTAATTTGGAAAAGATAAGAAAAGATGATGAAAACCTAGGATAGACTATCTAAAGATAAGAAATGAAATGAGAACGTACCTCTAGGAAGCAAATGGAAGTTGTTAACCTGGAGGGAAAGCTTGGATTTTTTCTGATAGGTACTGTAGCAATTCACTGGAGCCGTGTAGGGTAGCAACTCATAGAAGAAATGAGAGAAAAATGACTCAAATCGTATTTTAAAAATAGATTTTGGATTGACCGGTTGAATGATTCAACTTAAAGAGTCAACCGGTCAATCGAGCGATAAATTGACCAGAAGCTCTCATGAATATTCCTAGGGTTTGTCCGAATTGCTCACTAGTCGCTCCATATACGACTGGTTAAAGGTGACCGGATAAAATTTCTTCGAGCTGCTTATTGTTTGTTTGGTTCTTTTTTGCTGGGATTTTCATATATTGTGAGACTAACCCTATAAACTACCATATGTTGTATCTTGTCTCACACCTATTGGCTACGCAAAAACCTTAACAGTCGTCTGAAATGGCACACCGTACTTGCAGAAATGGTTGAAGAGGCTGAAGCCCAACCCATTCAACACTTGGAGTGGGAAATGTGAATGAAAATCTAGAGGAACAAGTAAGGAATAATGATGCATCTCAAGGTGTAAACAACCAGGCCAACCTAACCAATTTAATAGGGCCACAAACTGAATTGACCATGGTTGTAACAAATTTGGTATGACAAGTATAGGAATAACAACAGATGTTATTGGCTATGCAACTTGCCATGGGAATCGTTACTCCAGCTACCAATGCTATACTAACACCTCTAGGTCAGACCAGCACTGTGCCAGTTGGTAGTAATATTGTGCCTCCAGTACCTGTTGGCAATAACACGGTGCCTATAACATAGTAGATTCAAGTGATGCACACACCAGTGCAGAATCTTAATGCACAGTAAGGCATGTACCAGGGTGGTTACCAATATCCAGCATTGATGTATGGAGCTTATGGATAGCAAGATCATTCAAGGCTTGTAGAACAGTTCCTAAAGATGAAACCTCAGACGTTCTTAGGCAAGATGTCTAACCCTTTATGGTCACTGGATTGACGAGATGGAGATGAACTTTCTGATGATGACCATAACTGAAGAAGTGAAAGTATTATATGCAACCTTCATGGTGAGAGAGGATGTAAATCACTGGTGGAAGTCCATGTGCAACTATCTTCTAACCAAGCACCCTCAGCTGCGCTATGCTATCTTTAAAGAAGCCTTCTTCAAGAAGTACTTTCCCATAAGTTTTAAAGATCAAATGGAGAAGAAATTCTTGAGTTTGTATATGTCTGTTGACGCCTACCAACAATGTTATGAAGAGTTATTCTTCTTTGTTCCCACAAATATGCAAGAGTAGGATACTAAGACCCAAAGGTTCATTATTGGACTAAGGGAAAATATTTAAGAACATGTACTGGGTTTGGAGAAGATGATATACAATGAAGCCGTGCAGATTGCTCGAGTACTACAGTCTAGTCAGAAAGAGAGCCACCTTGCTCAGAATCGTGGTTTGAAGAGAGCAAATGGAAATACATTCAATGGAGGAAACTTAAAGATCCTCAAACCATTTCGGCTACAGAATGCTAATGGAGCAGCCAAGATGACCCAGACAGTCTTATCTCAACCTGGTCAACTGACTACAAATATCAAGTGCTTCAATTGTGATCAAATGGAAAATTATGCAAAGGCATGCCCTAAGCCCAAGAAGCAGTTGCAACAAGGAAAGTTGTATGTCGTGAGTTTTGAAGACGTTGCTGCATCGCTTGATGTGGTCACAGGTATGTCCTGACCTTTATCTTGTACAGTAATTTTGTGTGAGCATGTAAACTAAACCTAGGTAAAACTACAGGTATTGTAACCATAGCTAGTGTATCTGTCAGATTTCTCTTTGACTTTGGGGCTATCCATTCTTTTGTGTCCATCTCTTTTGGAAAAAAACTTAAATGTGCCTCTCTAACCTTTAGACCTCAAACTATTAGTAAGATCACCATTGGGACTAGAGATTGTATTAGATGAATGCTATGGACAATGTTTAGTTCTTATTAATGGATGGAGTTTGGATGCGAATCTAGTTCAGCTCGAGATGGTAGACTTTGACATCATCTTAGGAATGGACTCGTTGTCTCAACATTCCAGGAGTCTACGCTCCATCGAGAAATTATCATTCAAGGGTGAAGATGGTGTAGAATTTAGTTTTGTTGGGACCAAACTTCCTCGTAATCGAAAGCTTATTTTCTTAGCGCTTAAGGTAAAGAGTGCCTTGAAAAGGGTGGTGTTGGGTATCTATTATTTGTGGTGGACATTACTAAGGAAGAGCCACGGATGAAAGATATTGAAGTTATTCAAGAATTTACAAATGTGTTTCTAGAAGACTAACCTGGGTTGCCACCTGATCGAGCCACTGAGTTCATTATAGACTTATTGCCAGGATCAGTACTTGTGTTTAAGGCACCTTATAGGATGGCTCCTACTATAAGACCGGTATCGAACTAACCGATCTTACCACCTTGTACCAGGTCTACATATCATGGTCGAGCCAAGTGGGCCAAGTGCGTAAGGAAACCACAAGACCAAGTATGAAATATAATTCAAAAACAGTCAAATATGAGTGTGTGGTCGCATGCCTAAATAGGTGTGACCGACCCCACCTCAAAAGAGTCCAACCCATGACTTTTTGGTCGTGGGGTCGCACATTTTAAAAAGGTCATGGATTTTTTGACCCTACCTGCGACCCTATACCCTAGGGTCACATGTTTTAAAAAATGTAAGGTCACGGATTTTGCGACCCTACATGCGACCTTACGAAACAGCCAGAAACCGAAAATTAGGAAACCTTCCTAATTCGAAGGGGGTCTTTCCTAAACTCATTGGGGCTTATTATGGAGGGTTTTCCTCTATGAATAGGATGTCCCTTAGCCTCTTTCACTACTTTAAAACCCTAATTGAAAGTGAGAGAAAGAGAAGAGAAGGAAGAGAAGGAAAGTCTAAGAAGAAGACCAAGGAAGAGGAAAGCTCACAGAAAACTCTGAATCTCAGCAAGCCTAAGGTATGAACCTATTTCCTATGTTAATTTGAGAGCCTAGAATAGTTCATTGAAGAAGATAGGATTAGGAGAAACCCAAATCATCCGTCCATGGATAAATTCTAAGAGAAACCATGGAGGAAGTCATTGTGGAAAATGGATAGTGTGTAAAAATTGTAGTTTGAGCCATAGAATGATCATTGGAAGGACTATGAATATAAGCCAAAGGATTCAAATATAAAGGAATGGACTTAAGAGTGAAAGGTCGACCCTGACACGTGTGGTCGCACGTAAGGTCGCATGATATTCGACCCTACGAGACCCACATGTTTGACCACATGCCCTCGGGAAGTTCTAGGGAGGGTGTGGTCGCACGTAGGGTCGCAGTATGTCTAACCTTACCTGTGACCCAACACCCTAGGGTCGTAGAAACTGCTACCCCAGGTGTGACCCTACCTGCGACCCTACACCCTGGGGTCATAGAAACTGCTACCCCAGGTGCTACCCCACCTGCGACCCGTCAGCTTCTGTTAGTCTAAATTTAATGGAATTAATTCTAATTAAAATTTATCAACTTTGTTAGGTTTTCAAGTGATTTAAAAGTGATTCATAAATCTTGAACAAGGATCTACGATCAATCAAAGGTGAGGGAACAAGACCTAAAGTAATTGACTAATAATAAACTATTTTTGTTTATTGAGTCCAACACCATGAATGATTCTATGTTTGTATGATTGTAATGTACATATCACATGTCATCCACTATTCCTGTTATTACTGTTCATGCATATTTAATTCTATTTATTTATAACATGATGATGATGATGATGCTAGGAATAGGCATGTGAATGTATGTATGTGGTTAGTGTACTTGATGCGAGTAGAGCATCAGGGGGAGGACATGACACTGTGGTTCATCCTAGTCACTAGACTCTAGCTCTATCTCTAATCAAGTCTTGTCCACTAACATCTTCCTATCACCATTATCTTAGCAGAACTATTACGTCGTAGGGCATTAGGGGAGGTGGTCTCGGACCATGTAGTCTTTGACTCTGTCGGGGGGCCTTAGCTATATCTCTATGGACGAATTGAGGGATGCTGGGGTGAGGCCTTGGATACACTGTTTGACATTAGGATTGGTTAGTTGCGAGTCCAATTTGTAAGCCCTCACAAACAATGGCTTATGTGTTGGTAAGGGTAGAGCATCAGGGGAAGTGTGATGTGGTGCGGTCTTAAGCACTTTAGCTCTATCTCTATTCCATGGTGGGTGCATGTAGGGGCGGCAATGGTGTTTGATCCATTGGGCATGTAAGACTCGTATCAATCTAACCGGTCTTACCATCTTGTACCAGGTCTACCTATCATGGTCGAGCCAAATGGACCAAGTGCGTGAAGAAAATAGCGAAATCAGGTATTAAACTGACCCAAAAATAGTAAAATAGAGGGCAGGGTCGCATACCCAGATTGGCAGGGTCGACCCCCCCTCATTAAGAAGTCAGACCCCTGATATTTTAACTGGGGGTCGGACAATTTAGAACTGAGGGTCGACGGGACCTCCGACCCCCTCATCGACCCCCTCTTTGCCGATAGAAACCGTAAATAGGAAACTTTCCAAATTTCAATGGGATTCCTTCCTAATCTCAATGGGACTTATTTTGGGAGGTTCTCCTCTATAAATAGGACGTCCCTAAGCCTCTTTCACTCCTTTTGAAACCCTAATTGAAAGTGAGAGAAAGAGAAGAGAAGGAGAAGAAAAGAAAAGTTGGAGAAGAAGACTAAAGTAAAGAAATTCAGAGAAACCTTTGAATCTCAGCAAACTTAAGGTATGGGTATGTTTCCATTAATGATTTAAGACCTTAAAATAGTTCATGAAGAGGGTATGATCTAGGAGGAACCCTAATCGTCCATCCATGGAGGATTTTAATGAAATCCATGGAGGAAATCATGGTAGGCAAAGTAAGGAAGAAACCTAGAGCTCTAAGCCATTGAACAAGCATAGAATGGATTGTGAAAGTAAGCCATAGGACTCAAACATGAAAGAATAGACTGTAGGATGAAATTCTCAACTCAAACCACGGGGAGTCGCACGTGGGGTCGATTGGAAATCGACCCTACCAGACCACATGATCGACCCCCAGCATTCGGGAAGTCCAGGGATGGGGTGGTCGCACCCAGGGTCGATGGAACATCCAACCCTGGCATCGACCCTACCCTGAGGGTCACAGTAAACTGCTACCCTACTTGCGACCCACCCTGCGACCCTCGCTTAACAGCAAGTCCAAAATTGTCGAAATGACTTCTAACTAAAATTTATCGACTTGTTAGGTTTTTCTATTGATATAAAAGTGATTCTTAAAGCTTGACAAAGGATCTACACTCAAGCAAAGGTGAGGGAACAAGACCTAAACTAATTGGCTAATAATAAACTATTTTATTTCTTGAGTCCAATGCCATGACTGATTCTATGCGTGTATGTTTGTAATGTGCATTCAACATGTCATCTAATATTTCTATTATTATTGTTCATGGATATTTACTTCGTTGTTTATAACATGATGATGATGATGATGATAGGAATAGGCATGTGAATGTTTGTGTTTGGTTAGTGTACTTGATGCGGATAGGGGATGGTATCAACCGGTACTTCAATGTCGTTTTCAATGGGTATATTTACACCCTTCCGTACTCAAAGTTTCAATGTCGCAGCTCTTTTTTTTTTTTTTCCAAGACTACTTAGACTTCATCAAAGACATCTCAACCGCAACCAAAGCAAAATGGTGAAGGAATAAGATGTTTTAACTGCAATCAAGTAGGGAATGTCGCAAGAGAGTGTACTAAGCCCAAAAAGCAACTACATCAAGGAAGAGTTTACGCTGTTACATCTGAGGATGCTATCGCATCGCCTGATGTGGTCACAGGTATGACCTGAATCATGTCATTTTGTGTTACATTATGTGAGCATGTAGACTAAATCAAAACAAATCACTGGTATCGTACCTATTAATGGCATTCTCGCCAGAGTACTCTTTGATTCAGGATCTACTCATTCTTTTATATCTATGTCATTTGGAAAGAAGCTAAATCTACCCCTCAAATCCCTAGACTACAAACTGCTTATACGATCGCCTATGGGATTAGAAGTGGAATTATAAAAAGGTTATGGACCATGTCCAGTTCTTATTGACGAGAAGACTTTGGATGCAACCATGATCTAACTTGAGATGGCAGACTTTGACGTCATCTTGGGAATGGACTGGTTAGCTCGGCATTCTGCAAAACTATTGTGTGCCGAAAAGAAGCTGACATTTAAAGAGAAGGAAGGAGCAGAGTTCATTTTTTCGGGAACCAAACTTTCCCGTAAACGAAAGCTCATACTTTCTGTATTAAAGGCTAGGAAGTGCCTTGAGAAAGGAGCAGTTGGGTATCTAGTATCTGTGGTCGTTCTTACCAAAGAAGCACCACGAATGGAGGATATTGATGTCATGCGTGACTACCCAGATGTATTTCCTGAAGAACTACCAGGACTACCACCCAACCGCGATACAGAGTTTGTTATAGATCTGATACCCGGAGCCGCACCAGTATCTAAAGCACCTTATCGAATGGCTCCTACTGAACTGAAGGAATTAAAAGTACAACTACAAGAACTGCTGGACAAGGGCTACATCCGACCTAGCATATCACCATGGGGAGCGCCAGTATTATTCATGAAAAAGAAGGACAGTAGTGTTCGATTGTGTATAGACTACCGAGAACTGAATAAACTGACAATCAAGAATCAGTATCCATTGCCTAGGATCGATGACTTGTTCGATCAGTTGCAAGGTGCCAAAGTGTTCTCCAAGATCGATCTTCGGTTAGGCTACCATCAGTTAAAGATTAAGGACGGTGGTATCCCCAAGACAGCATTCAGGACCAAATATGGACATTATGAATTTTTGGTCATGTCTTTTGGATTGACGAATGCACCAACAACCTTTATGGAACTTATGAATCGGGTATTCCACGATATGTTGGATACGTCGGTTATTGTATTCATCGATGATATATTGGTCTACTCCAAGGACAAGGAAACTCATATAAAAAATCTAAACGCTGCTCTACAGCGATTACGGAAGGAGAAGCTCTACGCCAAATTTACAAAGTGTGAGTTTTGGCTAAAGGAAGTTGCTTTTCTAGGCCATGTTGTATCCGCTGAAGGAATTAAAGTGGATCCTAGCAAGATCGAAGCTATTGTAAAGTGGGAAGCACCGAAGAGCGTTGCAGAAATTAGAAGTTTCTTAGGTCTAGCTGGGTATTATCGACGATTTATGGAAGATTATTCCCGAATTACCATACCTCTCGCCAGTTTGACTAAGAAGGGCGAGAAGTTTGTTTGGACTGATAAATGCGAGAAGAGTTTCCAAACATTAAAGGCTAAAATTATAACAGCTCCAATCTTGACCATTCCGATTCCAGGATAGCCATTTATTTTGTACACTGATGCGTCAGGACTGGGATTAGGATGTGTACTTATGCAAGGAGAACAAGTAATTGCGTATGTTTCAAGACAATTGAAGACACATGAGAAGAACTATCTCACTCATGATTTGGAATTAGCGACAGTAGTACATGTTGTCAAAATATGGAGACTTTACTTGTACGGAGAGAAATTTCAGATTAAATCAGATCATAAGAGTCTTACTTACCTCTTTAATCAGAAGGAGTTGAATATGAAACAAAAAAGATGGCTAGAACTATTGAAAGACTATGATTGTGATATCCAGTATCATCAAGGAAAAGCTAATGTGGTTGCTGACGCACTGAGTAGAAAGGCAATGATAAAATCTCAAGACGAGGTTAGCACCACTGCTGCACTGTGTACTATCGAAAAAGTATTCAATTACGGTAATGAGAAGTTTGTGATAGATGCGCCGGGTGAATCAACCAACCAAGGGTTTATCCATCGGTTTGCAAATATGTTTGCCACATTGAAGATTATACCCAATATACTTGATGAAGTAAAAACAACGATTAAATCAGATCCTTACCTAAGGACAGTACAATAAGACATCGAAAAAGGTAGAACTATTCCTGAGTTCACCTTAGATGATGAAAGAGTACTGAAGTACAAAGAAAGAATATGTGTACCTGAAACATAAAATTTGGACATTAGACACTGACTAATGAAGGAAGCCCATACCACCGCCTATTCGATACACCCTAGAAGTACAAAAATATATCATGACCTAAAGGAATTATATTAGTGGAGAGGAATGAAAGAAGATATAGCCAAGTTCGTGTCTCAATGCCTAAATTGTCAGAAGGTGAAAGCTGAACGACAAAGACCAACAGGACTGTTACAGCCGTTACCAGAACCAGCATGGAAATGGGACTGCATCACTATGGATTTCATCACAGGGTTACCATTGACTCCCCAAGTAGTTGACGCAGTTTGGGTGATTGTAGAGAGACTGACTAAAATGGCTCGATTTATAGCTATACGACCTCAGTATACACTGGAAAGGTTAGGTAAGTTATATGTGGATAACATTGTCAGATTACATGGTGTACCTGAAAGCATTGTGTCCGACAGAGATCCACGTTTTACTTCAAAGTTTTGGGAAGGATTGTAGAAGGCTATGGGTACAACATTGAAGTTCAGTACTGCATTCCATCCTCAAACAGACGGACAATCGGAGCGCACCGTTCAGATTCTAGAAGACATGCTCCGAGCTTGTGTAATTGATTTTAAAGGATCATGGGATAAAAAGTTACCACTGATTGAGTTCGCTTACAACAATAGCTATCAGGCTACTATATAGATGTCACCCTATGAAGCACTGTATGGCAGGAAGTGTCGAACTCCTTTGTTTTGGAATGAAGTTGGAGAACATAGTATTGTGGGACCAGAATTTATTGAGGAGACATGTCGAGTAGTCGACATTATCAAGGAACGAGTAAGAACGGCTCAAAATCGTCAGAAGCAATATGCAGATACTAGACGCCGAGACCTTGAATTCTCCGTAGGTGATATGGTATTCCTCAAAGTGTCACCTATGCGAGGTTTGAAACAGTTCGGATAGAAAGGGAAACTCAGTCCGAGATATATCGGACCATATGAGATTCTAGCTAAACGTGGAAAAGTGGATTACCAGTTAGCACTACCACCATCTATGTCAAGTGTGCATGATGTATTTCACATCTCCTTATTGAAGAAGTATGTCAGAGATCCAACGCACGTTTTGACAGTAGATCTACTTGATTTGACGGATGATTTGACATTTGAAGTAGCACCAACTAAAATCACCAGCCGAAAGGTGCAATGACTATGCAACCATGACATTTATAATGTTAAAGTCACCTGGAGAAGCAGAGATATAGAAGAAATCACATGGGAAGAAGAGAATGTTATGCGAAAGCAATACCCTCATCTATTCGACTCGAAAGGTATGTACAATTTCAAGGACAATATTTTTTACAAGCAGCAGGGAGTTGTAAGACCCGTATCGAACTAACCGGTCTTACCACCTTGTACCAGATCTACCTATCATGGTCGAGCCAAATGGACCAAGTGGGTGAAGGAAATAGCAAAACCAGGTATTAAACTGACCCAAAAACAATAAAATGGAGGGCAGGGTCGCATACCCAGATAGGCAGGGTCGACCCCCCCCCCATTAAGAAGTCAGACCCCTGATATTTTAACTGGGGGTCGGACAATTTAGAATTGAGGGTCGACGGGACCACCGACCCCCTCATCGACCCCCTCTTTGCCGACATAAATCGTAAATAGGAAACTTTCCAAATTTCAATGGGATTCCTTCCTAATCTCAATGGGACTTATTTTGGGAGGTTCTCCTCTATAAATAGGATGTCCCTAAGCCTCTTTCACTCCTTTTGAAACCCTAATTGAAAGTGAGAGAAAGAGAAGAGAAGGAGAAGAGAAGGAAAGTTGGAAAAGAAGACTAAAGTGAAGAATTCAGAGAAACCTCTGAATCTCAGGAAACCTAAGGTATGGGTATGTTTCCATTAATGATTTAAGACCTTAGAATAGTTCATGAAGAGGGTATGATCTAAGAGAAACCCTAATCGTCCATCCATTAGAGGATTTCAATGAAATCCATTGAGGAAATCATGGTAGGCAAAGTAAGGAAGAAACCTAGAGTTCTAAGCTATAGAACAAGCATAGAATGGATTGTGAAAGTAGGCCATAGGACCCAAACATGAAAGAATGGACTGTAGGATGAAATTCTCGACTCAAACCACGGGGGGTCGCACATGGGGTCAATTGGGAATCGACCCTACCAGACAACAGGATCGACCCCCAGCATTCGGGAAGTCCAAAGATGGGGTGGTCGAACCCAAGGTCGATGGAACATCCGACCCTGGCATCGACCCTACCTTGGGAGTCGCAGTAAACTGCTACCCTACCCATGACCCACCCTGCGACCCTCGCTTAACAGTAGTCTAAATTGTCGAAATGACTTCTAACTAAAATCTATCGACTTGTTAGGTTTTCCTATTGATATAAAAGTGATTCTTAAAGCTTGAAAGAGGATCTACACTCAAGCAAAGGTGAGGGAACAAGACCTAAACTAATTGGCTAATAATAAACTATTTTATTTCTTGAGTCCAATGCCATGACTGATTCTATGCGTGTATGCTTGTAATGTGCATTCAACATGTCATCCAATATTTCTATTATTATTGTTCATGTATATTTACTTCGTTGTTTATAACATAATGATGATGATGATGATAGGAATAGGCATGTGAATGGTTATGTTTGGTTAGTGTACCTGATGCGGATAGGGGATGGTATCAACCAATACTTCAATGCCATTTTCATTGGGTATATTGTGTCATAGCTCTATACAAGTCTTGTCCACTGACATCGTCGTATCGTCATTACCTTAGCAGAACTATTACATCGTAGGGTATCAGGGGAGGTGGTCTCGAACTATGTAGTCTTCGACTTTGTCGGGGGGCCTTAGCTCTATCTCTATGGATGTATTGAGGGATGCTGGGGTGAGGCCATGGATACACTGATTGACATTAGGATTGGTTAGTTGCGAGCCCAGTTTGCAAACCCTCGTCAGCAGGGGCTTACGTGTTGGTATGAGGCAACCGGTACTGCCATGCCATTTTCATGGGGGTATATTGTGTCATATTGGGTGCATGTGGGGACGACAGTGCCATTTTCATTGGGCGGTTTCACACACTCTTGTATAGAGGTGAGGCGGCCACCGAACCTTTTTATAGCACATTGCAAACTTATATACCAGACCACATATATGAATTGAATGCATGCATATGTTTGTTGCATTGTTTTGTTTGCTCACTGAGCCGTGATGTGTGCTCACCCTTTCGACGTCGAATATTTTTAGTTGATGATGCAGATACCACTGTGAAAGATTATATGAATGCTTCTGTGTACGGGCACGTTGCTGCGATGGAGGCCGAAGACATAGTGGAGACGCATGACTCCTCATGCGAGTGCAACTCATGCATTTTCGATTAGATTTTATTTGAACTATTAAGGAAATGTAATTTGATATTTTATTTACTTATGTCTCAATTGATGCAACATAATTTGATATTTTATTTATGATTATCACAGTTAGATTCATCAGTTCATTTGATATTAAGACTTCCGCTATTGTGTATTTATTCTGATTATGGTGGTAGATGTGTATAGTTTATTTTAAAAGGACACAGCCTATTAGAGATCCTGGTTGAACCGTTGATTTATTAGCGGTTCATCACATCGTTCTGAATAGCGTAGAATTGGGGTGTGACAGGGCGGTTCCACACATTCGTGTATAGAGGTGCAGCGGCCACCTATCCTTTCTATTGCACATTGCAAACTTATGAACCAGACCAAAGATATGAATTGAATGCATGCATATGTTTGTTGCATTGTTTTGTTTACTCACTGAGCTCAAGTTGGAGAGCTGACCCTCGCGCGCACAATTCTTTTGGTTTCTGATGTTGCATGTATTACGGATGAAGATTATGTCAACACGCCAACATATAAACTGGTGGCAGCTATGATGAGCAAGTTGTGGAGGACTATTATGATTCGTTAAGCGAGCCTTTCAACTGTAGATACGCTTAGTGTTTAATTTTCGTATTTGGATATTTGTAATATGTTATTAAATTATGTTTTGGTTATTTGAAGATAAATAGAATATTAATTATTTATCATGACTAGACCTCAGTTCATTATCTGTAAGACTTCCGCTATTTACTTTATTATATCTGATTAATGTGGAATGTGTTTTGGTTTAACATGGTGGGGATAGCCTATTCGAGATCCTGGTTGAATCGTTGATTTATTGACGGTTCATCACACCATTCTGGTTGGTGCAGAATTGGGGTGTGACAACTTGGTATCAGAGCTCTCAGGCCTTGCCCACCAAACCTAAATACATTCACGATTGTGTCTATGAACTGTGTTAGGATAAATTAAAAGCATTAATACAAACACACCATAAGCACCTGTGTTGGTTGAGACAGAACCTAAACAAGATAATAATGTACATATAAAAGGTAGAACCATATATATACACAAACAAAAAGAAAATCTAAATTTATCCTGACAAACAAATAATATAGGGTACTATCTATAAGTCGGGCAGTTGCCTGAGTATACAAAGGATATAGTACAGTAACAAGAAGGAAGCATCTGTAAAGCAGAAAATTTGAATATCGAGTTGGTACTCACAAGATGTGAAACTCGATGAATGACAGAGGAAGAAGGAAAATGGCTAGTAACGCCTAAATCCTGTAAAGGTAAAGGGAAAGATCTCGGGCTAAATCCAACAGAGATAGAAGAATAATGGTCATACGTTAAGAATGAGAGTAATTACAAGAAGATAAAGCTATATTCTTGGGCAACGTGAAAACTCTAAGTGAAATCCACCACAAGCTGATCCATTACCAGCTAAGCATTAAATAGAAATTGCAACTTGACCCCACCACTATCTGGGCCGAGAATGGGTAGTGAAAACTCATCTGAGCATATGCTAAATAATGATAATCATATTGGAACAAATCAAAGGAGGTAAACAACCAGGCCACTCCAGCCAATCTACCTGGACTACCAAGTGCCTTGGCTACGATTGTAATAAACTTGGCCTGACAAAATACAAGAGCAACAACAAATGAGACCGATTATGCAAGTTGCTATGTGAATCACTACCTAAGTTGTCAATACTACACCAACACCTCCGGGTCAAACCAAGTACAGTACCAATTGTAGCAACACTGCACACCCCCAGCACCTGTTAGCTGTAACACAGTGCCTACCATACAGTAAGTTCTAGTAACGCACACCCCAATGCAGAAGCTTGGTGCACAACAAGCAGTGTATCAAGGTGGTTACCCTTACCAGCCACCGATGTATGGGATAGCTGCATCATGACAAAATAATCCGACAAGGATTGAAGAATGTTTTCTGAAGATGAAGCCTCTTACATTTTCAACAAAGGATCAAATCTATTGTGGCCATATAACTAGATATGTTTATATAGGATGCGGTGCATTATTGACTTACTCTTATGATTATAGAGGATGCACATACCAGATTTTAAATTTTCGTACCTTGACAGGATACCTTTTCGATTCAACCTGCCAATTGGAGTTATAGATATTGTTTCTTTAGTATTAATCCTGATTATATCAATCTGAGCCACTTTCATGATCGACAACATGAACAGAGATATGAACTGAATGAATAGTTAAATGTTTAATCATGTTGAGCGTATATCTTTCAATTTATAACTGAATTATTGATGTACCAAAAATTTTCCAGATTTACTCCTGTAGTGCCTTAACTAATGGCATTATATGCTCGATAGAACCTAAAATCTTGAGGTTAAGAGTTATAGATTCTCTATTTGGACCACCGTGCAACTTAACGACCTTTTCATGCTAGTTGGATTACCACATATTTACTCCTGATCCTTTAAACCTAAGTTTACTAGACAAAGCAAGTGTTCGTCATCATACTGAATTCAAAAGAAGGAAATGAATTGCTTTTGGTAAACATTCTGATTCTTATATTTCTCGACATCCATTGATAAGATATTTAGTGAATAAAGAATTATGGGAAGTAAGATGATTAAATTCAGATTAGATTCTACAGCCAAGAAACCTCAAATGAAGTAATGGAGAATCTATTTTGAGATTGCTGAATGGATGAGTGTTATGGACAATGATCGAATCATATGGGTGGACAGAATTTGGATGCAACCTAAATCGACTTGAGATGGCAGACTTTGACGTCATCTTGGGAATAGACTGGTTGTCTCAACACTCTACAAAGTTGTTATGTGCATAGAAGAGGTTATCATTCAAGAATAAAGACGGCATATAATTTAGTTTTATTAGAAGCATGTTGCCTAAGAAGTGAAAGTTGATCCTCTCTATGCTAAAGGCGAAGAGATGCTTTGAAGAGAAAGAATTGGATATATGGTATCTGTGGTATACGTTATCAATGAAACACCACAGATAGAAGAAATTGAGGTGATGCATAATTTTTCTGATGTATTTCTAAGAGACTTACCTGGATTACCATCTGATCATGCGACCAAGTTCGTCATCGACTTGTTACCCAGGGACGATACTTGTGTCAAAGGCACCTATAGAGTAGCTCCTATGGAGTTGAAGGAATTGAGACTCAACTACAGGGGTTATTAGATAAGGGTTCTAATCGGTTAAGTATTGCATTACGGGGAGCGCCAATGCAATTCGTAAAGAAGAAGGACGGTAGTGTTAGATTATGTATAGACTACCGGGAACTAAACAAGCTCACGATCAAAAATTGATATCTACTACCTCAGATCGATGAATTGTTTAAATAGTTGCAAGGAGCAAAGGTATTTTCTAAGATTGACCTTGGATGGAGTATCATCAAATGAAGAATTTGGATAGCGATATCTCGAAGACAGCTTTTAGAACCAGGATTGGGCATTATAAGTTTTCGATTATGACGTTTGGACTATCTTATGAAGCTGATGAACTGGGTGTTTCATGACATGTAGGATACGTTGGTCATAAATTTCATAGATGATATTTTGGTTTATTCCAAGAATGAAGCAACTCATACAACGGATCTTAGAATAGCTTCACAACAGCTAAGAAAGAAAAAACTTTATGCCAAGTCTAATAAATATGAGACCTGATTAAACAAAGTGACCTTCTTAGATCACATAGCATCATGAAAAGAGATTAAAGAGAATCCTGTTAAGAAAGAAGTAATCATATGGTGAGAAACGCCTAAGAACATTGCGAAGATCAGAAGTTCTTGGGTTTAGCTGGTTATTATAGACAATTTGTGGAGGACCACTCTAAGATCGCAAAACCTCTTACCAAGATAACCAGGAAGGGAGAGGAGTTTATTTGGACTGAAAAGTGTGAAGAATGTTTCCAAACTCTAAAAACAAAGTTGATATCAGCTCCCATCTTGATCATTCCGGTACCAAGGGAACCTTTTACCCTATACATTGAAGCTTTTGGATTGGATCTAGGTTGCGGGTTGATGTATGGTAAACAAGCGATTGCATATGTTTCAAGATAACTAAAAGAGCATGAAAAGAATCACCCAACTCATGAATTGGAGTTAGCAACTGTGATTCATGCAATCAAGACTTGGAGACATTATCTATACAGAGAAGAATTTCATATTAAATCGGATTACAAGAGTCTTACTTATCTCTTCACCCAGAAAGAGTTGAACAGAAAGCTAAGGAGATGGTTGGAACTCCTGAAGGATTAAGACTGTGATATTCAATGTCACCGGTGCAAGGCTTATGTAGTAGCTAAGGCCTTAAGCAAAAAGAGAATTATGAAGTCCGAGGAAGGACCCAGTATAAATGTTGCCTTACGTTTCGCAGCAATAGATTCAGATTTGAAAGAAGAGTAACATATAATAGAAACTCATGATGATCCAATTGAGCGAGAACTTATGGATGAACTTATGGAGCAACAGTTCCTCGCTTGTGTTCACAACATTAAAGATCGTCTCTGATTTGATAGACGAAGTAAGGGTAGTAATTTTGTTAGATCTATATCTAAGAGAGGTGTAAGAAGATTTAGAGAAAAGAAAAACCTAACCCTGACTTACTTCGGATGCAAAAAGGTCCTGAGATACAGAGAATGATTATGCATACCTGAAGTGAAAAACACTGATCATAAGATATAAGATAATGCTAAAACCCATTCTATTCCGTATTGGGTACATCCTAGAAGTACAAAATATGCCAAAACATGAAGAGATTGTACTGGTAAAGGGAATGAAAGTAATTGTGGCTAGATGCATGTTTCAGTAACTGAATTATCAGCAAGTAAAAGCTGAAAGACAAAGACCAACATGGCTTAATACAACTACTATCGAAGCCAGTCTGTAAGTAAAACTGCATTACAATGAACTATGTCATCAAAATGCCACTGACTCCCATATCGGTTGACGCAGTTTGGGTGATTGTTGATCACCATAGGAAGATAGCTTATTCCATTGTTATTCGACCTCGGTATGCTTTGGATTGGCTAACTAAGTTACCACGGATTGAATTTGCTACCAAGCTACCATGTAAATGTCACCTATAAAGCATGGTACGGTAGAAATATCAAACCCCTCTGTTTTGGAATAAAGTTGGTAAATGAAAAATTTAAAGACCTGAGTCTATTGAAGAAACCTGTCGAGTGGCTGACAAGATCAAAGAAAAATGAGCAAGATAGCTCAAGTTGTCAGGAGAGACACCAAGACCTTGAGTTCACCATGAGTGACAAAGTGTTTTTAGAGATATCATTTATGCATGGTTTAAAACGATTCAACAAGAAGGGAAAGTTGTATCCTATATATGTGTTGGACCTTATAAATTTTGGAGAGATATAGAAAAGTTGCATGTCAACTAGCGTTACTGCTGTCCATGTCTAGTGTGCATGACATATTTCGTATGTCTTTATTGAAGAAGTACATTGGAGATCCATATCAAAGGTATTGACCACTGATCCACTGGATTAGATAGAAGATTTAACTATTAAAGTGGTACTAGCCTAGTTTACTAGTTGGAAGGTACAACATCTCCAAAGCTGGGATAATTACTATATGAAGGTAATCTGACGAAGACAAGACGTGGAAAAGATTGCATGGGAGGAAGAAGATGCAATGCAGAAATAGAATTCCCACCTATTAACTTCGAAGTAAAATCAAATTATGAGGACAAAATTTATTTTAAGGATGGGAGGAGTTGTAAGATCCATACGTTCAAATTTCGAGGACGAAATTTCTTTTAAGGGTGGTGGAGTTGTAAGACCTGTATCGAACTAACCGGTCTTACCACCTTGTACCAGGTCTACATATCATGGTCGAGCCAAGTGGACCAAGTGCGTGAAGAAACCACAAGACCAAGTATGAAATATAACTCAAAAACAGTCAAATATGAGTGTGTGGTCGCATGCCTAAATAGGTGTGACCGACCCCACCTCAAAAGAGTCCAACCCATGACTTTTTGGTCGTGGGATCGCACATTTTAAAAACGTAGGGTCACGGATTTTACGACCCTACCTGCGACCCTACGAAATAGCCAGAAATCAAAAATTAGGAAACCTTCCTAATTTGAAGGGGGTCTTTCCTAAACTCATTGGGGCTTATTATGGAGGGTTTTCTGCTATAAATAGGATATCCCTTAGCCTCTTTCACTCCTTTAGAACCCTAATTGAAAGTGAGAGAAAGAAAAGAGAAGGAATAGAAAGAGAGTCTAAGAAGAAGACCAAGGAAGAGGAAAGCTCAGAGAAAACTTTGAATCTCAACAAGCCTAAGGTATGAACTTATTTCCTATGTTAATTTGAGAGCCTAGAATAGTTCATGAAGAAGATAGGATTAGGAGAAACCCAAATCATCCATCCATGGATAAATTCTAAGAGAAACCATGGAGGAAGTCATTGTAGACAATGGATAGTGTGTAAAAATTGTAGTTTGAGCCAAAGAATGATCGTAGGAAGGACTATGAACATAAGCCAAAGGGTTCAAACATGAAGGAATGGACTTAAGAGTGAAAGGTCGACCCTGAGACGTGTGGTTGTACGTAGGGTCGCATGATATTCGACCCTACGAGACCCACATGTTCGACCATATGCCCTCGGGAAGTTCCAGGGAGGGTGTGGTCGCATGTAGGGTCGCAGTATGTCTGACCCTACCTGCGACCCTACACCCTAGGGTGGCAGAAACTGCTACCCCAGGTGCGAGCCTACCTGCGACCCTACACCCTGGGGTCACAGAAACTGCTACCCCAGGTGCTACCCCACCTGTGATCCGTCAACTTCTGTTAGTTTAAATTTAATAGAATTAATTCTAATTAAAATTTATCAACTTGGTTAAGTTTTCAAGTGATTTAAAAGTGATTCATAAAGCTTGAACGAGGATCTACGATCAATCAAAGGTGAAGGAACAAGACCTAAATTAATTGGCTAATAATAAACTATTTTTGTTTATTAAGTCCAACACCATGAATGATTCTATGTTTGTATGATTGTAATGTGCATATCACATGTCATCCACTATTCCTATTATTACTGTTCATGCATATTTAATTCCGTTTATTTATAACATGATGATGATGATGATGATGCTAGGAATAAGCATGTGAATGTATGTGTGTGGTTAGTGTACTTGATGCGAGTGGAGCATCAGGGGGAGGACGTGACACTGTGGTTCATCCTGGTCACCAGACTCTAGCTCTATCTCTACTCAAGTCTTGTCCACTAACATCATCATATCGCCATTACCTTAGTAGAACTATTACATCGTAGGGCATCAGGGGAGGTGGTCTCGGACCGTGTAGTCTTTGACTCTGCCGGGGGGGGCTTAGCTCTATCTCTATGGACATATTGAGGGATGTTGGGGTGAGGCCTTGGATACACTGTTTGACATTAAGATTGGTAAGTTGCGAGCCCAGTTTGTAAGCCCTTGCCAACAGGGGCTTACGTGTTGGTATGGGTAGAGCATCAGGGGAAGTGTGATGCGGTGCGGTCCTAAGCACTTTAGCTCTATCTCTATTCCATGGTGGGTGCATGTGGGGCGGCAATGGTGTTTGATCCATTGGGCGATTCCACACATTCGTGTATAGAGGTGCAACGGCAACCTATCCTTTCTATTGCACATTGTAAACTTATGAACCAGACCAAAGATATAAATTGAATGCATGCATATGTTTGTTGCATTGTTTTGTTTATTCACTGAGCTCAAGTTGGAGAGTTGACCCTCACGTGCGTAATTCTTTTAGTTTCTGATGTTGCAGGTATTACGGATGAAGATTATGTTAACACGCCAACATATAAACGGGTGGCGGCTATGATGAACAAGCTGTGGAGGACTATTATGATTCGTTAAGCGAGCATTTCAACTGTAGATACGCTTAATGTTTAATTTTTGTATTTGGATATTTGTAATATGTATTAAATTATGTTTTGGTTACTTGGAGATAAATGAAATATTAATTATTTATCATGACTAGACCTTAGTTCATTATCTATAAGACTTCTGCTATTTACTTTATTATCTTTGATTAATGTGTAATGTGTTCTGGTTTAACATGGTGGGGATAGCCTATTCGAGATCCTGGTTGAATCGTTGGTTTATTGACGGTTCATCACACCATTCTGGTTGGTGCAGAATTGGGGTGTGACACCTACTGAATTGAAGGAATTGAAGAATCAACTATAGGAGTTATGGGACAAGGGTTTTATCCAGCTAAGTATATCACCATGGGGAGCACTAGTGTTGTTTGTGAGGAAGAAAAATAGTAGTGTCCGATTTTGTATAGACTGTCGAGAATTGAACAAGCTCGCGATCAAGAATCAATATCCTTTACCACAGATTTATGACTTATTCGGTCAGTTGCAAGGTGCAGAGGTGTTCTATAAGATCGACCTATGG
This sequence comes from Protea cynaroides, assembly GCA_028583415.1. Classification (NCBI taxonomy): domain Eukaryota; kingdom Viridiplantae; phylum Streptophyta; class Magnoliopsida; order Proteales; family Proteaceae; genus Protea; species Protea cynaroides. The sequence goes on from CM053267.1 coordinate 69,839,660, forward strand.
TTAGGATACCATAAATTGAAGATTAAGGGAAGCGACATTTCAAAGGCAACTTTCAGAACCAGGTACGGGCATTATGAGTTCTTGGTTATATCTTTTGGGTTGACCAATAGGCCTACATCTTTTATGAACCTTATGAACTTAGTATTCCATGACATGCTGGACACTTCGATCATAGTTTTCATAGACGATATTTTGGTCTATTCCAAAGACGAAGAGAGTCATGCAATGGATCTTAGAGCAGCCTTACAATGGCTGATAAGGGAGAAGCTTTATGTCAAATTCAAAAAATGTGAGTTCTGGTTGAATGAGGTGGCTTTCTTGGGTCACATGGTATCGTTAGAAGGGATAGGTGAACCCTATTAAGATAAAAGCAATTATAAGGTGGGAAGCGCTTAAGAACGTTGTCGATAATAGGAATTTCTTGGGGTTAGCTAGCTATTATAGATAGTTTTTGGAGGACTACTCTAGAATGGTAATACTTCTTACCAATCTAACCAGGATAGGAAAAAAGTTCATTTAGACTGACAAGTGTAAAGAATGTTTCCAAACCCTGAAGGCAAGGTTGATATCGACTGCCATCTTGACCATTTTGGTACCAGGGCAGTCATTTAACTTATATACTGATGCCTCTGGATTGGGTTTGGAATGCATATTGATGCAAGTAGAGCAAGTGATAGCTTATGCTTCAAGATAATTGAAGAAGCATGAGAAGAATTATCCTATGCATGACTTGGAGTTAGCAGCAGTGATTTATGAAAGCAAGACTTGGAGACATTATCTATACAGTGAAAAGTTCCAGATCAAGTCAGATCACAAGAGCCTTACTTACCTTTTCACTTAAAAAGAATTAAATACTAGACAGAGAAGGTGGTTGGAACTCTTAAAGGATTATGACTGCGATATTCAGTATCACCCAGGCAAGGCTAATGTAGTCGCTGACACTACTTAGTATAAACATTGCCTTGTGTTTTGCAGCAATAGTTTCGGATTGGGACAAAGAGCAGCATATATTAGAAACTCGTGAAGATCCAATAGGGCAAGGTCTTATACATAAATTTTCGCTTGCATTCGCGGCGTTAAAAATCCTATAAGATTTGTGATAAGTGTGTGATTTTCATATTTTTATTCCCTTTATACTATGCTTTTTAATGTGTTTTATGTCTTATTGAACTGAATATGTTGAATTTTATTAATTTGATATATTTTAGAGACATTGTGAATTAATTGTTAAAAAATAAAAAAATTTCAGCATCTTTAATATTGATGTTCTGAATTTCATGCAGGTTTTTGACAAGAAAAAAGTTTCAGAATTGAAAAGTTGTTTTCAGTAAAGTTGTAGAGGACGTCCCAACCTTTTCAGAATGGTCTTATGGAGAAAAATCCGAGTTTGTTTGGGTCTTCAAACATGGCTTGAAAGTCTGACACAAAAATCTAATCGAATCTGAATTGGAGTAGCCCTCTAATCTGATTAAAGCATTTAACGGTAGATGTAAATTCAATAAAAAGTTTCCTAATCAAGTTAGGAAATATGAACCTACAATAGAAGACTCCAAATAAGAAAAGAAAACTCTATAATTTCATAATTCTAAATAAAGAAGAACTCCTACATGAAAAAGGAATCCTACACAAAGGAGGAGTTATAAGTCACAAAGGATTGTCATGTTTATATTTTTAGTTAATTATCTTAGCTAATTGTGTGAGTTTATGATTCTGATGTGATCCACTCAAAAAGGAGATCTAAATTTTGATCCAGAACTTGAACGTACTGTGCGTCGATTAAGAAAAGAAGCTAGGAAGATTACGACAAAAAGAGAATCAATCCCTCTCACAGGATTTATTTTTGAAAGTTCTTCGAGTGACTCTGAACAAGAAGAAATCATGACTGAGAATGACAGGACATTAAAGGAGTTGGCTACTCCTGATTTTAACCAACAACCTTTGTGCATTCAATACCTGACTTTGGATGTCACTTTTGAGCTTAAGTCTGGTTTAATTCATTTGTTGCCTAAATTTCATGATTGTGCAAGTGAGGATCCAAATAAACACCTGAAGGAATTTCATGTAGTGTGTTCAAGCATGAAACCGACAGGAGTGTCTGAAGAAAAGATCAAATTATGAGCCTTTCCTTTTTCATTATCAGATGATGCAAAAGATTGGCTCTACTACTTACCATCTGGGACGATCACTACGTGGAATGAAATTAAAAAGTTATTTTTGAAAAAATACTTCGCAGCCTCTAAAGCTGCCACCATCAGAAAGGAAATCTGTGGCATACGATAGTATACTAGAGAAACACTCTTGAATATTGGGAGCATTTCAAGAAACTATGTGCCAACTGTCCACATCATCAAATAAGTGATCAACTCCTAATTCAGCATTTTTATGAAGGATTATTACCCATGGAAAGGAACATGATAGATGCAGCAAGTGGAGGAGCTCTAATGGATAAAACCCTTGAAGCTGCAAGAAGGTTAATTGCAAACATGGCTACAAATTCCCAACAGTTCGGTACAAGAAACGATGCACCACTCAAAAAGATGAATGAGGTAAATACATCTTTTCTTGAACAACAGTTATCTGACCTTACCTCTCTTGTTAGACAAATGGTTGTAGGAAATTTACAGTAGGTAAAAGCTTGTGGGATATGTTCGATGATGGGACACTCGACTGATATGTGTCCAACACTTCAAGAAGGACCCATTGAACAAGCCAATGTTGTAGGTAACTTTTCAGGACCACCAAGGCAGTATGATCCATACTCTAACATATACAATCCAGGTTGGAGAGATCATCCAAACCTAAGCTATGGAGGAAACGGACCAGTAGGGTAGAACTTCTATCAAAATAGACAGCCAACATTACAACCCAGGCCACCTGTCCCTCAGAATTCAAATTTATCATTAGAGGACATAGTTAAATCTCTTGCTCTAAATACCCAACAGTTTTAAAAGGAAACAAAATCTAACATTCAAAGTCTAGAGAGTCAGGTGAGTCAAATGGCAACTGCTATGAATCATTTAGAAGCTCAGGTTGGAGGAAAATTACCATTACAAACCATGGTGAATCCAAAAGAAAATGGGAATGTTGTGACACTCCGAAGTGGTCAAGAACTTAAGGAACCGAAAAGGGTGAGTCCTACTATACCAAATGAAGAAGAAATAGAGAAAGAAATAGGGAAAGATGAAATAGCAGCTCAACCTAGGGTAACACCCAAACCTTCTATTCTGTCTAAGACTAATACTCTTCCTTTTCCTAGCAGATTTGCAAAATCAAAGAAAGAGGACAAGGATAAGGAGATTCTGAATTTGTTTCATAAAGTGGAGGTAAATGTACCCCTGTTGGATGCAATCAAACAAGTACCCAGATATGCAAAATTTCTTAAAGAGTTATACACTAATAAAAGAAAGCTGAATGGTAATGAAATATTAAGTATGGGAGAGAATGTCTCAACAGTCCTCCAAAGAAAACTTCCTCCCAAGTGTAAAGACCCAGGTATGTTCACTATTCCCTGTAAAATAGGTAATAACAGAGTTAAGAGAGCTATGCTAGATTTAGGAACATCTATTAATATAATGCCATAATCTATTTATGCTTCATTAAATTTAAGCCCCTAGAAAGAAATGGGTGTCATTATCCAGATGGCTGATCGTACTAATGCGTACCTTGAAGGGATACTTGAGGATGTTCTTGTATAGGTAAATGAGCTAATATTTCCAGCTGATTTCTATATTCTGGACATGGAAGATGATATCTCACCTAATCCAACACCTATCTTATTGGAAAGACCATTCTTGAATACGGCTTGAACAAAGATAGACGTTCATGATGGTACCCTCACAATGGACTTTGATGGTGAAGTAATTCATTTTAATATTTTTGAAGCCACGAAACACTCCACTGATGTTCATTCGAATTTTTCTATTAATACTGTTGATTCTAGATTGCAGGAAGTATTTGAATTAAATAATAAGAATGAACTAGAGGTTGCATTTACCACAGAATTATTGTTCGAGGAGAACGATGAGATAGAGATTAGTAAAGAATTGAAGGAGACAGTGGTAGCTTTACATTCTTTAAAATTAATTCTAAAAAAATGTGGAGTTTCTTTTATAAAGCTATCTGAGTCTTATAAAAAATTATTACTCTCTGTTTTGCAGGTTCCTACCCTAGAATTGAAGCCGTTGTTGGCCCATTTAAAGTATGAGTACTTGGGAGAAAATGAGACATTACCGGTAATCATTGCAAAGAACTTGACACCTAGTCAGGAAAAGAAATTGGTTCAAATGCTAAGGTATCATAAAGAATATTGGGCCTATTGGGTGGTCAAGCATTGCGACATGAATATGACTGATGCTAGTGCTCAAAGAAAAGTTGCAACTGCAAGAACTTGAGAAGTTGAGGAATGATGCCTACGAGAGCTCCAGCATTTACAAAGCAAAAACCAAGGGTTTTCACGACAAGATGATTTTTAGGAAGAATTTTGTTGTTGGTTAAAAAGTTCTTCTCTTTCATTCTTGGTTAAAGCTATTTTCAGGTAAGTTGCGTTCTCGTTGAATTGACCATTTTGTTGTGACTAATGTTTTTCATCATGGTGTAGTGTAGTGGAAATAAAGATCTTGAAAGCAAACAAGATGTTTAAGGTGAATGATCACAGACTTAAATCTTACTTTGATGGTTTTCAAATAGATAATATTGAAGAAGTGGGACTAGCAGATCCTACTTATGAGGAGTGATGGACAAAGCTAGTCAGGCTAACGACGTTAAACAAACGTGCTACTTGGGAGGCAACCCAAGAAAACAGATTTGAGTTTTTTCTCTCTATTAATTTTTTTCTTTTGCATTCTTATTTTCCATTGAGGACAATGTTAGATTTAAGTGTGGGGGAGAGAGAAAGTAGGATTCGTCATTGGAAATTTAGTTTTATTTAGAGTTTTATGTTTTACTTAGCTTTATTTTTTTATTTATTTTTAGACTTATTTAGTGTCGTATTTTTATTTTTAGTTTCTTTTAGTGTTAATGTGCTTTTGAGAGTAGTTTTCATGAAAATTTTTAACATTTTTAACATTGGTTTAGTAAAGTCATACAATCTTACTATGGTTTTGACACATAAATAGAAGGAAAGAGAGACTTAGGACACCATCACATGCAAAGTAATAAAAACATATATGAGGATAATACCTAGTTTGTATCTTGAGGTGGAAATCGAGTTAGAAAATACATTTTACCTGACCTAAAGGTAGGAACTTTTTATGGAGCTAGTTGGCATTTAAAACTTTGATTAAAGCTGAGACCTTATTATTCAGTAAAATAAAAAAATAAAAAATAAAAAAGAAAAAGAAGAAGAATTATGTTCTTGGAACTAGACAGGGCATTCCGCCTCATGAAGCGAGGTGTCTTGATTGAAATTCCTTGGATGAGATTTTTTGAAAAAAAAAAAAAAAAAAAAATACTCTCTAGCATCAATGTCCTTGAGGATATATGCAAAAAGTGAAGCTACATAAGTAACATGGGAATGCATAACCACCTGCACTTCTCAAGCCAACTGTAGTGGAGTAGCTTAGAGAGAAAGAGTATAGAAAAGAAATATGAAATATAAGTGTTGATATCTGAATATAGTCAAATATGCTCTAAATCTTGGGTCTTGGTTACCAATGTGTTACTATAGGATTTGCTTCAAGGAAGGGTATGATTGAAAGATATAATAAGGTTCCCTAATTAAATATGTGTGCTTAGTATTTGAATCATATGAGGTAATAAAGTTTAAGTATGGGAGCTTCCTTGTTTTCTTGATCCCAGATTGAATGTCTTAACAAATAGGATTTGTGTATGTTCCTTTCCTAAATACCAAAGTTATAGTTTAGAATTTTTATATGAATTTTATATGTTTATTCTCTGAAAACACTCACGAGACACAACTCATCCACTAGGGGTGACCTAGGGGTTTAAAGGCTTGTTGCACGTGCTAAGTGCAATCATAATTCCTACGAAAGTGAGTTAGGGTTTTATTTTGTTTTATTTTTATATTTTTCTTTATCCGAGGACATGCAAATGCTAAGTACATGATTTTCATATTTTTAATCCCTTTATACTATGCTTTTTAATGTGTTTTATGTCTTATTGAACTGACTAGGTTGAATTTTATTAATTTGACATATTTTAGAGACAATGTAAATTAATTGTTAAAAGATAGGAAAATTTCAACATCTTTAATATTGACGTTCTGAGTTTCATGCAGGTTTTTGATATGAAAAGAGTTTTACAATTAAAAAGTTGTATTCAGTAAAGTTGTAGAGGACGTCTCAACCTTTTCGGAATAGTATTATGGAGAAAAATCCGAGTTCGTTTGGGTCCCCAAACGTGGCTTCAATTTGACAGACGAAGTAAAAATAGCAATTTTATCTGACCCATATCTGATAACTGTGCAAGAAGATTTGGAGAAGGGTAAGTCAAATCCTGACTTTACATTGGATGTAGATAAGGTACTGAGGTATAGAGGATGAATGTGTATACCTAAAAGTGAAGACTTGGACGTTAGAGACAGAATAATGCTAAAAGCCCATTCCACTTTATATCCAGTACATCTTAAAAGTATTAAAATGTACCACGACCTGAAGAGATTATATTGGTGGAAATGAATGAAAGCAGATGTGACTAGGCACATGTTCTAGTATCTAAATTGTCAGCAATTAAAGGTCAAAAGACAAAGACCAGTATGTTTACTACAACCACTACTGAACCTGTATGGAAGTGGAACTACATCACTATGGACTTCATCACTGGGTTACCATTGACTCCCAGATCAGTTGACGCAATCTGGATAATGGTCGATCGTCTTACAAAGACGGCACGCTTCATAGTTGTTCAACATAATATACCTTAAAGCAATTAGTTGTACGTGAATAATATAGTCAGACTACATGGTGTACCTGAGAGCATAGTGTCTGATAGAAACCCATGCTTTACTTCAAAGTTCTAGAAGGGGCTACAGAAAGCAATGGGAATGAAGTTGAAGTTCAGTACAATGTTTCACCCTCAGACTAATGGTCAGTCGGAGCGGATCATTCAGATCTTAGAGGATAAGCTCCGAGCTTGTGCAATTAACTTTAAAGGAGCTTGGGATGAGAAGTTATCATTGATTGAGTTTGCTTACAACAAAAGCTACCTAGCTACTATATAGATGTCACCCTATGAAGCATTGTATAGTAGAAAGTGTCGAACCCCTCTATTTTAGAATGAAGTTGGTAAATGAAGAATAGTAAGGCCAGAGTTTGTGGAAGAGACTTATCGAGTGGTTGACCAGATCAAAAAGAGGGTTAAGATAGCTCAAGATCATTAAAAATAATATGTAAATAATCGATGCCGAGACCTTGAGTTCACTATAAGTGACGAAGTATTCCTAAAGATATCACCTATGCAGGGTCTAAAACTGTTCGGTAAGAAGGGTAAATTATGTCCTAGATACATTGGACCTTATGAGATCCTAGAAAGATGCAAAAAAGTAACATACCAACTCGTGCTACTGTTATCTATATCTGGTGTACATGATGTATTCCATGTATCACTATTGAAGAAATACATTAGAAATCCAGCACACGTTTTGAGTACAAATCCACCGGATTTGACTTAGGACCTAACGTTCGAAGTAGTGCCATCCAAGATCACTAGCCAGAAGGTGTAACATCTTCGCAACCAAGATATTTACTATGTCAAGGTCACCTGGAGAAGCAAAGATATGGAAGAGATAACGTGGGAAGAAGAAAACATTATGCAGAAACAATATCTTCACCTGCTTGACTAAAAAGGTATGTATAAATTTCGAGGATGAAATTTATTTTTAGGGAGAAAGTTGTAAGACCCGCACTCCACTAACCCGGTCTAACCATGTTGTGCTAGGTCTTCCCATCATAATCGACTCAAGTAAACTAACCGGATAAAGAAATCACAAAGCCAAGTAAGAAACCAATTTCTTCTAATGTTGTCCAGTTGGTAGTATTAGGTTATTCAGTCCTCGAGATTGGTGATCAATCAATTAACCGGTCAAGCCCACAATCTGACTCTGAGATTAGGAAAGTTTCCTAATTTGAGGATATTACTCTCCTAATTGAGAGGTGACTCTATATGGAGACTTTCTCCCTATATAGAGGACGTCCCTCTACCTT
>CM053267.1:69848318-70060624 GCA_028583415.1 Protea cynaroides
CTTGGACGTTAGAGACGAGAATAATGCTAAAAGCCCATTCCACTTTATATCCAGTACATCTTAAAAGTATTAAAATGTACCACGACCTGAAGAGATTATATTGGTGGAAATGAATGAAAGCAGATGTGACTAGGCACATGTTCTAGTATCTAAATTGTCAGCAATTAAAGGTCAAAAGACAAAGACCAGTATGTTTACTACAACTACTACTGAACCTGTATGGAAGTGGAACTACATCACTATGGACTTCATCACTGGGTTACCGTTGACTCCCAGATCAGTTGACGCAATCTGGATAATGGTCGATCGTCTTACAAAGACGGCACGCTTCATAGTTGTTCCACATAATATACCTTAAAGCAATTAGTTGTACGTGAATAATATAGTCAGACTACATGGTGTACCTGAGAGCATAGTGTCTGATAGAAACCCATGCTTTACTTCAAAGTTCTAGAAGGGACACAAAGCTAATGGGAATGAAGTTGAAGTTCGATGACAATGTTTCACCCTCAGACCAATGGCCAGTCGGAGCGGATCATTCAGATCTTAGAGGATAAGCTCTGAGCTTGTGCAATTAACTTTAAAGGAGCTTGGGATGAGAAGTTACCATTGATCGAGTTTGCTTACAACAAAAGCTACCTAGCTACTATATAGATGTCACCCTATGAAGCATTGTATAGTAGAAAGTGTCGAACCCCTCTATTTTAGAATGAAGTTGGTGAATGAAGAATAGTAAGGCCAGAGTTTGTGGAAGAGACTTATCTAGTGGTTGACCAGATCAAAAAGAGGGTTAATATAGCTCATGATCATTAAAAATAATATGTAAATAATCGATGCCGAGACCTTGAGTTCACTATAAGTGACGAAGTATTCCTAAAGATATCACCTATGCAGGGTCTAAAACTGTTCGATAAGAAGGGTAAATTATGTCCTAGATACATTGGACCTTATGAGATCCTAGAAAGATGCAAAAAATAGCATACCAACTCGTGCTACTGTTATCTATATCTGGTGTACATGATGTATTCCATGTATCACTATTGAAGAAATACATTAGAGATCCAGCACACGTTTTGACTACAAATCCACCGGATTTGACTAAGGACCTAACGTTCGAAGTAGTGCCATCCAAGATCACTAGCCAGAAGGTGTAACATCTTCGCAACCAAGATATTTACTATGTCAAGGTCACCTGGAGAAGCAAAGATATGGAAGAGATAACGTGGGAAGAAGAAAACATTATGCAGAAACAATATCTTCACCTGCTTGACTAGAAAGGTATGTATAAATTTCGAGGATGAAATTTATTTTTAGGGAGAAAGTTGTAAGACCCGCACTCCACTAACCCGGTCTAACCATGTTTTGCTAGGTCTTCCCATCATAATCGACTCAAGTAAACTAACCGGATAAAGAAATCACAAAGCCAAGTAAGAAACCAATTTCTTCTAATGTTGTCCAGTTGGTAGTATTAGGTTATTCAGTCCTCGAGATTGGTGATCAATCAATTAACCGGTCAAGCCCACAATCTGACTCTGAGATTAGGAAAGTTTCCTAATTTGAGGAGATTACTCTCCTAATTGAGAGGTGACTCTATATGGAGACTTTTTCCCTATATAGAGGACGTCCCTCTACCTTTTCTCACTCTTTTGAGCAATCTTAAACCCTAAAATTGAGAGAAAGAGAGGAGAAGAATGAGAAGAAGGCTTAGAGAGGAAGGAAGCTTGAAGAAAGGAGAAGAGGTTCTACATAAGGAGGAAATTACTGTTCATTTCCAATCAATCGCGATCTGAGCCAATGGTAAGTCCCTCTTGTCTCCGCCAGAATGTTAGGCTACATTGGAATTTGGATATCAATCATGGTGTTGGTAGAACAAACCCAACATCATGATTGTAATCACTAGATCTCTTGATAAATCTATAATGAACTGTAATGGTTAGAGTTACATTGAATGAGACCAATCACTAATGACTAATGACCATAGAATGACCCTAGGATGGATCCTAGTATTGAGCCAAAAGAATCGACTCGGGAAGGAATTTAGACTGAAAGATAAACTTGGAGTATGACTTAGGAGTTGTCTGATCCCTTGACTGGTCGGCTATATAGGAGACTGGAGAGGCGACCAATTACTCTTGGGAGGTCTACAGGGTTTTGTCAGGATTACTCATCGATCAACCAATGCAAGATCGGTGACTCGACCAGACAATGTCTAGAAGGCTTATATTGAGACCGGGACGTTGAAAGCGAATATACAACTTGATGGAATGGAACCTTAATTTAAGTTCATTAATTGTTTAGGCTTTCCACTAGTTCAAGATAGTTCTCAAAACTTGGAAGAGAAACAAACATCATTCACAGGTGAGGGAACAAGACCTAAACTAATTGGTTAATAACAAACTATCTTTTACTTTTTGTTAATTTGATTGATGTCATGCCTTATATGATTGTTTGTACATCTCACATGTCATCCAATAACTACTATTCTTGTTCATGTATATTTTATTATATTTTTATTCTTTTATGATGATGATGATAGGAATAGACATGTACTTGTGTATGGTTGGTATGTTAAATAGAGAGAGAATGTAGCATCGAGCCATTCATCACACTGACATCGTTGTATCACCATTACTTTAGCGAAACTAGTACGTCATAGGGTATCAGGGGATGATTACGGTGTGTGGCTATAGCTCTGTCAGAGAACCCTAGCTCTATCTCTATGAGCATACTGAGGAATGCTGGGGTAAGGCCTTAGATACAAATCTAATGACATCTAGGATTGGTTAGACATAAACCCAGTTTACAAGCCCTTGCTAATAGCAGAATATGTACTGGTATGGGATAGAGTATCAGGGGAGTGCACGCGGTTTGTGATCCATTAGACTCTAGCTCAATCTATATTCTATAGTGGGTGATGTGGGATGACAATGTGTGATCCGTTGGGCACTGCTTACACTCGTGTATGGAGGTGTGGTGGCCGCCTATCCTTACCATAGCATATTGTAAACTTATACCAGACCAAAGATATGAATATGACATCATGCATATGTTTGTTGTATTATTTTGTTTACTCACTGAGCTAAGTTGTGAGCTTACCTCATGACATCATATATTTTTATTTGATGACGCAGGTATAATTGTCGAAGACTATGCCAATGATCCGTCGTATGGACACATGGTGGCTATGGAAGTGCAAGCTGTGGAGGAGGAGCATGATCCATCATGCGAGTGTTTCCACTATGTTTACGCTTAGGATTTTATTTTGATATTTGGCTTATGAGAATTTGTAATAACTTATTAAACTACGTTTTGGTTACTTTTGAAATAGTTGATTTAATTAGTATTATCATTGTAGACTCTCAGTTCATTATTAATGATATTCTGTTATTTATTTATTATCTCTGATTATGTGAAAAATGTATGGTTTGATGGTTGGCACGGTCCTATGTGATGTTGGCTTGGACCGACGGTTTAGTGACGATTCATTCACACTTCTAGTTCGTATAGAATTAGGGTGTGACAATTGTAAAAGCTGCCAGTTACTCCTCTTGGAGTATGTATCGGAGGATGAGGAGCTTATTAAACCTAAACCTACGGTGGACCTTGCGTTAACAGATGTTGGTCTGACTACAGAATTAGCCACAACCATAGAAATCTCCTATCATGCTCTTGCCGGCCAATCTTCTGCCACTACCCTTCATTTCATTGCCTTTGTCCGAGGCTTTATAGTTTAAGTGTTGGTAAACAGTGGGAGTAGCCACAATTTAATCTAGAGTCATGTGGCACACTTCATAGGCTTGTCGGTAGAGGCAGCTCCACGGTTGAATGTACTAGTCAGCAATGTACCACCTTACAGAGTGAGGGATTGATATGGCATCTCCCAGTTAAGCTTTCTACCCGTACAACTGTACTCGATGTTTTGGTTCTAGCCCTATTCAGCGCTGACTTAGTGTTGGGCATGTAGTGGCTCTCACAACTCGGACCAGTTTTTTTTTTGTTTCAGGTCATGCACGATGGAATTCAGTGATGGTTCCACTCGGGTATGTTTACACAGTGACACCTCTAGTCAGCCCTCCCAATTATGCTTCCAGGGGGTACACAAATTGGTAGAGACCCACGCTGTTATGGCTCTGTTTTGCCTTGAGCTCACACCAGACTTGGTACTGGCCCGAGAATCGTTACCCAAGTCACTGAAAGACTTGTTGCTTATGTTCAACAGCCTGATCAAGGAACCTACTAGCTTACCTCCTCGTCGTGCCCAAGACCATCACATTCATTTCCAGACCGGAGTGCAACCGGTTAATTTGTGACGGTATCGGTATTTTCACTTCTAGAAGTCCGAAATTGAAAGATTCGTATCTGAAATGCTACAACATGACATCATCCAGGTTAGCACCTGTCCCTTCTCCTCTCTGTGTTACTAGTGAAGAAAGGAGATAGCACGTGGCAGTTTGGCGTCAACTACCGAGTGCTTAATGTTATCACAGTCAGTGACCGCTTTCTAATCCCTACCATGGATGAGTTACTAGATGAGCTACATGGAGCAAAATATTTCTCCAAGCTGGACCTCCGTTCTCGGTATCATCAGATTCGGGTACATATGGAGGATGAGCCGAAGATAGCATTTTATACCCATGAAGGTCATTACTAATTCATAATGATATCATTCGGCCTCACAAATGGGCCATCGACCTTTCAGTCCACTATGAACTCTATTTTTTGACCTTTCTTTCACCGATTTCTGCTTGTATTCTTTGACGACTTGTTGGTCTACAACACGTCCTGGGAGGATCACCTCCACCATCTTCAACATATTTTTCAGACGTTAAAGGAACATCAACTGTATGCCAAGAGGAGTAAATGCTCCTTTGGGCATCTCCATTGACTATTTAGGCTACATCGTATCCGTTGAAGGGGTGGCCATGGACTTGTCCAAGGTAGCTGCCATGCTCAATTGGCCGATTCCATCTTCGGTACTCGATCTGCATGGGTTCTTGGGACTTACTGGCTACAACCGAAGCTTTATATCGAAGTATGCCATATTGCATCCCCACTTACAGATCTGCTCCAACAGAATAGTTTCTACTGGAATCCAGATGCACAACAAGCCTTTGAAACTTTAAAGGTGGCTATGACAACAGCCCCTATTTTCCACCTTCCCAATTTGATTTACCATTTATAGTGGAAGCTGATGCTTCAAGAATTGGCATTAGTGTGGTGCTCAATCAGAATAGTCCTCCTGTGGCTTTCTTCAGCTGAAAATTATCGCCACGAATGAAAGCAGGTTCAGCCTATACTCAGGAGATGTACGCCATAACTGAGGTGGTTCGACATTGGCGTCCATATTTGCTCGGTCATCGCTTCTTTATAAAAACGTATTAGAAAAACCTTAAAGAATTGACCGACCAAACCATTCAGACACCAGAGCCACAACGGTGGTTATCCAAACTCTTGGGTTTCACCTTTAAAATTATCTATAGACCAGGGAGCAAAAATACAGTTACAGACTCTCTCTCTCTCTCTCTCTCTCTCTCTCTCATATCTGGCCCTAACTCCACTCATTTGGCTCTTAGTGGTCCTACGCTAGACTTTTTGAATCAACTATGAGCAGAAGTCAAGGCGTCCTCGAAATTGCACACCATGCCGGATATGCTTCTGGCTGACCCGACTTCCCTTCCTCATTATAGATACCACAATGGGCTTCTGTACTTCAAAAACAGAGGGGTGCTATCAGTTACATCCCTCTTATGTTCCATACTCCTATGAGAATACCATGCTTCTCCACTTCGTGGGCATGCTGGGTTCCTCGGAACATACGCCCAAATCGTATCCAATGTCTATTGGAAGGGACTTTGAGCCTATGTCAAAGACTATGTAACCCGCTGCACCATTTGCCAATAAGTTAAATATTCCACAGTGACACTTGCGGGGCTTTTACAACTCCTTCCTATACCAACACGGGTTTGGGAAGACCTGGCAATGGATTTCATTACGGGTTTTCGTCTTTTTGTAGGAAAGATAGCTATCTTGGTTGTAGTGGATAGACTCAAGAAGTATGCCCATTTTTTCCACTTTCAACTTGCTATACGAGCCTCTAGGTTGCCATGGTTTTCTTCTCTACTGCGATCCGACTTCATGGGATGCCCAAATCCATTGTGAGTGATAGGGACCCTCTATTCCTCAGTCGATTCTAGCAAGAACTATTTCGGTTGCAGGGGACTGCACTATCAATGAATAGTGCATATCATCCCCAATTGGATGGCCAATACGAAGTCCTCAATCACTGCTTGGAGATGTATTTGTGCAGCTTCGTCCTGGATGCACCCAAGCAGTGGATGAAATTCTTACCGTGGGCAGAGTATTGGCATAATACAGCGTCTCGCAGTTGGATGACCCCTTTTCTGGCTTTGTATGGCAAAACACCACCAATATTGATAAGCTTTGTTCTTAGTTCTCTTACCGAAGCAGTTGATCATGAACTGCAGTCTCGCGATGAGATGTTACGGCACCTTCGGATTAATCTTGTTCACGTACAGGCTCGTATGAAATCTCAAGCTGATAAATGTTGAACAGATAAACAATTTGCAGTGGGAGATTGGGTTTACAATGAAGCTGCAACCTTACCGACAGCACTCTGTTGCTCATCGCAATCATCCCAAGCTTGGGCATCGCTTCTTTGGCCTTTTCCAGATCTTGAACCGAGTTGGGGCTGTGGCTTACAAACTGGCTCTCCCATCGGATGCTCGTATTCATTCGGTTTTCCACATCTCCCAACTTAAACTCCATGTCAGCGAATCCCCTGGATCAGTTCCGTGCTCCCTCTTCCACCTCTCGATGACTAGGCTCATCCCATTCCCATCGCTATCCTGAACTACCGCCATCTATGCCAACAAAGTCGTCGGGTTCCGCAGGTACTAATTCAGTGGGATGGTTTTCCCTTGGAAGAAGCATAATGGGTGGATATTTCCCTGCTCCATCACTACTACCCTCAATTGAACCTTGAGGACAAGGTTCTCTCTACAGAAGATGGCAATGATACCAATAGTCCTACGGAGATGGCAACAGGTGGAACAACATCAGCTGAAGTGTCAACAGAGACTCTACACGACACAGTACACAACGATGGTGAGATGGCTACTCGGAGGAGTACTCGG
Organism: Protea cynaroides; assembly: GCA_028583415.1. NCBI lineage: Eukaryota > Viridiplantae > Streptophyta > Magnoliopsida > Proteales > Proteaceae > Protea > Protea cynaroides. The sequence goes on from CM053267.1 coordinate 69,855,473, forward strand.
GTGAAGCATAGATCCAGCAGATTAAGGGAATACGTATAGGAATTACTGGGGGACCTTAGGATATGTGTTGATAAACTGAGAAGGTTGTTGTAACAGAAAGTAGTTAGGCAATGATTGATGAGAGGGAGAGAGGATTATACTGGGTGAGTTGTATAAACGAACGAAGGCATGAGTAAAGGAAAATATCAGAAAACATATTTTTTCCTGTTCATCTTCTCTTACTCTTCTCTCTGGAGGACGCTAGTTACTCTTCTCTCTGGAGGACGCTACCCTCGAAGTAGCAGGCATTAACTATTATTTTTCTTTAAAATTAAAAAAAAAATGCCTCTACTGCTTTGATTTTGATTTTAGGCATAGGTGGCTAGCAAACTAAACTGAAAAAGATTTTAGTTATGTTGTAACCCAGACCAACTATTTGATCCACTCGAATATGCTTTTACACAATATTAAAATGGCTCAACTGATGCTGCCCCAATTTCCTGAGAGTTGAATTTTCAACTAGTTTCCCATGGTTCTCAAAAAATAAAAAAGAAAAAAGAAAAATTAATAATAAAATAAAGAAGCTATCCTATCTTCATGTGAGAAAATTGGATTAGATTAAAATTCTAACAAATAAATAGAAGGAAACTGGCACTTTATCTTGTGACAAGATGATCAAGTAATTCTGGCCATTGGATAGAGAGGCAATGTCTGACTAGATCACATGTAAAATTTGACACTAAATAAATTCTATCAAATATCCTACCAAGTATGTCCACGTGCTCACATATTTTAAGTCATCCTTGTATATATGTATACAGACTTGAATTTTTAAAGCTTTGTTTTGCCATGTGGCCAACTTTGATTAAATTGAAACTTGACAAGTGGGTAGTGGACCTTGAGGTTAACTGTATCTAACATTTTCCATGATAGATTTTTACCGATAAGGGAACCTGTGGCCAACAAGCACTGCCAATAAGGTCAGGGTAGGGTTTTTGGATAGGGATGTGTTAAGATATGGGGTAAATACATAGACCTCCCATATAATATGCATCAAATATAATGAACTCCCCCAACTTGTGATAAATGACATAGAACTCTTTAATGCTTGAAATTAGTTACAATCAGGTCAAGTCGGTTAGGCCTGAAACCTTAGTTTATGATTTACCAATCCAACTGCAGTAAATATCCTCCAACCCTGGCAAATTCCTCTATTTCTCATTAGTCCCCGTTCGTCAATAAGAGTTATTAGTGCTTTGTTCACTCATCCCCTGTTGAGAAGGATTAAAGGATTTATAAAGGGTTTCTGATCAGTCATACTGGAGGAGTCTATGTTATACTGTTGGGGTAGGGAACAGATGCAAGAGAGGAAGCTCGATTACTTTTTTTTTCTTAAAACTATCTAGTTAACCTTCGAAGCCCCCAATTATAGGCTTATATATGGCCTATAGTTATGATGGTCATATTCATGTAAAAATTCAAGCTTTGATGATGTATCAAAATTAATAAGCATCTCTGATTGCTTTAGCCTCGACTAGAACTGAATTCCTAGCTTTGCCCACCATACATGCATCATGCAATGACAAAATTGTGTTCATGGTTTCTTATAACAGACTGAGATCCAAGTCCTTTTATCTACATTCCTATGTTATGGACACAATAGAAACCTGCAAGGATGAAGAAAGATTCCAGTACTGTGATATGCACCATAATGTATTGTTTTGTTCGAATATAATACCAAATTTCTCATTTTTGAGCAATTCCATTACAAATAGTTACAAATAATATTCGGGGAGACATCATCAAAAGGGGGTGTGGAGTACAATTTTCCCCCACTTTTTTGTCACCGCAAAATAATTCCTCTTTCAATTCATACACTCACCAAATCGCTTACTAAAATTGTACCATATTGTTTATTCTAAAACAGTCATATCCATAAATAAATAGTACGATATTGATAAGTATTTTCATGCCATTTATTAAACAATATGATAACAACAATACACTTTACGCATCATATTGTACCAAAACTATATCACTTGACACACCAAATGACTTAAATGCATCCCTTGTTATGCCCAAATACCCCAATCCAATAAAAGGAATGATCAGATCACCAAATCTGACCGTGGATGAATCCCTTCCTTAATAAAAAAAAAATTAAATAAATAATAATAACTTGATTTGTCAACAAAAATCGAGCAACTCTGATGTGGAATGTAGTTTACCCAACACCCTTATTTGTAAATATGGCATGCCAATATTGTTAATAAAAAGACACCATGTATTGGTCGTAATTCAAATTTAGGCCTCAAATTTTCAATTGTGTGGGCCTCGTATCTTTGCAAGTTTTCCTTTGAATATTAAAAGACCTAAAATTTGACCATATAGTCTTTTTTTTCTTAATTTATTTAATTTTCATTATTTTGACAAGTTGAAGCATATATAGCATCAAGGATCAAAATCATATCATACCACACTAATCTATATTGGTTGATACCACCAATATTCTTACCCCTGAAGATTAGTAAATATCAACATCAGGCCAGGAAGATTGTGTTCAATATGAAACACGAACCAATCTTTAAATCCCAAAGTCGAGAGTGTTATTTATTTATTGATTTTCTTGGATACTATGGAAGAAGTGAATTGGTTCAAACTTGAAGCATAAAGTAGAAGAGTGTGAAATTAATATTTTAAATCAAGGTATCAAGCACGGCATCATTTGTGTCCTTGATATGATACAAATCGGATCAATGTACGGATTCGATGGAAAGTTAACACGTCGCCAATACCTTCAGAGATCAAGTTAAGATTCTATCAAGTCCAAAATCGATACCAATCCACCAATCCATTACAAACCATGTATTAAATCTAACAAAGTTTGAGGCACATTGAACCTATCTTGTGGCACATAATGCCCACTCACTTGATTTTATTAACCAAAAAGTTAAAAAAAACAAAAATTAATCTTTTATGACACCAAGATTACCCATGACTACAAAATTCTAAGGCATGACTGAGGTCCTAAGCCATATAGTAAATTAAAAAAAAAAAAAAAAAAAAAAAAAAAAACGTACTTCTTCCAAAAATGTATTATTCTCCCATATAAAAGAGACAGTACAAATGGTATAATTTTATAAGACACCAAAAAAATAATTCCAATCTAGAGTATCATAAACCATTTTTTTTTTTGGTTAAAAGGAAAATTTATTGATGCATAAACAAGAAGGAACCAAGGCTTCACTTACATCAATTTCATGAAGCCAAGGAGAATGAAAATGATCATTCAACCAACCCCGAAATGGTTAAGACCTTCTGGGCAAGGATATGAGCAACTTTATTTACTCCCCTTGGAACAAAGAAAAAACTACAAAATTGAAAAGAAGAAGCTAGATGTAGAATATCCTAACTGATACGCTGTAAGGATAACTCATAGGAAGAGCTTTTAGAAGAGATAAAATTGATCACCTCCTTACAATCAGCTTCCACCACAATGTCTTTATATTCCGAAGATAGAGTCATCTAGATATCCTTCCTAATAGCAAGAGCCTCTTCAACTTTAGGGGAAGAGAAATGAATATACTGGAAAACGCATTAAGAATATTGCCGAAGTGGTCTCAAAAGATAAAACCAATACCATTAGAACCATTATCCAAACTAGCATCGGAATTTAACTTTATGCATCTAGGCTTTAGAGGAGTCCAGGTATCCATAGAGCATGGATCAAGCATTTTATGAGCACAATGATCTGAAGTCTAGGTAACACTAAAGAACTCCTAACTTCAAGAGTGCTCCAATCATGAGATTAAAAAAATAAGATCATTGTGGGCTCTCCACAGATACCAACATAAGAATGGGGCAAGGCTAAACACTCTGGATGCTTCCGATTTAAAATGCTGAAAAAGAACATTCTATTTCCCAATCTAGTGACGAGGCTTCATATTTTCTTCAAGGGAAATCTTGTGGGATAAGGAAGAACCAAACCACATGGTTTGAGCGAAAGGACATATTAAGATAAGATGTTCCATAGATTCTATGTCATAACCACAATGTTTACACCTGTGGTCAATCTTAATATTCCTTTGAAAAAGGCCCTTGCTCAAAACAATGCCTTCATTACAGAGTCTCCATAAGAAGGATTTTATTTTCGGTTAGGATTTGCAATGCCAAATCCGTTTCCAGATTTCTTTTGGAATAGTCTGTCACTCCTTAATTTTAGATGAGGATGGGCAAAAGAGTCAGCTTTAGCCTGTTGATTTTGAAGGAAATGATAAGCAGATTTAACCGCGATAATACCATTTTTAGCTCTCATCCAAACTAATCTCTCGTCCCTAGGAAAGAAACTAAGAGGAATATTTAAGATAGCCTCAGCAACTCAAGGATGAAAGACTTTTTCAACTAGATCTTTTTTCCATATCCTATTAAAGGGGTTAATTAGATCTTTGACATATAAAAGGGAACAATGGTGTGGCATGGGTTGGTCAATCATTCAATTTGGAAGTGAAGGAATCCAAAGATCATAAGCTTTTTAGTATTATGACTAAATAGACATCTCACTATTTTGCATCTGCGAATGAGGTGTTTCTTAGCCTATTTGGGTAGAGGTGTCAACGGGTTGGTCTAGGCTATATTGGTGTTGGATTTTATAAGATCAGACTGAAACATGTCAATTAAGAGAATTGGACTAGGTGGGCTTCATTGTGCTCATTAATTAATAGGTATTGAGACCAATTACTTTGCTGAGGGGTTGTTTCGTTGCTAAAGACAATTCCTCAAAGAGGTAATTAGTTCGACTCTCTTCGGGACGTCTTACTATCCAAAAAAATAAATAAATAAAGGGGGAGGGGGGCTTACTTTGCCAAGATCAAATGGAGAGTAACTCACTGTTACTAAAAAGGAACACTGTGGCAGATGCCTAGCAAAGAAAAGTGTTCAATTGCAAGCGACAATGACTCAGTACACGTTTAGTTAGTTTCTCGAATTTAGTTTCTTGCATCTATGATACTGTTGTGGCAATGCTGAAGGTGAACCCTTAGAGTCAGATTTATATTCTTTTTTTATGTCTTAGGCCTTGCTGATGGCAATATCAAAGGTGGCCTCTTAGAGTCAGATTTATATTCTTTTTTTATGTATTACCCCCAACTAATGGCAATGCCAAAGGTAAGGATTAAGGTCAATTGTTTTTTTTTTTTCCCATTATTTGCCAGGTCAACTAGGGTTTCCTTCTTATGTTGTATTCTATCATTTAGGCTCTCTTTAGTATAGTTTATATTTATGTTTATGAATTATTTATGAAAAATGATTTATGAGAATAAATTATGAGTCATAAATAATAATCATTTGGTACCACTAGACATAAAAATGTAATAATAAATTATTTCAATAATGAAAAACACTTTCTAACCCTTGTAGATTTTAGATTATATTAATTTATTTTAAATATAAATAAATACTGTAAATCATACCAAACAATAACATATCATAATATATTATATACTTAATTCTATAATACATACCAAAAAGAGCCCAAATTCTAAAATCATATTTTTACCCATAAATAATTTGTTGTTGTTGCTTCCTCTTCTATTATGAAAACCAGACTTCTTCCCCATTTGAATTAGAGTAAAAAATTGAAATTGAAGATGAAAAAAAAAAAAAAAATGTAAATTCATCCTAAAAAATTAGAAACTGTAAAGAGAGTCATCGTTCGAAACACTACAAGAATTATCCTTAAAATGTAAATTACAAACCTGAGCTTCCGAAGGCAAATAAAACTTTACCCGAAAAAAAAAAAGACTTTATCATCCTAATGCAAACTTCTGTACTCCACCATCCTGGTCCCATTGTTTGATTGATATGTAAATGCTGCTTCTGTTCATCAACCATTTGTCAAAGTTGAAGTTCACCAAAACCAAATCATCTACTGGCTTTTCCTTCTGAGGAGCTTCCTTTCCTTGCTGATTTGGCTTGTGGTCTGCTGTCCTTCATCTGGTTTTCATCATTTTCATTCTCGGTTCTAATGCTGCTGATGTGGCATGGTATCTGCTGTCCTTGATCCCATGTTTCATCATTATCATCTGGGTTTTTTTCATTTTCAATCTGTGATTGTCTGGTACTCTCAATCTTACGCAGTTGAATTTTTTTCTGTCTGATAAATTCATCCATCTCTTCTTTATTTCCCAAAACAGAATCAGGGTTGATGCCTAGGTCTTCAAACTCTACAGCTACTAACTCCTTCAAAAATTCTCTGTGATCTTTATACGTCTTGCTGGACAAGCGTTCCATCTTTTGTTCCCGGGTCATAATACCCATCTTCTCCTCACTTTTCCCAAGTTTGTCTTCCATATTCAGAGATCCAAGTTCTTCAGTTGTAGGAAGAACAAAAAGAACAAATCAAATTAGTATTGATTAGATCGAGTTTGTGATAGAACAGAAGGAAATAAAATAATGTTCATGGTAGCAACTGCTATTGATGGATTGCTTCATGGAAAGACAACCATTGGGTAAAATGGATGCAGAAAAGGTATTTGAATACTGAGTCACTGTGAACAGAAAAGTTATAAAAGAATTGTTCTTGAGCGAGGCAAAAGATCATAAAATATCGAGAAAAAAATTGTATATTTGATTCAGGATATTATGTTAATTTATTAGATTGGTTATGATACTGGTTAAGAAATATAGGTTTCTTGGAGATTCTTTGTGGATTACGGATAAAGAATTACAAATTTTTTCAGTATAATAGTACAGGAGAAAGCTTCAAAAAGGAATTACATAACCATTATTGAAAACAGAGCAATGAAACAGAAAATCAAGATTTAGAATGAAGCAGATGAGTGTTCGTCATTTTTTCTTTTCAAATATTATAGGGAGGAAAGTAAAAACGGAAGACTGAAACGTAGAAACGGAAACCAAGAAAGAAAGAAAGAAAGAAAGAAAGAAAGAAAATATAATTTAAGTGAAACCAGAGCAATCGAACAGAGAAATAATTACAGAAATCGAAAATTTAGGAGCGAATAATACCTGAACTTGAGAGACAGAGACGTTCTTCTTCGATCGAAATTTGTGGGACAATGTACAAATTAAGATGAACAGATGGAGAAAATGGAATGAAGATGAAGCTGTCTTCGATCGATCGATCGAGAGAGAGATCGAGAGAGAGAGAGAGAGAGAGAGAGAGAGAGAGAGAAGAGAAAGATCAAAGTATTCACGGCGCAGTGCGGAAACTGGAGAGTGAACGAAGCCTCAAATTTAAAGGAAGCAAGAATCAAGAAATGTGTACCAGTCCACGTTGGATGCCACATCACCTTTAAACTTGGATAGAATCCTCTTCTGGAATACACTGGGCACACATCCCGATGTAATCCCAGCCATCCGACGTTCAACTGGACGGCTGGATAGATGGAGAGGATTTCTGTGCTTTAAACTTTGATCCCATCGATCCTATCTTAATCCTTTCTAAATTAGCTTCTTTCGCCTAGTAAAATCGAAGCTTCTTAGATATTTTATTTTTTGAATTCTACTCAGTTTGCACTTTTTTTTTTTTGGGGTAAAATCTCTTGCATATTTTTAGATTTCCTACTCTAGACCGTGTCCCTCGAATTGAATCAATCGATTAATACTCGGACTGACACACATTGTTTACTAAATGTGTCGTGCTTAGGCCCAGACCGATTATTAATCGGTCATTGACGGTATAAGGTTGCAGTCCGTTGGTCACCCGCCCACACCAATCAATTATGGACGGAAACCGAGACCGACCAATTAAATGACCATTAAGTTAAATCCTTAAAAGCCTAAACCTTAAATGGTTAAATGTATCTCGTTTCTCCCCTTTATTCTCCTTCATTTACAGGCTATGTTCTTTTAATTAAGAACTAAAAATAGTGAGTCCAGATTAGCTGCATGTACTAGAAGAGTAACAGCTCTGTACTAGAAGTGTAACAGCTCTTCTAATACATTGTTTAGATGACATGTGTCCCATGAGTTACGGGTGCTAACTTCCGTTAACTCATATAACTCTGTTTTAATTCCATTTTTTTCTCTCATTACTTCCTATTAATAAGGTAAGTTGTCTGAAATGGTAATTCGTTATTTTTTTTTTTTGAAAAATAAGATCTTCCTTAATTAAAAATCATATTTGAATTGACAAATATCTCTCACGATTTTTTAAATTGTTTCTTCTTTTTTCTAAAAAAAAAAATTTATCGATTCAAACCGGAAGAAATGAATTATGATAAAAAATCATAATTCCCACTTGTTGGTCAAATCAGCTAAATTACAAACACTGAATCAAAAGGAGATTGGGAGATTTCAAAATCATGAAATCTAAGAAGGAACAGGAACATCTTCCCTGTCAAACTGCAAGTCTTCTTCCTCAAGTTCCCCTTTCATTTTGATTTCATTTTCTTATATTAAAACCTAGGAGGAAGTTGCGAACCCGTTAGGGAAATCATGACAAAAATAAGGAACATCATCGTCTTCATCGTGAACCTTGGATTGATACTCCTTCCCCTTTCATTTTGATTTCGTTTTCTTATACTAAAACCTAGGAGGAAGTTGCAAACCCATTGAGAAAATCATGACAAAAAGAAGGAATATCATCTTCTTCATCATGAAACTTGAATTGATGCTCCTTCCCCAATGGTTTCACAACATTAGATAATCAAAAAGTTTCCTCGACATTCAAATATGATTTTTGATTAAGGAAGATTTTATTTTTCAAATAAAAAATTACTAATTTTTAAGAGTTTTATCAAATCGGTAATGGATAAAAGAAAATAGAAATTAAAAAAGAAACAAATTAAAAAATTGTTAAGAGTTTTTTCAAATCGTGAGTCGTTAGAGTTTTGTTTGTAACAAATTTACTTACCTTTAAAATCGTTAAAGTTTTATTTCTAATAGATTAACTTACCTTAAAAATCATGATTGCCAATTCACCAAATCAATTACCTAAATAAAAAGAATTAAAAAGTAGAATTTATTTAGCTAACGGAAGTTAGCAATGTTAACTCCATAGGACACATGTCATCTAAACAGTATTACTCTTCTTGTACATGCAAGTGATTTGGACTAAAAAATAGGCTATTATGTTGAGAATGTAGAATAAATAATGACGCCAAGGGTTGTGCCTTTTTCCATGTGCACCGTTTGGTAGGATTGAGACAACTAATATATGACCAAATAGCATAGCCGATTATGGGCTGCTAGTTGGTTTCCATTATCGAAGTCAAATAAAATCGATTAGGGACTGACACCAACAGGACCAATTATAAATGTGTTCATGTCTCGCAAATGAGGACCGATTAGTTAAACATGCTGGTCATGGTGCAAGTTATTAAATTGGTGGTAACTGATTTGGTTTGACTGAGATCAACCAATTGACACTCCTATCCTACTCTACTCTATCGACGCCTGCCCATAGGAAATTTTTACACTCATAAAGCACGACGTGAAGAGGAGAGTTGAAAACCCCATGAACTCCTGCTTGCAGGACACCAACCAACCGTACTTCCTACCTCAATGTTACCTAAAAATTAGTGACAGTTGCGCTATACTTTTGTCGATCATTATTTGTATAACCCTATGGCTTTCCTCCCTTCGGATTAACCACACATCAAATTTTTGTGTCCTTGAACAATTATCTTGCTCAATTGGTTGGTATTATGTCAGTTGGGCGCAGACAGGTAGGACGTCATGTGTTTGACTCTCTTGTCTTCATATTGTAGTATAACCCTTCCTCTCCCGCTCTCATCTCTTGTAGTGTAGACGTCACTTATAGACGCTAGCACAACATAGGAGGTCCAAAATATATATCCGATTGGCACCATATGGCACATTATGTAAGGATTTTATCCCATAATTTTTAGAACCATACTAGACATCAGAAAGAATTGGTCTAACTTCAATTTTAACCTAGTTTCAACCAATAAAATCATAGTTTTGATATAGAAAAAATGTAATTTAAATTTATCAAAAATAAGACAAAAATAAAATTAAGGAAACCGAATATAGTTTTTTTTTAAATTAAAAAAAAATGCCTCAACTAGTTTGATTTTGTTTTTAGGCATAGGTGGTTCTATAGGCAAACTGAACTGAAAAAGATTTAGTTGTGTTGTATCCCAGACCAACTATTGCACCCAATATAATATGCTTTTACACACTATTAAAATGGCTCAAATGAAGCTGTCCCAATTTCCTGAGAGTTGAATTTTCAACTAGTTTCCCATGCTTCTCAAAAATTTTAAAAAAATAAAATAATAAAATAAAGCTATAATATCTTCATGTGAGAAAATAGGATTGGATTAAAATTCTAACAAATAAATAGAAGGAAATTGGCACTTTAATTTGTGACAAGATGATCAAGTGATTCTAGCCATTGGATAAAGAATCCTATCAGATCATCTAGCTTAGTCGGATGTTAGAATCCTCAACCACATCTCAAGAGCCCTTCTCCTACTTGAACACGTTGCCGACTATCACGGCTAGACGACCACCCACATGGTGACATTTGTTGCCCCTATCTCTACCGACTTGGCGTCCTTCGCTACAGTCTTCTAGTCCTACTCGGAGTCTGTGAATTGGGTATCTCATAAGACACCTGGCAGTCCTACTGACGTACAACCTTCAAGAGTCCCGGTACCTCCATGCTTCTTGTCTACTCCTATAAATAGAGGACTACTCCCCAAGGTAAAAGATCTATTCACTCATCAGTCACTATTCATTCTATCTCTCTTACACTCAGATTCTCTCTACGTTCCCCTCTATCTAAATTAGGGATAGTTTCTAGCTATTTCTTGACTGTTTAAATTGGGATTCTGACTTAGGCATCAGAGTATACCTGGGTTTAGTCACCCAACTCCCTTGTCTATTCTTTGTGATTACAGGTTATCCAGATCTCAGATCGGTGAGATGATTTTCAACTGTAACAGTTTGGGGCCCACCATTGGGCCTTTAGATTGAGTTTGACGAACATTGTATGAGAGAGAATTGCATCCTATGGCTCACCAAAGAGTACGTGCTCAAACTGTAGTACCTTCTGTGGGTTTACACGAAGACAATAGCACTAGTATGGCTGGGGTTGCTCATACCCCACCATAGGCTCATATTCCTCCAGCTGCTCCACTAGCAATACCTCCACCAGTGCCAGTTGTTCAGCAGTACATGACTCGCAAACAATTCGACAAACTGAGGCAACAGATTGTCCAGTTGGCTCAAACGTTGCGTGGAGTCCAACCAACAAATTTTGGATTCAGAAGAGGGGTAGGAAATCCTCCTCCAGGACCAGCTGCCAATTTGATTGTTTCCCATCAAGCACCGAAACGTCCAGCTCACGCCAAGTTCCACCGCCTACCAGATCATGCTCTTGCAATAGAGGGCCCCAAGCACCAGCTCCGAGTGTCGTGGGTTTTTCAGCATTTCATCTACCACCAAATGGTCAAGCACCAGTGCACAAGCGACTCAGCTCTCGCATTAACCTTGAGCGTGATACAAGTCCTTCTTCGAAGAAATCCGCCAGCAAAAGGTGAGAGTCGACATGGAGACACCTACGACTACTGCAGTTCCTCCACCGATAGCCTCACAGATTGAGGTCGAGAGACAGTTGAATGAGTTGAACACTCGGCTGCAGCAGATTGAACAAAATCATGTTGCACCATAGCGAACGGTTTACACCGTAGTTACAACATTGTCCAATGAAATCATGAGGGTGCCTCTACCTCAGAATTTCACCATGCCTATCCTCGAGTCTTATAATGGGACGACTGATCCAGGACAACATCTAGATGCCTTTGTCAACACTACATTGTTCCACCACTTGAATGACAATTTGATATTTCGTGCCTTCCCGTCCACACTCAAGAGTCCGTCCCACACTTGGTTCAATAACCTACCACCGAGGAGCATTACCTCCTTTGAGTAGCTCTCTAGTAAGATTTTAATGCACTTCCAGGCCAGTCAAGTGCACAAGAAGATAGTTTATCACCTGCCCATGGTAAAGTAGCAGAAGGACTAGTCACATTGGGACTTCATTAAGTGCTTCAATGCCGAAGTCATGTAGATAAATGACGTACAGCCAGTAGTACACATGTCAAGTTGTACGCTGGAGTCATTGACGAAAAGCTTTGCTGGTCCCTAGCCAAGAAGAGACCTCATGACCTAGATGACCTGCTTATGAGGTGAGAGAAATATGGAGTTGCAAATGAGACACTAAGAGCTCAAAAGACAAGCACTGCCAATGTTGTGAAGGTTGACCAGAAAACGGCCGACAAAAAGAGATCCAACCCTGTGGATCAAGCTCAGAATAATGGTGACTCCAAGAAACAATGATCTAGCTGAGAGCAGGAAGATCGACATCCCTATAAGACCTTTGACTACTACACTCTGCTCACAACTTCAATGACAAAAATCCTTTAGGTGATCAAGAATGACAGATGTCACACCATAATTCTAGTCAAACCAGAAGTGTGAATAAACCACCATATAACCCAACGGTTCAAGCCAGGATCACATAGGATCGTAACAATAATCAAACCATACATTTCCACATCACAATCAGAGACAAATAATAATAATAATAATAATAATAATAATAATAATAATAATAATAATAATAATAATAATAATAATAATAGAAGAAGTCTTTTTTTTTAATATGAACTAAGAATCTAATGTTAAATAGTAAATAAACCAATTATCAAATGTAAACCAAAACATATTTTAAACATCTATTACAATTTCCATAATTCCAAATATGAAAATAATCTAAGAGTAAACACAGTGGAAATACTCGCATCATAAGTCATGCTCGTTCTCCACCATCTACATGTCCATAGCTGCCATGTGTCCATAAGACGATGCACTCAAATATTCTTCGATGGTAATATCTGCATCATTAGAAACTAAAAAGAAAATGGTACCGTAGGGTGAGTTTACAACTTAGCTCAATGAGAAAAACAAAACAATACAACAAACATATGCATGATATCAAATTCATTTCTTTGATCTGATATAAGTTTGCAATGTGCCATGGTAAGGATAAACGGCCACTACACCTCCATACAAGAGAGTATGAGCATGCCCAATGGATCAAGCATCACTGTCGTCCCACATCACCCACTACAGAATAAAGATAGAGCTAGAGCCTAACAGATCACACACTGTCATCACTCCTCTTGATACTCTACCCCATACCAGTACATATGCCTCTACTGGTGAGGGTTTACAAACTAGGTTCGTGTTTAACCAATCCTAGATGTCATCAAATTGTATCTAAGACCTTATCCCAGTAACCTTCAATACACCCACAGAGATAGAGCTAGGGTTTGCAGATAGAGCTACAACCACACACCACAATCACCCCCCTAATTGTCACACCCCAATTCCGTACCAACCAGAATGGTGTGATGAACTGTCTATGATCCAACGGTTCAACCAGGATCTTGAATAGACTGTGTCCGTTTGCTTAAACCATACACATCCATATACCATAATCAGAATAGATACACAACAGCGAAAACCTTTAATATTTAATGAACTGAGAATCTAATAATGATAACATAAATAAATTATTCAATTATCTTCAAATGACTAAGACATAAAATAAAATTAATTAATTAATTATATGTTCTTAATAATCCAACTATAAATCTAATCGAAAACGCATGAGTTTTACTCGCACGACGAATCATGCGACTCCATCATAGCTTCTGCATCCATCGCCGCAGCATGTTCGTACATCGAAGCATTCATATAGTCTTCTACAGTAGTACCTGCATCATCAACTAAAAATATTCGACGTCGAAAGGGTGAGCACACATCATGGCTCAGTGAGCAAACAAAACAATGCAACAATCATATGCATGCATTCAATTCATATCTTTGGTCTGGTTCATAAGTTTGCAATGTGCAATAGAATGGTTTGGTGGCCGCCACACCTCTATACATAGATGTGTAAGCCCACCCAATGGATCAATACCATTTTCATCCACATCCACCCCACCATGGAATAGGGATAGAGCTAAAGTGCTTAGGACTGCACAACATCACACTTCCCCTGATGCCCTACCCATACCAACACATAAGCCCCTATTGGCGAGGGCTTGCAAATTGGGCTCACAACTAATCAATCCTAATGTCAAACAGTGTATCCAAGGCCTCACCCTAGCATCCCTCAATACATCCATAGAGATAGATCTTAGGCCCCCCGACAGAGTCAGAGACTACACGGTCCGAGACCACCTCCCATGATGCCCTACGACGTAATAGTTCTGCTAAAGTAATGATGATACGACGATGTCAGTAGATAAGAGTTCAGTAGAGATAGAGCTAAAGTGCTTAGGATCGCACCGCATCACACTTCCCCTGATGCCCTACTCGCATCAGGTACACTAACCACACACAAACATTCACATTCCTATTCCTAGCATCATTATCATCAACATGTTATAAATAAACAGAATTAAATATGCATGAACAACAATAATAAGAATATTGGATGACATGTGAAATGACAATACACGCATATAAGCATAGAATCATTCATGGCATTGGACTTAATAAATAAAAATAGTTTATTATTAGCCAATTAATTTAGGTCTTGTTCCCTCACCTTTGATAGATAGTAGATCCTCGTTCAAGCTTTGTAATTCACTTTTATACCACTTGGAAAGCTAACAAGTTCATAGATTTTAATTAATTCCCATGTGTTTAGACTAATAAAAACTGAGGGGTCGCAGGTGGGGAAGCACCTGGGGTCTCAGTTTCTGCGACCACAGGGTGTGGGGTCGCAGGGTAGGGTCGAACATACTCCAACCCCACGTGCGACCACTCCCTCCCTGAAAATTTCCCAAGGGCATGCGGTCAGACATGTGGGTCTTGTGAGGACGGACATCATGCGACCCCACGTGCGACCACAAGTGTTATGGTCGACCTTTCACTCTTAATTCCATTCCTTCATGTTTGAATCCGTTGGCTTATCATCATGGTCCTTCCTATGATTGTTCTATGGCTCAAAACTATAGTTTTATACACCGTCCATTGTCCACAATAATTTCCTCCATGGATTTTCTTAGAATTTATCCATGGATGGATGATTTGGGTTTCTCCTAGATCCTATCTTCTTCATGAAATATTATAGGCTCTTAATTAATCATGGGAAATAGGTTCATACCTTATGCTTGCTGAGATTCAGAGTTTTCTCTGAATTTTCCTCCTCCTTAGTCTTGTTCTTATGTTTTCCTTCTCTTCCTTCTCTGTTTCTCGATAACCAACCGATGGAACTCAAAAATTTTTGAGGGCTTTTGTTCCTCAAGACACCAATAACAAAAGCCCCCAATAAAAATCGAATTTTTACGGTTGGAAAAATTTTAATTTGGAAAATACAATTTAAATGTGCAAAAACCTAGAAATGAAAACCTAAAAACAGGTAAAAATGAGAAGACATACCTGTAGGAAGGAAGTGGACGTCGAAACCCGGAATGAAATCGACCAACAACAGTGGAGTAGCACTGTAGCAACTCAGAGTAGAGAGACGAGTCGAAACGGGAGGGAAATAATAAGAAATGACCCAGAATCGGATCTTAAAAATCTGATTTTTGGTCCGAGGGTCGGACAATTCGACTGGAACCATCGACCCTCGAATCGACCCTCCCATCGACCCTCGGCTCTCGGGAATCTAACAGAAAACTAAGGGTCGGATACCGAGGGTCGGATACCCATCGACCCTCAAATCGACCCTCAGCTCTCGAGAAGAACAGGTCATTCCCAGGGTCGGAAACTAAGGGTCGGACATACCAGCGACCCTCACCATCGACCCTGCATAGAAAAGACAACATTTTTTTATAAAATGAGCTAGAATTAGAATTGATTATTGGTTAGCGTGCCTACATGAAATATAAATGACTTCTCACCTATTGTGATGATTTTCAGGCACCACCAATTAGCGAAAGGAATTATGTCTGGACGTAGAGTGACCCGACAGACCCGAAATGCAGTCCCACCACCTCCACCAGTGGAGGAGACTAGTCAAGAGAATAACTACGCACCGGGAAATCCAGAACCGACAAACCCTACAAATTTGTCACCTCCACCACCAGAGCTAGCAATAGTGGTGATGAACCCGCGCACGACGGCAGCCGAGATGCAACACGTCGGGGGCTCGGATGTAGGTCGCCATGGGAATTATGTTTCAAGCCACTCGGGCCGCACCCATGCACACTTGGACAAGCCATTACAGCCCCGGTGGGTAACCACCCAACTCATCGGATACCTCAACAACCGGCTGCACGATTCCGGTAGCGGTACCGGAAGCGACTCAAGGGAATTACCACTATCCACCCTATATGTTTGGGGCAAACCCCCAAAACCAGCTGAATCACTCTTGGCTAGTGGAGAGATTTTTGAAGATGAAACCCAGAGAATTCAACGGCAAGCCATTTGATCCATTATGGCCAGCACACTGGATAGATGAGATGGAGAGAAACTTCCTCATGATGACTATTACAGAGGAAGAGAAAGTACTATGCGCCAGCTTCATGCTCAAGGGCAACGCACACCATTGGTGGAAATCCACGAAGACATATTTACTGACCAAGCACGCCCTACTGACATGGGCTATATATAAAGAAGCATTCTTCGAGAAATATTTTCCACGAAGCTTCAGAGATTCGATGGAGAAGGAGTTCCTGAGCTTGTACCAGGGACAGATGACTGTAGACTCATATCAACAGCGCTACGAAGAGCTGTTTTTCTTTGCACCGGCTAGCATGCAAGAAGAAGATACCAAAACCCGTAGGTTCATCTCGGGACTAAGAGGAAGCATCAGAGAAAATTTTCTGGGCTTAGAGAAGAAAATTTACAACGAAGCTGTCCAGATTGCTCGAGTGATTAAATCGAGCCAGAAGGAGACTAACCTTACTCAGAACAGAGGCATCAAGAGACTAGCCGGAAACTCCTACAATGGAGGCAATAACAGGACGTATAAGCCTTTTCGTCCTCAGAACTTTACTACTGCACCCAAGACCACTTCAACAGTTCAACCTCAGTCAAAGTCAAATTCTGAAGTCCTGAAGTGTTTTAACTGTAGCCAACCCGGGAATATGGCAAGGGAGTGCCCAAAGCCCAAGAAGCAGTTACATCAAGGACGAGTATATGCCGTTACATCAGAGGATGCTGCCGCATCACCTGATGTGGTCACAGGTATGACTGAAACTTTTAAAGTTATAATTACATTGAATGAGCATGTAGACTAAGTAAAGATAAATCATAGGTATTGTACCTATAAATGGCGTACCCGCCAGAGTACTCTTCGATTCCGGAGCTACTCATTCATTTATATCTGTGTCATTTGGAAAGAAGACAAAATTACCCATCAAAACATTAGACTACAAATTACTTGTACGGTCACCAAAGGGGTTAGAAGTGGAACTAGAGAAGGGTTATGGACCATGTCCAGTTCTCATTGGAGAGCGGACCTTAGATGCAACATTGATACAACTTGAGATGGCAGACTTTGATGTCATGTTGGGAATGGACTGGTTAGCTCGACATTCTGCAAATTTGTTATGCGCCGAAAAGAAGCTAACATTCAAAGACAAAGAAGGGGCAGAATTTAGTTTCTTGGGAACCAAACTTCCCCGGAGACGCAAGCTCATACTTTCAGCGTTAAAGGCTAAGAAGTGCCTTGACAAGGGAGCAGTCGGGTATCTAGTATCAGTTGTCGACCTAACCAAGGAAGCACCACGAATGGAAGACATTGATGTCGTGCGGGATTACCCTGACGTATTTTCAGAGGAACTACCTGGATTACCACCCGACCGGGCCACGGAGTTTGTAATAAACCTGATACCTGGAGCCGCACCCGTATCAAAAGCACCTTATAGAATGGCTCCTACAGAACTGAAGGAATTAAAAGTGCAACTACAAGAACTGCTGGACAAGGGTTATATTCGACCCAGTATATCTCCATGGGGGGGCACCGGTGTTGTTCGTAAAGAAGAAGGATGGTAGCGTTCGATTATGTATCGACTATCGGGAGTTGAATAAACTGACAATCAAGAATCGATACCCACTATCTCGGATCGATGACTTGTTCGATCAGTTACAAGGGGAAAAAGTATTTTCTAAGGTCGATCTTCGATCGGGCTATCATCAGTTGAAGATTAAAGAAGGTGATATTCCGAAGACAGCTTTCAGGACTAGATACGGACACTATGAATTTTTGGTGATGTCTTTCGGATTAACTAATGCACCGGCAACGTTCATGGAACTTATGAACCGAGTTCTCCACGATATGTTGGATACATCGGTTATAGTATTCATTGATGATATATTGGTATACTCCAAGGACAAGGAAACCCATATCAAGAACCTAAACGCAGCCCTACAGCGTTTAAGAAAAGAGAAGTTATATGCCAAACTTTCAAAGTACGAGTTTTGGCTAAGTGAAGTCGCCTTTCTAGGCCATGTGGTATCCGCTGAAGGAATCAAAGTGGACCCCAGCAAGATCAAGGCTATTGTAAAGTGGAAAGCACCAAAGAGCGTTTCGAAAATCAGAAGTTTTCTGGGTCTAGCTGGTTATTATCGGAGATTCGTAGAAGACTATTCTCGGATTGACATACCTCTCACCAGTTTGACTAAGAAAGGTGAAAAGTTTGTGTGGACCGACAAATGTGAAAAGAGTTTCCAAACACTGAAGACCAGATTGATATCCGCCTCGATTTTGACTATTCCCGTTCCAAGACAGACATTTACTTTATACACTGATGCGTCGGGACTGGGAGTAGGATGTGTACTTATGCAAGGAGAGAAAGTAATTGCTTATGCTTCAAGACAGTTAAAAGTACATGAGAAAAATTATCCCACTCATGATCTGGAGCTAGCGACAGTAGTACATGTTGTCAAGATATGGAGACATTACCTATACGGAGAGAAATTTTCAGATTAAGTCGGACCATAAAAGTCTTACTTATTTATTTAATCAGAAGGAGTTGAATATGAGACAAAGAAGATGGCTGGAACTATTGAAAGACTATGATTGTGATATCCAGTATCATCCGGGAAAAGCGAATGTGGTAGCGGATGCATTGAGCAGAAAAGCAATGATAAAATCTCAAGGAGAAGTTAGCACTACTGCAGCAATGTGTACTATCGGAATGGTATTCAATCACAGCAACGAGCAGTATGTGATAGATACAGTGGATGGATCAGCCAACCAAGGGTTTATTCATCGGTTTTCAAATATGTTCGCGGCATTGAAGATTATACCGGATATAGTGAACGAAGTGAAGACAGCTATCAAAGCAGATCCTTATCTAAGAACAGTACAAGAAGATATTGAGAAAGGTAGGACTAACCCTGAGTTCACCTTGGATGACGAGAAGGTACTAAAATACAAAGGAAGGATATGTGTACCTACACCGACTGATGAAGGAAGCCCACACCACCATCTATTCAATACATCTTGGGAGTACAAAAATGTATCATGATCTGAAGAAACTATATTGGTGGAGGGGAATGAAAGCAGATGTAGCTAAGTTCGTGTCTCAATGCCTAAATTGTCAGAAAGTAAAGGGCGAACGACAAAGACCTCGCCGGATCGTTGCGGCCATTACTTGGAACCAAGATGGAAATGGGACTGCATCACTATGGACTTCGTCACAGGACTACCATTGACTCCTAGAGCGCTTGATGCGGTTTGGGTGATTGTGGACCGTCCGACTAAAACAGCTCGCTTCATACCTATACGACCTCAGTATACACTTGAAAGGTTAGCGAAGCTGTATGTGGATAATATTGTTCGATTACATGGTGTTCCAGAAAGTATTGTGTCGGATAGAGATCCACGATTTACTTCCAAATTTTGGGAAAGATTGCAAAAGGCTATGGGTACAACGTTGAAGTTCAGTACTGCATTCCACCCATAGACAGATGGACAGTCAGAGCGTACAATTCAGATTCTAGAAGATATGCTACGAGCATGTGTAATTGATTTCAAGGGATCATGGGATGAAAGATTACCATTGATCGAGTTCGCTTATAATAACAGCTATCAGGCTACTATACAGATGTCACCTTATGAAGCACTGTATGGCAGGAAGTGTCGAACTCCCTTGTTTTGGAATGAAGTTGGAGAACATAGTATTGTTGGACCGGAATTTGCTGAAGAGACTTGTCGAGTGGTCGACATCATCAAGGAAAGAGTGAGAACAGCTCAGAACCGTCAGAAACAATATGCAGACACTCGACGAAGAGATCTGGAGTTCACCGTAGGTGATAAAGTATTTTTGAAGGTATCGCCTATGCGAGGATTGAAGAGGTTCGGACAGAAAGGGGAGCTAAGTCCAAGATATGTCGGGCCATATGAAATTTTAGCTAAGCGTGAAAAATTGGCTTATCAGTTAGCAATACCACCATCCATGTCAAGCGTGCATGACGTATTTCACATTTTCTTATTGAAGATGTATGTCAAAGACCCAACGCATGTTTTGACAGTGGATTTGCCAGAATTGACTGATGATTTGACGTTTGAAGTAACACCAACAGAAATCACTAGTCGAAAGGTTCAACGTCTACGCAATAGAGATATCTACTATGTTAAGGTCACATGAAAAAGTAGAGACATGGAAGAAATTACATGGGAAGAAGTAAATGCTATGCGGAAGCAATACCCTCACTTATTTGATTCAGAAGGTACGTACAATTTCGAGGATGAAATTTTTATAAGTTGGGGGGAGTTGTAAGACCCGTGTCAATCTAACCCGGTCTTACCACCTCGAACCAGGTTCACCCATCATGGTCGAGTCAAATGGACCAAGGGCGTGAAGGAGATCGAGATCCCAAGTATCAAATCGACCCAAAAACACTTAAAATAGGGGAAGGGTCGCATACCCAGCTAAGCAGGGTCGGACCTCCCAAAACAGAAAGTCAGACCCTCGGTTTTGGAGGGAGGGTCGGACAACTTATACCCCTAGGGTCGACGGGATCATCGACCCTCCCATCGACCCTCGGTTACCGCAGAAAATAGAAATTTGAAAATTTTCATATTTTCGAATGGGATTCTTTCCTAATCTCAAAGGGACTTATTTTAGGATATTCCTACTCTATTTAGAGGACGTCCCTAAGCCACTTTCACTCCTTTCACAACCCTAATCGAATTGAGAGAAAGAGAGGAGAAGGAAAGAGGAAGAAGAAAGGGAAAGAAGAGAAATTAAGCCAAAAGAGAAGAGTTGCAGAGAAAGGTTATTCTTCTCAGGTATGGGTACTAGTTCCATGAGTTTCTACAGACCTTAGGTTAATTAATGTTGAGAGTGTGATCTCGGAGAAACCCAAACCATCAATCTATGGTTAGGTTTTCATGGAAAACCATAGGAAAGTGCATGAAAGCTATCTAGGTGGGTTATACATGGTTTCAGACCATGGAATGAATGTAGAATGGAATGTAGGAGCAAGCCATAGGATCCCAAACACGAAGAATGGATTAAAAAGTAGAAATTGGACTAGAGTGCACCAAGGGTCGCACCTAGGTCGATAGGCCATCCGACCCTAGGTATTCCTGACCATCGACCCTCAGCATTCGGGAAGTCCAGAAAGAGGGGAGGGTCGATAGACCCATCGACCCTAGCATCGACCCTAGCACCGACCCTCAGTTAACAGAATGGTTTTTAAATCTGGAATTAATTCTAATTAAATTCTATCGACTTTATTAGGTCTTCTAGCAATATAATAACATTGTAAAGGGGATTTTAAAGCTTGGAAAAGCATCTTATAGCAAGCTAAGGTGAGGAACCATAACTCTAAACTAAATTGGTTAATAATAAACTATTTTCTATTTCTTGAGTCTTATGCCATGCTTGATTCTATGTGAATATGTTTGTAATGTGCATACAGCATGCCATCCGATATTTCTATTACTTGTTCACTTTATTGTTTATAACATGATGATGACGATGATGATAGGAATAGGCATGTGCTTGTATGTGAGTGGTTGATGTACTTGATGCGAGCGAGTATCAGGGGAGGTGTGATGAGAACGTCAATAAATGTTAACCTTTGGCGGGTCTCAGCATTTTAGCTCTATCTCTAACTCAAGTCTTATGCATTGACATCGTCGTATCGCCATTACTTTAGCAGAACTATTATGTCGTAGGGTATCAGGGGAGGTGGTCTCGGTCCTTGTAGTCTCTGACTCTATCGGGGGGCCTTAGCTCTATCTCTATGGACATTCTGAGGGATGCTGGGGTGAGGCCTTGGATACACTTTTGGCATTAGGATCGGTTAGTTGCGAGCCCAGTTTACAGCCCTCGCCAACAGGGGCTTACGTGTTGGTATGACACTATGTAGCAATAAACGTAACCTTTGTTATATAATGTTCATGATTGGGTGCATGTGAGTTAACGATAAACGTGATCTTCGGATAACGTCACACACTTGTGTATAGAGGCGGGGTCAATAAACGCAACCTTTGACTACCTAAACCTTTCTATTGCATACTGCAAACTTTAAACCGGACCAAAGATATAAATGGATTTGCATGCATATGTATTGTTGCATTGTTTTGCCTACTCACTGAGCCGTGATGTGTGCTCATCCCTCGACGTCGAATATTTTTAGTTGATAATGCAGGTTATACGGTTGAAGATTATATAAATGCTTCTGCGTACGGGATGGTAGCGGTGATGAAAGCTGGAGCTGAAGAGGATACACACGACTCCTCTTGCGAGTGCAACTCGTGTGTATTTGATTAAATGTTTTATAGGTTTTTTTATTTGGATTTATTAAGACATGTATTTGGTATTTAAATATTTATGTCTTAGTTGGAAACAGAATAATTTACTATTAAATTATTAATATCATCTTAGTTTCTCAGTTCATTTTATTATAAGACTTCCGCTATTGTGTATTTACTCTAATTATGACATGGATGTATGGGGGTTCAGTTAACGCGGGGATAGCCTATTTGAGATCCTGGTTGAACCGTTGGTTTATTAGCGGTTCATCACACCATTCTGAAATGTGTGGAATTGGGGTGTGACACGACCACACGGGTTATGGTCAACCTTTCACTCTTAACTCCTTTCCTTCATGTTTGAATCCTTTGGCTTATCATCATGGTCCTTCCTATGATTGTTCTATGGCTCAAAACTATAATTTTATATACCATCCATTGTCCACAATAATTTCCTCCATGGATTTTCTTGGAATTTATCCATGGAATGATGATTTGGGTTTCTCCTAGATCCTATCTTCTTCATGAACTATTCTAGCCTCTTAATTAATCGTGGGTAATAGGTTCATACCTTATGCTTGCTGAAGATTCAGAGTTTTCTCTGAATTTTCCTCCTCCTTAGTCTTCTTCTTAAGTTCTCCTTCTCTTCCTTCTCTTCTCTTTCTCTCACTTTTAATTAGGGTTCTAAAGGAGTGAAAGAGGCTACGGGACGTCCTATTTCTGGAGGAAAAGCCTCCAAAATATGCCCCAATGAGTTTAGGAAAGAACCCCCTTCGGATTAAGAAGGTTTCTTAATTTTGATTCTGTCTGGGTTCCCTAGGGTTGGAGGTGGGGTCGCAGAATCTACGATCCTACCTTTTTAAAATGTCCAACCCCACGTCCTAATTTCGTGGGGTTGGACTCTTTTGAGGTGGGGTCGGTCATACCTATTTAGGCATGCGACCGCACACTCATAATTGACTATTTTTGGGTTCTTTTCATACCTGGTCTTGTGGTTTCTTCATGCACTTGGTCCACTTTACTCGACCATGATAGGTAGACCTGTACAAGGTGGTAAGACCGGTTAGTTCGATACGGGTCTTACACTAATACCCTTTGATGTACTAAGTCCGCTAAGGTAATGGTGATACTACGATGTCAGTATGGTAAATGGTTTGATGCTATAACCTCTGCCCATTCAACATACCAACCACGCAAAAACACCTGCCTACTCCTATCATCATCATCATAACAGAATAAAATAATAATAAAATATACATGAACAGGAATAGCAGTTATTGGATGACATGTTATATACACAATCAACATATAGATCATGGCAACAATCATATTAACAGAAATTAAAGGGGTAGCTTGTTATTAAGGAATTAGTTTAGGTATTGTTCCCTTACCTGTAAAGTAATGTTATTCCTCTTTCAAACCTTAGAAACTATCTTTGACTAGTTGAAAACCTAAACAATTAATAAATGTTAATTAGGATTTCATTCTATCAGGTTTCTATACTCTGTTTCATTGTCTGGTCCCCAATTTAAGCCTTCCAGACATTATCCGATTGAGTCATCGGTCTTGTATTGGCCGACCGATGAGCCATCCAGACAAACCTTGTCGACTTCCCGAGAGTGACAGGTTGCTTGTCTAGTATGACATCTAGTCGATCGGCCCACAGGAACGAACAACCTTCAAGCTATCTATAGTCTGTCTTCTCTCTGAGTTAATTCTTCGACTCTTCAGTGGGATCCATCCTAGAGTCATGCTATGGTCACATTCATTGGTTTTAACCATTCCATCTAACCTTAACATGTAAAATATATCATGGGTGTATTAGAGAAATCTAGGAAGAGGGATCATGATGGAATCACAGTGTTGGGGTCAATCTACCAATACTATGCTTATAGATCTCAACTTTACACAAGTCTTAAAATTCTATAGAGACAAAGAGACCTACAATTAGCTTCTTAATGTGAATGGTCAAAAACCAACGGCAATTCCTCCTTCTACAGAACCTCCTTTCCTTTTTCCAAGCCTTTTTTTTTTTTTGGGGTAAATATTGTAGCTACTAAACTCCAAGCCTTCTTCTCCTTCTTCTCCTCTCTTTTTCCCAATTCTAAGGTTTCAAAAGAGTGAGAGGAAGTAGAGGGACGTCTGTGAGGACAATGGAAAATCGACGTGATCCTCCTTCGGATGGAATGTGTATCCTGTATCGATGAAGATCGATTTGTTCTGTTGGAGTCGCCACCTAGATTAAGGTCTAGGACCTCTAAAAATGTAGCCTCACCCTAAGGTAAGACTTCTATTGACTCGTAACCCAGTGTATCGGTTCTTTGGTCTGCAAGAGATCGGGTAAGTATTCAGGGTACGGTTATGGGAAGGTGTTAGGCACCCAAACCGCCCGATCAATATCGGCCTCCTAAACTTTCTTTAAATTCTAATTTTGACTGTGCTTGGTCAACTGGATGACTAGGGTTCAATGGGGGATGTCCTAAACCAAGTTGCTAAGTTGTTCTAACCTAGGGTTTAGCCAATCATGTTTTAAAGTAAATAAACAAGTAAATGTAATGTACAATATTATACAGTGAATCGGACCAAAGATGGTTCGGTCTTGGACTGAATCTGAGATGTGTAAGACATCTCAAACTGCCTACGTATTCCAATCCTGGAAATCAAGTCCAAAAACGTAGTTCGAAATGGTTTGTGTGATTAATGATTATGGAAGTGATTTATGCATTTGCTTCAATTAGATTCTTGTTGTTCAAGTTGAAGTTTATGCTGGATGTATGGTTGATGGGTGGCTTTGTACCGTATTTGGGATTCCCAAATTGCCTATGTATTCTAGGGTGTGCCCTAGAAATCAGGTACAACGTAGATCGAAAGGGTTTTGAGAGTCGGATTTGGAATGTGTACCAAAATCCTTTCAATTTTGTCAATAGGATCTAGGGATGAGACCTAAATTCCTACCATTTTTATTTGTTTCCATTTTTGTCAATAGGATCTAGGGATGAGACCTAAATTCCTACCATTTTTATTTGGGATGTGTACCAAATTATTTCTATTTTTGTCAATAGGATCTAGGGATGAGACCTAAATTCCTACCATTTTTATTTGGGATGTGTACCAAATTATTTCTATTTTTGTCAATAGGATCTAGGGATGAGACCTAAATTCCTACCATTTTTATTGTTTCCATTCTTAGGTTTTTTTAGGGTTTCCTATCCCTTTTCATTGTGATTTTCATTTTTTAGGGTTTCATACCCTAATTATTCTCTTTATTCTAGGATTTATTTTGCCCTAATTATTCTTTCCATTTTTAGGGTTTCACTACCCTAATTGTTCAATTCTTTCCATTTTAGGGTGTATCTTGCCCTAGTTGTTGTACAATGTAAACAATCTAACATAGCAATGTGAGCTTAAATATAGTAGTGTAAGCATCCAAATATAGCATGTTGGAAATATATTCAAATTTAGCAACAAATCAGTCAAAAATGGCAAGTGAGCATGTGAATCAATTCAAACATTGTAAGTGTGCATCCAAACATGGCAGTAATCATCCAATATGGCATGTGAGCATGTGTAACAGACAAATATGGCAATAAGCATGTGTAGTATTCCAAAACAACAAGAATCATGTAAGCATCAAGATTGTGGACATGTCAACATGGAATCCAATGGTTCAGATTTAATATCATCACATAATCAGAAATCAATTGATCATCCAGTGGATCAGATTTATCAATCAATGGCTCAAGATCAAAGGCCATAATTTAATCATGCAAAATAACTCAACATCGAATGACCATATTAAAATTCACATTAAAAAGTTTCAGATCAATGTTCACAATTAATCACATCAAATTCTCAAGATCAGATCCAAATCGGATGGTTGCAATTTAATCATTTAAAATCCAGATCAATGGTCCATATTTAATCACCTTAAATTTCAAACCAATTGGATCAATTTCATAAAATTCTAAGCATGCGATGGGATCAATTTCATAACAATTCCAAGTATCTGATGGGATCAATTTCATAAAAATTTCAAGTATCCGATGAGATCAATTTCATAACAATTCATGATTGGACTGAATTCATCACATATATAAATCACAAATAGATCAATTTTTAGCACATAAAACAATTCATGATCATATCAATTTATAGCACATAAAACAATTCATGATTAGATCAATGGTTGTAGGGAGATCAAATGGTGACAGCTGGGTTTGCTTAGGTATGAGGTGTGCAAAGGAGTTCGGTGGGATGTTTGGGGGATGATAAGAGAGATCATCAGATGGTATTGATCATATGAAGGGTTGGAGAGGTGGGTTTGATCATGAGGTAACTAGGTGGTTTGGTGGTGGTGCATAACTGATCAGGCGGTGGCAGTAGGAGGTGGCTGGAAAATCTGATTGGATGGTCAAGTGGTGCTGGCTGATCAAAAGACCTGATGGGCTAGGTTTTGATTAGGGTTTACGGTTTGTGAGTGATTGATCTGCAAGGTTTGAAGAAGTGAGTGGTGGATGGTGCTTTGCAACAGATTATAGGGTCTACGGCAAAGGTTTAGGTAGGTGCAAACTTGGAGTTGGGTGATCGGCCATGGGTAAGGTTTAGGTAATAGTGGCGTGGCTCATGGTAGGCTGGCCAGGTGGAGGGAGTGCTTGCATGGAGATGGGTTGAAGGTGGGGTTCTCAGTAGAGGGTCTCATATGGGTTTAGGTTCGGTGAAGGTGGTTACAATGATTAGGGAGGTGATCAGAATTGTATATGGTCGAAGGTGGCTGCGTAGGGATGTGAGCAGGTATTGTGGTTACTCGGTGGGACAGATGGAGGAAGGATAATAGTATATCGAGTGATGAGGGTCGGTGGGTGGTTGTGCATGAGTTGCAGGGTGTTTGCAATGGCAATTCAAGTATTTGCGAGTGAGATGCGAGTATGTTCTTGGCTGGGGGACGTAGCATGGTGTAGCAAGCCGAAGGAGGTGGCGATCTGCAGATTGGTGATGGAGGGTTTTGGATGATGAACCATTCATGGGGGTTTTGATTTCATACCTCTATTCTTCTTCTTTTCTTCTTCTTCTTCTTCATCTTCTGTTCTCTCTCCCGTCTTCTTTTATTTTTTTCTTTTCTCCTCCCACCGCTCTCTCTCTCTCTCTTTCCCCTTCTCTTTCTGGATTCTCCGGCTCTTCTGTTTTTTTCTTATTTTTTATTCTCTTTTTCCCCCACCTCTCTCTCTCCTTTCCCTTCTCGATTTTCCTCTTTCACCGCCCTCCTCTCTCTCTTCTCCTTTCGGTCTCTCTCTTCTCTCCCTCAATCTTCTCCGGTTTTCTTCTCCTTTAAAATCGACAAGCCTCTTTTTTATTTTATTTTATTTTTCTCTTCCCTCTTCCCCTCTTTTTCTCCCAAAAATGAGCTTCCTAAGCTTTTCACGTTTTTTTTCTTTTTCCCTTTTTTTTTTTGGAAAAATCCCCCCTCTTTCTTCTCTCTCTCTCACGTCCCTTTTATCTTCCCTTTTTTCCTCTTTTGGAAAAAATCTAGAAACCCTAAATCTTCTCCCTTTTCACGTCCTCTCTCTCCCCCTTTTTTTTCTCTTTTAAAAATCATCTAGAAGCCAAAACCGAATCCCCTAAGAAAAGCCCCTTCTCCCTCACGTTTTTTTCCTCTTTTCTCTCTCTTATCCCTTTTTTCTCTCCCCAAAACCGTGCCCTCTCTCTTTATCTCAATCTACTCCTTTTTTTTCTTTTTTTTATTTGGATTTACTTCCCAAAAGAAAGGAAAAAAAACCTCTCTCTCACGTTTCCTCTCTCTCCTCTTTCCTTTTTCTTCTCCAAAATCTTTTGGATTTTATCTCAACCCTAAATCCCCCTTCTCTTTCACGTTTTCTCTCTCCCCTCTTTACTTTTTTTTCTCAAAATCTTTTGGATTATCTCAAAACCCTAAATCCCCCTTCTCTTTCATGTTTCCTCTCTCCCCTCTTTCCTTTTTCTTCTCAAAATCTTTTGGAATATCTCAAAACCCTAAATGCCCCTTCTCTTTCACGTTTCCTCTCTCCCCTCTTTCCTTTTTCTTCTCAAAATCTTTTGGATTATCATTTACATATAATAATATATATTATATACATATATACATATATATTTAATAACATATATATATATATATATATATATATACAATATATATAATATATAAATATTATGCACATAAATGAACTGATTCGAAATGGGTTGAGACTGACTTGGGTTGACTGAGTTAAACTGATTGGGTTAAGCTAGGTTGGACTAGAACTGGCTTGAACTGAGTTAACTGGATTGATTAGAATTAATTGGATTTTCTCTCTATTATTTCATGGGCCATTTCTGCTATCATCCCGTATGGAATTTTTCGATGACCTCTATTCTCAATTTTTTATGTTCACTTCGTAGAACACTAAAAATGAGGACTATTGAAACTTGAATCACCTCATTTGGAAATAAAATGACCAACTTATGACTTTCTGAAGTTTAAGCAGGCCAATTATCGATAATTTGGCTGACCATTCTGCATGAGATCCTTCGGAGGCTTCTATCGAAAATATTTTATGTCCACTTTGTAGAGCACTAAAAATGGAACATAACGAGACTGGAATCACCTGATTTGGATATGGGATGATCAAAATATGAATTTTTGAATATTAAATGACCATTTCCATATGTAATTTTGCATGGGACCCTCCGGAGACTTTTACCTGAGATTTTCCACGTCCACTTTGTAGGACATCACAAATGAAGAACAATGGCCTTGGAATCGTCTGAATCCAACGTAGAACGGAAAATATATGAAGCTTTGAAGTTCTAATGATAATTTTGCATGAAAGCTTGCATGGGACCCACTGGTGACTTCTACCTGGGATTATTTACGTTCACTTTGTAGAACATCATGAATGAAGAATAATGGCCTTGGAATCATCTGAATCCGATGTCGGATGATGAAGATATGATGATTTGAAATTCAAACAATCCGACTTACGATAATTTGCATGAAGGCCCCTGGGATTATTTATAATAATTTCAGAAACCTCCCTTATATGTATCATCCGACTAAAATGGTCATATCTTCTTCATTTGATATCAGAATTGAGCAATTCTGGTCTCATTTCGAAGATAATTCTATGACCTATGCATCCATGTAAAATTATAACCCATGACCTTGCTGTAGACCCATTGAAAATTTCCTCAAATTCACAGACCCATTGAAAACTTTCTCAAATTCGCAGTCAAAAATCCAACTTTCGATCATCTTTCTCCTTTTGTTGTCCACACGCCAGCAGGACTTTGTTTAGCTGGGATGGAAAAAATGGGGTGCTTACAATGTCCTCTATATAGAGGGAAAGCTACCATACATAATCCCCTCTTAATTAGGAGAGTGGTCTCCTCAAATTAGAAAACTTTTCAAATCTCAGAGACACATTTTGAGCTTGATCGGTCGCCCAATCCATAGACCAAATAACCTACGAGGGATTGGTTTATTACCTGGCT
The DNA here is from genome assembly GCA_028583415.1 of Protea cynaroides. Lineage (NCBI taxonomy): Eukaryota > Viridiplantae > Streptophyta > Magnoliopsida > Proteales > Proteaceae > Protea > Protea cynaroides. The sequence goes on from CM053267.1 coordinate 69,885,678, forward strand.
TTTGTGGTTCCTTCATTCTATTGGTTCACTTGAGAGGATTATGATGGGAGGACCTGACACGATACGATTAGACCGGGTTTGTGCAGTGCGGGTCTTACAACTCCCCTCCCCCAAAATAAATTTTATCCTCAAAATTTGTACGTAGCTTTCGAGTTAAACAGGTGAAGATATTGTTTTCGCATAACATTTTTTTCTTCCCATGTTACCTCTTCCACATCTTGGCTTCACCAGGTTACTTTAACATAGTAGCTATCTCGATTTTACAAATGCTGCACCTTCTTACTAGTGATCTCGATTGGCACCACTTCAAAGGTTAAGTCATCTGTTTGATCCAATGGATCTGTACTCAATAATGTTTTGGATCTCTGATGTATTTCTTTAGTAGGGATACATAAAATAAAACATGCACACCAGACATAGATGGTGGTAGCACGAGTTGATACGCCACTTTTCCACCTCTGCCCAAGATTTCATAAGGTTAAATATAACTAAGACATAACTTTCCTTTCTTACCGAACCATTTCAAATCCCTCATAGGTGATATCTTTAAGAATACTTTGTCATTTACAGCGAACTCAAGGTCTCAGCGTCGATTGTTGGCATTCTGCTTCTGATGATCTTGAGCTATCTTGACCCTTTCCTTGATCTAGACAACCACCCAACAAGTCTCTTCAATAAACTCTGGTCCCACTATTCTTCGTTCACTAACTTAATTTCAAAATAGAGGGGTTCAACACTTTCTACCATACAATGCTTCATATGGTGACATCTGTATGGTAGTTTGGTAGTAGTTGTTGTAAGAAAACTCGATCAGTGGTAACCTTTCATCCTAAGCTCTTTTGAAATAGATAGCATAAGCTCTAACCATATCTTTTAGGATCTAGATGGTCCGCTCAGATGGTTTAGGCAGTGGTTGTAGTAAACCTGTAGGTCTCTGTCTTTCGACCTTTACTTACTGACATTTTAGACATTAGAACACATACCGAGCTACATCCGATTTTATTCCTCTCCACCAGTACAACCATTTCAGGTCATGATACATCTTTATGCTTTCGGGATTTATTGAATCTGGGGTATAATAGGCTTCTATCATGATTCTTTGTCGAAGGTTTGAATCTTCGCTTTCTGGTATACACAACCTCCCTCTGTATCTAAGTACCTTCTCTGTGTCCAAGGTAAAATCAAGGTTAGGTTTACCTTTTTCTAAATCTTCTTACACCGTTCTGAGATACGGGTCTAGTAGGATTGTAGCTTTCACTTTATCCATCAGGTCTGGTACAATCTTTAATGCCGTAAACATAAGTGAGAACTTATGGATCAGTCCTTGCTCTATAGGGTCATCCGGGGACTCTAATATGTATTGCACCACATCCCCTTCAGTGGTTGATACTGTGGAACATAGAGCTATACTTGTATTAGATTCTCCTTCATGCTTCAGTATTCCCTTTCTGCTCAACATGTTTGCAACCACATTTGTCTTTCTAGGAAGATAATAAATATCGCAATCATAGTCTATGATACTAAATATAGTTGGAATAATCACATTAATAGTTACATTGAAAATTATCTTCATTCTGAAATAAATATTGATAGTTATAGTTCCATTTCATTGGTAATGACAATTACAGTGACAGTTACATTTACAGTTATATTTGTAGTGAAAGTGAAATAAATATTGAAAGTGGGAGTTATAGTATAAGAACTAGCACTAGCACGAATGGCAATGATTTCAATATAAATATAAAAAAAGGATATGATGATCTCGATAAAAATAAAAAATACAGGCATTTGTGGGTTCAATGTGAAAAGTAGTTTTAACCATCTCCTCTGCCTCCTGTTCAATTCCCTCCGAGTGAAGAGATAGGTAAGTCTCTTCTGATTTGACTTGATCTGAAATTTCTCATTGTACAAGTAATGTCTCTAAATCTTGATTGTGTGAATCACTGCTGCTAACTTCAAGTCATGCGTAGGGTAATTTTTCTTATGCTTCTTCAGTTGCCTAGAAACATAAGCAATCACTTGTTCACCTTGCATCAGCATGCATCCCAAACTCAATCCAGAGGCATCAGTGTATAGGGTAAAGGGTTCCCTAGTGCCAAAATGGTCAAGATGGGATCTGATATCATCTTTTCTTTTAGGGTTTGAAAACATTATTTGCACTTGTCGGTCCAAAAACATTATTTACACTTGTCAGTCTAAACAAACTTTTCCCTTTACTTGGTCAGCATGGTAAGAGGTATTGCGATCCTAGAGTAGTCTTGCATGAATCATCTATAATAACTAGCTAATCCTAAGAAACTTTTGATCTCTACAACATTATTTAGGCACATCCCACCCTTCCATTGCTTCTATCTTACTAGGGTCCAGTTTTATTGCTTCTGACAATACCACGTGACCCAAGAAGGCCATCTTGTTCAACCAGAACTCACACTTCTTGAACTTGGCATAAAGCTTCTCCCTTCTTAGTCGTTGTAAGGCTGCTCTAAGATCCATCGCATAAGTCTCTTCGTCTTTGGAATAGATCAGAATATTATCTATGAAAACTATGACTGAAGTGTCCAATATGTCATGGAACACTTGGTTTATAATCTCCATAAAAAAATGCTGGTGTATTGGTCAACCCAAAAGATATAACCAGGAACTCATAATGCCCATACCTAGTTCTGAAAGCTATCTTCGGAATGTTGCTTCCCTTAATCTTCAACTGATGATATCCTGACCGTAGATCAATTTTGGAAAATAACTTTACACCTTGTAATTGATCGAACAAGTCATCTATCTGAGGTAGTGGATATTGATTCTTGATGATGAGATTGTTCAATTCTCGATAGTCTATGCACAGTCCAACACTACCGTCCTTCTTCTTCACGAATAACACTGGTGCTTTCTAAAGCGAAATTCTCGATCGAATAAAACCATTATCCAATAACTCCTATAGTTGAGCCTTCAATTCCTTCAATTCAATAGGAGCCATCCAATAGGGTGCTTTAGACACAGGTGCTGACCCTGGCAATAAGTCTATGATGAACTCAATCGCTCGATCAGGTGGCAACCTAGGTAAGTCTTTTGGAAACACGTCTAAAAATCCTTGTACAACTTTGATATCCTCCATCTGGGGTGCTTCTTTGGTAATTTCCACCACATATACTAGATATCTTACTCCTCCCTTCTCAAGGCATCTCTTCACCTTAAGTACCGAGAGAATAAGGTTCCGTCTACGAGGAAGTTTGGTTCCGCCATCTTGAGCTAAACTAGGTTCGCATCCATGTTACAATCATTAATAAGAACTGAACAGGATCCATATCACTAATTTAACACAACCTTTAGTCCCAATGGAGACCTTACTAACAATTTTTTATCTAAGGGTCCAAGAGGTACATTCAATTTCTTTTTAAAGGAGATGGACACAAAAGAATGGGTAGCCCTGGAGTCAAAGAGTACTATAGCGGGTACAACATCTATAGTTACAATACCTGTAGTTTAGCTAAGTTAAGTCTATATGCTTACACTAAAGTACTGTAAATGACTAAGGTCAAGTCATACCTGTGACCACATCAGGTGATGCGGTGGTATCTTTAAAAGTCATGGCATAAACCTTTCCTTGCTACATCTGCTTCTTAGGCTTATGTCATGTCTTCACATAATGTCCCATTTGATCGCAGTTGAAGCACTTGATATTAGCAGTCACTTGACCCGGTTGTGGTAGAACCATTTGGTTTGTCTTGGCTGCTCCATTAGTGTTCAGTGGCCAAAATGGTTTCAAGGTCCTTGAATTTCCTCCATTTGATGTATGACCTTTTTAGCCCTAGGTTCCAAGCAAAGAAGCTTTCTTTTTTGCTGGATTCCAAAACTCGAGCGACTTGTACAGCTTCATTATAGATCTTTTCCTCCAAACCCAACACATGCTCTCGAATACTTCCCCTCAGTTCCATAGTGAACCTTCGGGTAGCAAGGGCTAAGAAGAACAATTCTTCATTTCATTGCTGGTAAGCGTCAACCATCATCTGTCCATGATACAGGCTCAAGAACTCCTTCTCCATCTGGTCTCGGAAGCTCCTTGGGAAATATTTTTCAAAGAAGGATTCCTTGAAAATAGACCAAGTCAACTGAGGGTGCTTACTCAATAGATATGAACAAGTAAACCTCTACTAGTAATTAGCACTTTCCCTTAGCATAAAGGTTGCACACAGAACCTTTTCTTCCTCTGTAATAGTCATCATCATGAAGCTCTTTTCCATCTCATCAATCCACTGAGTTGGCCACAATGGATTTGACATCTTTCCAGGGAATGTCTAGGGCTTCAGCTTTAGGAACCTTTCCATAAGTCTTGAATGATAGTTTTGCCCATACGCTCCATATATAGGAGGCTAGTACTGGTAACAACCTTGGTACATACCTTGCAGTACTTTAAGATTCTAATGTGCATTAATGGGACCTGTTGTACTGTAGGCACTGCGTGACTACCAACCGGTACTGTAGTAGTCTGACCTAGAGGTGTCGGTATAGTATTGGCAGCCGGTGTAGTCATCCCCATTGCAGCTTGCTTAACCAACAACACATGTTGGGTATCCTACATCTGTCGAGCCAAATTGGTCACCAATGTGGCCATGTAACTTGGTGGTCCACGTAGGTTGGTAGGAGAGGCCTAGTTGTTTATCCCTTGAGGTACATCATTATGATTTATATTATTTCCTGTTTACTCTTCTAGGTTTTCATTCTCATTCCCCATTCCAGGTGGTGGTGGGGTTGGGCAGCAGCCTCTTCGACTGGTTCTGTGGGTATGGCGTGCCATTTTAAACTATTATTGTCCAAGTTTCTGCATAGCCAATAAGTGCAAGACAAGGTATAATGTAGTTTTATAGGTTTGTCCCACATTATATGAAAATCCCAACCAAACAGAACTACACAGGTAACAAACACCACAAAGAAAATTTTGTCCGACCACCCTTGGTTGGTCGTGTATTGAGTGACCAGTGAGCAATCCAGATAAACTCTGAGAACATTCCCGAGAGCTTCCGATTGACTCATCGATCGATTGACCGATCAACTCTTTAAGTCGAATCGTTTGATTGGTCAATACAAATTCTGTTTTTTAAAATGTGGATTTGAGTCATTTTCCATTTCTCCTTTTTGTCTATTCTGAACTTCTAACCCAACTTACTGTCGGTGAATTTCAACAGTTCTTTCGAACATTTCTCAAGACTCTTTCTTCCGGTCGATGACTTCCAAACCATTCCTAGAGGTAAGTTCTCAATTTCTTTCTTGTCTTTGGTTAGTTTCTTCTAGGTTTTTGTCATCTTTTCTCTTTTGTCTCAAATTAAAAAATTTCAATCATAGGAAACTTATTTTCCTCACTTATAATTGATGTTGGGCACCCAACGGATGATAGCCTTCAATCAATTTTGGGTTTCATTGGTTGATTTACCCAAACTCCCAAAAATTCAAGTTTTTGTCAAAGAAGACTTCTTTGAAAATAGACCAAGTCAATTGAGGGTGCTTACTCAGTAGATATGAACGAGTAAACCTCCACCAGTGATTAGCACTTTCCCTTAGCATAAAGGTTGCACACAAAACCTTTTCTTCCTCTGTAATAGTCATCATCATGAAGTTTTTTTCCATCTCGTCAATCCACTGATTTGGCCACAATGGATTTGACATCTTTCCAGAGAACATCTAGGGCTTCAGCTTTAGGAACCTTTCCATAAGTCTTGAATGATAGTTCTGCCCATACACTCCATATATAGAAGGCTAGTACTGGTAACAACCTTGGTATATACCTTTGCAGTGCTCTAAGATTATGATGTGCATTACTGGGAGTTGTTGTGCTGTAGGCACTGCGTTGCCAACAGGTGCTGGAGGCATAGTGTTACTACTAACCGGTACTGTACTAGTCTGACCTGGAGGTGTCGGTATAGTATTGGCAGCCGGTGTAGTCATCCCCATTGCAACTTGCTTGACCAACAACACATGTTGGGAATCCTACATCTGTCGAGCCAAATTGGTCACCACTGTGGCCAAGTCACTTGGTGGTCCAGGTAGGTTGGTAGGAGAGGCCTACTTGTTAACCCCTTGAGGTACGTCATTATGATTTATATTATTTCCTATTTACTCTTCTGGGTTTTCATTCTCATTCCCCACTCCAGGTGGTGGTGGGGTTGGGCAGCAGCCTCTTCGACTGGTTTCGTGGGTATGGCGTGCCATTTTAAACTATTATTGTCCAAGTTTCTCCATAGCCAATAAGTGCAAGACAAGGTATAATGTAGTTTAATAGGGTTTGTCCCACATTATATGAAAATCCCAACCAAACAGAACTACACAGGTAACAAAGACCACAATGAAAATTTTGTCCGACCACCCTTGGTCGGTCGTGTATTGAGCGACCAGTGAGCAATCCAGATAAACTCTGAGAACATTCCCGAGAGCTTCCGATTGACTCATCGATCGATTGACCGATCAACTCTTTAAGTCGAATCGTTCGATTGGTCAATACGAATTCTGTTTTCTAAAATATGGATTTGAGTCATTTTCCATTTCTCCTTTTTGTCTTTTTTGAACTTCTAACCCAACTCACTGTCAGTGAATTTCAATAGTTCTTTCAAACATTTCTCAAGACTCTTTCCTCTGGTCGACGACTTCCAATCCATTACTAGAGGTAAGTTCTCAATTTCATTCTTGTCTTTTATTAGTTTCTTCTAGGTTTTTGTCATCTTTTCTCTTTGTCTCAAATTAAAAAAATTTCAATCGTACGAAACTTATTTTCCTCACTTATAATTGATGTTGGGCACCCAACGGATGGTAGCCCTCAATTAATTTTGGGTTTCATTGGTTGATTTACCCAACCTCCCAAAAATTCAAGTTTTTGTCAAAGAAAACTTCTTTGAAAATAGACCAAGTCAACTGAGGGTGCTTACTCAGTAGATATGAACGAGTAAACCTCCACCAGTGATTAGCACTTTCCCTTAGCATAAAGGTTGCACACTGAACCTTTTCTACCTCTGTAATAGTCATCATCATGAAGTTTTTTTCCATCTCGTCAATCCACTGAGTTGGCCACAATGGATTTGACATCTTTCCAGAGAACTTCTAGGGCTTCAGCTTTAGGAACCTTTCCATAAGTCTTGAATGATAGTTCTGCCCATACACTCCATATATAGGAGGCTAGTACTGGTAACAACCTTGGTACATACCTTGCAGTGCTCTAAGATTCTGATGTGCATTACTGGGACCTGTTGTGCTGTAGGCACTGCGTTGCCAACAGGTGCTGGAGACACAGTGTTACGACCAACCGGTATTGTACTAGTCTAACCTGGAGGAATCGGTATAGTATTGGCAGCCGGTGTAGTCATCCCCATTGCAACTTGCTTGACCAACAACACATGTTGGGTATCCTACACCTGTCAAGCCAAATTGGTCACCACTGTGGCCATGTCACTTGGTGGTCTAGGAAGGTTTGTAGGAGAGGCCTAGTTGTTTTCCCCTTGATGTACATCGTTATGATTTATATTATTTCCTGTTTACTTTTCTGGGTTTTCATTCCCATTCCCCACTCCAGGTGGTGGTGGGGTTGGGCAGCAGCCTCTTCGACTGGTTCTGTGGGTATGGCGTGCCATTTTAAACTATTATTGTCCAAGTTTCTGCATAGCCAATAAGTGCAAGACAAGGTATAATGTAATTTAATAGGGTTTGTCCCACATTATATGAAAATCCCAACCAAACAGAACTACACAGGTAACAAACATCACAAAGAAAATTTTGTCCGACCGCCCTTGGTCGGTCGTGTATTGAGCGACCAGTGAGCAATCCAAATAAACTCTGAGAACATTCCCGAGAGCTTCCGATTGACTCATCGATCGATTGACTGATCAACTCTTTAAGTTGAATCGTTCGATTGGTCAATACAATTCTGTTTTCTAAAATATGGATTTGAGTCATTTTCCATTTCTCCTTTGTCTTTTCTGAACTTCTAACCCAACTCACTGTCAGTGAATTTCAATAGTTCTTTCAAACATTTCTCAAGACTCTTTCCTCTGGTCGACGACTTCCAATCCATTACTAGAGGTAAGTTCTCAATTTCATTCTTATCTTTGGTTAGTTTCTTCTAGGTTTTTGTCATCTTTTCTCTTTTGTCTCAAATTAAAAAATTTTCAATCGTAGGAAACTTATTTTCCTCGATGTTGGGCACCCAACGGATGATAGCCCTCAATTAATTTTGGGTTTCATTGGTTGATTTACCCAAACTCCCAAAAATTCAAGTTTTTGTCAAAGAAGACTTCTTAGAAAATAGACCAAGTCAACTGAGGGTGCTTACTCAGTAGATATGAACGAGTAAACCTCCACCAATGATTAGCACTTTCCCTTAGCATAAAGGTTGCACACTGAACCTTTTCCTGCTCTGTAATAGTCATCATCATGAAGTTTTTTTTCCATCTCGTCAATCCACTGAGTTGGCCACAATGGATTTGACATCATTCCAGAGAATGTCTAGGGCTTCAGCTTTAGGAACCTTTCCATAAGTCTTGAATGATAGTTCTGCCCATACACTCCATATATAGGAGGCTAGTACTGGTAACAACCTTGGTACATACCTTGCAGTGCTCTAAGATTCTGATGTGCATTACTGGGACCTGTTGTGCTGTAGGCACTGTGTTGCCAACAGGAGCTGGAGGCACAGTGTTACTACCAATCGGTACTGTACTAGTCTGACCTGGAGGTGTCGGTATAGTATTGGCAGCCGGTGTAGTCATCCCCATTGCAACTTGCTTGACCAACAACACATGTTGGGTATCCTACATCTGTCGAGCCAAATTGGTCACCACTGTGTCCATGTCACTCGGTGGTCTAGGAAGGTTGGTAGGAGAGGCCTAGTTGTTTACCCCTTGATGTACATCATTATGATTTATATTATTTCTTGTTTACTCTTCTGGGTTTTCATTCTCATTCCCCACTCCAGGTGGTGGTGGGGTTGGGCAGCAACCTCTTCGACTGGTTCTGTGGGTATGGCGTACCATTTTAAAATATTATTGTCCAAGTTTCTGCATAGCCAATACATGCAAGGCATGGTATAATGTAGTTTTATAGGGTTTGTCCCACATTATATGAAAATCCCAACCAAAGAAAACTACACAGGAAACAAACACCACAAAGAAAATTTTGTCCGACCATCCTTGGTCGGTCGTGTATTGAGCGACCAATGAGCAATCCGGATAAACTCTAAAAACATTCCCGAGAGCTTCTGATTGACTCATCGATCGATTGACCGATCGACTCTTTAAGTCCAATCATTTGATTGGTCAATACAAATTCTGTTTTTTAAAACGTAGATTTGAGTAATTTTCCATTTCTCCTTTTTGTTTTTTCTGAACTTCTAACCCAACTCACTGTCAGTGAATTTCTATAGTTCTTTCGGACATTTCTCAAGACTCTTTCCTCTGGTCGACGACTTCCAATCCATTCCTAGAGGTAAGTTCTCAATTTCTTTCTTGTCTTTGGTTAGTTTCTTCTAGGGTTTTGTCATCTTTTCTCTTTTGTCTCAAATTAAAAAAAATTTCATTCGTAGGAAACTTATTTTTCTCAATTATAATTGATGTTGGGCACCCAACGGATGAAAGCCCTTAATCAATTTTGGGTTTCATTAGTTGATTTACCCAAACTCCCAAAAATTCAAGTTTTTGTCAAAGAAGACTTCCTTGAAAATAGACCAAGTCAACTGAGGGTGCTTACTCAGTAGATATGAACGAGCAATGTCACACCCCAATTCTGGACTAACCAGAATGGTGTGATGAACCGTCAATAAACCAACGATTCAACCAGGATCTCGTATAAACTATGCGAACCATGTTAAACCATAACATATTCCACATTAATCAGAGATAATAAAGTAAATAGCGAAAGTCTTATTAATAATGAACTATGGTCTAACCATGATAAATAATTAATATTCTAATTATCTTCAAGTAACTAAAACATAATTTAATACATATTACAAATATCCAAATACGAAAGTTAAATACAAAGCGTATCCATAGTTGAAACGCTCGCTTAACGAATCATAATAATCCTCCACAGCTTGCTCATCCATAGCCGCTACCTGTTCATATGTTGGCGTGTCGACATAATATTCAACCGTAATACCTGCAATAACAGAAACTAAAAAGAATTGTGCGCTCGAGGGTCAACTCTCAAACTTGAGCTCAGTGAAAAAACAAAATAATGCAACAAACATATGCATGCATTTAATTCATATCTTTGGTCTGATTTTTAAGTTTGCAATGTGCTATAGAAAGGACTGGAGGCCCCCGCACCTCTATACACAAGTCTGTGAATTCACCCAATGGATCAAACACCATTGTCATCCCACATGCACCCACCATAGAATAGAGATAGAACTAAAGTGTCTAGATCAAATACCGCATAACACTTCCCCTGATGCCCTACCCATACCAACACGTAAGCCCTATTGGCGAGGGCTTGCAAACTGGACTCACAATTAACCAATCCTAATGCCAAACAGTGTATCCAAGGCCTCACCCCAGCATCACTCAATACGTACATAGAGATAGAGCTAAGTCCCCCCCGGTAGAGTCAGAGACTACACGGTCCGAGACCACCTCCCCTAACGCCCTACGACGTAATAGTTCTGCTAAGGTAATGGTGATACGAAGATGTCAGTGGACAAGATTTGAGTAGAGATAGAGCTAGAGTTTGGTGAGCAAGATGAACCACAATGTCACGTCCTCCCCCTGATGCACCACTCACATCAAGCACACTAACCACACACATACAATCACATGTCTATCCCTAGCAACATCATCATCATATTGTAAATAGACAGAAATAAATATGCATGAGCAAAATATAACAATAATATTGGATGACATGTGAGATGCACATTACAAGCAAGCAATCATAGAATCATTCATGGTATTGGACACAATGAAATAAAATAGCTTGTTAATATCCAATTAATTTAGGTTTTGTTCCCTCACCTTTGATTGATATTTGTTCCTCTTCCAAGCTTTGAAAGTAACTTTGAATCTATTGAAAACCTAAACAATTAATATATTTAAGTTAGGGTACAAGTTTATCAAATTATAGTAGTCAAAAACCTTGTTTAGTCTCAAAATATGCTTGTTGTCATCGTGTGGTCGGATGTGTGGTCGAACCTGTGGTTGCAATATATGAGACCACACACAGTGTGGTCAGACCATGTGGTCACATTTTGTGCAACCACACCATGCGACCACACCTTTCCTGGGAACTTCCCGAATAGCTGTGGTCAACCCTCTGGTCACCCTGTGGTCAATCATAGGCTGCGACCACATGATGTTTGGTCAATTTTCATCTTTAATCCGAATTCTTCTTGAGTCAATTCCTTGGCTCATCACTTGGGATCATCCTATGGTTATCATATGGCCATTATTTATAGTTTTTCATTAACCATTAATCCTAATCCATCCATCATGGTTATCCGTGAGATTTACTCAAAGGATCGCATTGATCATATTGGTTTGACATCCCCAATCAAAAATAGAAACCTTATTCAATAGATTCTACATATACAGAGATAAGTTTCATACCTCACTTGTTGTAGGGAGCTAGAACCTTCTCTTGTAAAACCTTTCTCTCAGCCTTCTTCTCTAAATCTCCTTCTTCTCCTTCTCTTCCTTTCTCTCTTTTCCTCTTAGGTTTAGAGTTTCAATTTGGGTTCTAAAAGAGTAAGAGAGACTAAGGAACATCCCTTATATAGAGGGAAACCTCCATATAGGGTCCCACTTTAATTTGGAAAGAGCCACCCCTCAAATTAGGAATGTTTCCTAAACACGGAGTCAGTTCAGCATCGTGTGGTCGCACGTAGGGTCGCAGAATCCGTCGATCACACGTCCAAAATATGTGACCACACGTTGTGTGGTCTCATGTGTGGTCGACCACACCCCTCAAAACTGCTACCACACGACCAAAATTTTTTGGTTTTTAGTTTTTGACTGGTTGGTTCTACATGATCTTAAACAGTCAACCACACCAACTTAATTTGACTCATTGCTTACCTTATCTTGTGGTTTCTTCATATAATTGGTTCACTTGAGCCGATTGTGATGGAAAGACCGATCACAAAACGAGAATGTAAGGTTATACCGGATTCGTAGTGTGCGGGTCTTACAACTCCACCACCCTTAAAAGAAATTTCGTCCTCAAAATTTAAACGTACAGATCTTACAACTCCCCCATCCTTAAAAAAATTGTGCCCTCAAAATTTAAATTTACTTCGGAGTCAATAGGTGGGAATACTGGTTCCACATTGCATCTTCTTCTTCCCATGCAATCTTCTTCCCATCTTGGCTTTGCCAAGTTACCTTCATATAATATTTATCCCAGTTTTGGAGATGTTGTACCTTCAAACCAGTGAACTAGGCTGGTACCACTTCAATAGTTAAATCTTTTATCTAATCCAATGGATCTGTGGTCAATACCTTTGATATGAATCTCCAACGTACTTCTTCAATAGAGACACGCGAAATATGTCATGCACACTAGACATGGACAGCGGTAACACTAGTTGATATGCAACTTTTTTACGTCTCTCTAAAAATTTTATGAGGTCCGAAACATATATAGGATACAACTTTCCCTTCTTGTTGAATCGTTTTAAACCATGCATAAGTGATATCTCCAAAAATACTTCGTCATTTATGGCGAACTCGAGGTCTTATCATCTCGTTTGACAAACTTGAGCTATATTGGCCCTTTTTCTTTAATCTTGTCTACCAATTGACAGGTTTCTTCAACAAACTCAGGTCTTACAATTACTTATTCTTCGACTTCATTCGAAAACAAAGGAATTCGACATTTCTACCGTACCATGCTTCATAGGTGACATCTACATAGTAGCTTGGTAGCAAATTCAATCCACCTATAGCTTACTTAGCCGCTCCAAAGCATACCGAGGTCATATAGCAATGGAATGAGCTATCTCCACAAGGCGATCAACAATCACCTAAACTGCGTCAATCGATCTAGGATTCAGTGACAAATCGATGACATAGTTCATTGTAATGCAGTTTTCACTTCTAGACTGGCTCCGATAGTGGTTGTAGTAAGGCATGTTGGCCTTTGTCTTTCAGCCTTTACTTGCTGATAATTCAGTTACTGAAACATGCATCTAACCACAACTACATCCATTCCCTTCCACCAATATAATCCCTTCATGTTTTGGTATAATTTGTACTTCTAGGATGTACCCAATATGGAATAGAATGGTCTTTTAGCATTATCTTGTATCTATGATCAGCGTTTTTTACTTCAGCTATGCATAATCATCCTTTGTATCTCAGGACCTTTTTCGCATCCGAAGTAAGTTAGGGTTAGGTTTTTTTTTTTTAATCTTCTTACACCGCTCTTAGATATAGATCTAACAAAATTACTACCTTTACTTCGTCTATTAAATCAGAGACGATCTTTAATGCCACAAGCACAGCCGAGGAACTATTGCTCCATAAGTTGATCCATAAGTTCTCACTCAATTGGATCATAACGAGTTTCTATTATATGTTACTCTTCTTCCAATCTGAATTTGTTGTTGTGAAACATAAGGCAGCATTTATACTGGATCCTTCCTCGGACTTCATAATTCCCTTTTTGCTTAACGCCTCAGCTACTACATTAGCCTTTCTCGAGTGACACTGAATATCATAGTCTTAATCCTTCAAGTGTTCTAACCATCTTCTCTGTCTCATGTTCAACTCTTTCTGGTAAAGAGATAAATAAAACTCTTGTGTTCATATTTAATCTAATCTTCTCCGTATTGACAATGTCTCCAAGTCTTGATTGCATAATTTATCACTGGTAATTCCAAGTCATGAGTAGGGTAACCCTTCTCATGCTCCTTCAGTTTTCTTGAAGCATATGCAATCGCTTATTTACCTTGCATCAACCCGCATCCTAGATCCAATCCAAAAGATTCGATGTACAGGGTAAAAGGTTCCCTTGGTACCGGAACGATCAAGATGGGAGCTGATATCAACATTGTTTTTTTTTTTGAGTTTGGAAACATTCTTCACACTTGTCAGTCCAAATAAACTCTTCTGCCTTCTTGGTTAGCTTGAGAGGTATTGCGATCCTAGAGTAGTCCTTTATGAATCGTTTGTAATAAGTAGTTGAAACCAAGAATCTTCTGATCTCTGTAATGTTCTTTAGGTGTTTCTCACCATACGATTACTTCTATCTTACTAGGGTCCATTTTAATCCCTCTTGATATTACTACGTGACCTAAGAACTGCACCTGGTTTAACCAGAACTCACACTTCTTGAATAAAGCTTCTCCCTTTTCAACAGTTGTAAGGCTGCTCTAAGATCCATTGCATGAGTTGCTTCATTATTGGAATAAACCAAAATATCATCTATGTAAATTATGATCGACATATCCAACATGTCATGAAACTCCCAGTTCATCAGCTCCATAAAAGATGTAAGGGCATTGGTTAATCCAAACGACATAATCGAGAACTCATAATGCCCAATCCCGATTCTAAAATCTGTCTTCGAGATATCGCTGTCTAAATTCTTCAGCTGATGATATCTTGACTAAAGATCAATCTTAGAGAATACCTTTGCACCTTGCAACTGATTAAACAAATCATCAATCTGAGGTAGTGGATATCGGTTCTTGATCGTAAGCTTGTTCAATTTTCGATAGTCTATACGTAGCTGAACACTACCGTCCTTCACCATGAATAGCACTGGTGCTCCCCGTGATGAAATGCTTGGCTGATTAAAATATTTGTTTAATAACTCTTATAGTCGAGTCTTCAGTTCCTTTAGTTCTATAAGAGCTATTCTATAGGGTGCCTTTGATACATGTGCCATCCTTGGTAACAAGTTGATAACGAACTCGGTTGCACAATCAGGTAACAACCCAAGTAAGTCCCCTAGAAACACATCAAGGAATTTATGCATCACATCAATATCTCCCTTCTGTGGTGCTTCTTTATTAATGTCCACCACAAATACCATATATCCAACTCTTTTCTTTTCAAGGCATCTCTTCGCCTTCAGTGCAAAGAGGATAAGCTTCTACTTCCTAGGCAATTATGTGCCGTCCTTGTTCTTAAATGATAACCTCTTCTATGCACATAACACCTTTGTAGAGTGCTGAGACAACCAATCCATCCTCAAAATGACGTCAAAGTCTGTCATCTTAAGTCAATTAGGTTGCATCCAAATTCTCGTCCATCCGTACGATTCAAACATTGTTCATAAAACTTATCCACTACAACATCTAGTCCAAAAGAGCTTGAACTAGCGAAATCTGGTATAAAGGTCTTAAGAGCACATCTAGCTCCTTAATCTATTATGGTTTTTCAAAGACTATCGTCAAAAATCTCATATTGCACTCATTAGCTTACATCTCTTTTATCAATGCTGCTTTATCATGTTTTCTCTATTATATACCTCGAAAAGTATCTTGGGATTGTTATTCACTCTTTTACAGACATGACTCATATCCATCCATCTAGCAATATTGAGATAGATTCTCTACTACATCGTCTAAGGTTTCTTAGCTATATATATTTGTGAGGACAATGGGAAATTGACGATCCTCCTCTAGATAAATGTGTATCCTGTTTCGATGAAGATCGATTGAATCTGTTGGAGTCGCCACCTAGATTAAGGTCTAGGACCTCTAAAAATGTAGCCTCACCCTAAGGTAAAACTTCTATTGACTCGTGACCCAATGTATCAGTTCTTTGGTCTGCAAGAGATCGGGTAAGTATTTAGGGTACGGTTAAGGAAAGGTGTTAGGCACCCAAACCGCCCGATCAATATCGGCCTCCTAAACATTCCTTAAATTCTAATTTTGACTGTGCTTGGTCAAACTGGATGACTAGGGTTCAATGGGGGATGTCCTAAACCAAGTTGCTAAGTTCTTTTAACCTAGGGTTCAGCCAATCATGTTTTAAAACAAATAAACAAGTAAATGTAATGTACAATATTATACAGTGAACCGGACCAAAGATGGTTCGGTCTTCGACTGAATCTGAGATGTAAAAGACATCTCAAACTGCCTACGTATTCCAATCCTGGAAATCAAGTCCAAAAATGTAGTTCGAAATGGGTTTTGTGATTAAAGATTATGAAAGTGATTTATGCATGCGCTTTAATTAGAATTTTTTTGTTCAAGTTGAAGTTTATGCTGAATGGATGGTTGATGGGTGGCTTTGTACCGTATTTGGGATTCTCAAATTGCCTACGTATTCTAGGGAGTGCCCTAGAAATCAGGTACGACGTAGTTTGAAATTTGTAAGAGTCGGATTTAGAATGTGTACCACAATCCTTCCATTTTTGTCAATAGGATCTAGGGATGAGACCTAAATTCCTACCATTTTTATTTGGGATGTGTACCAAATTCTTTCTATTTTTGTTAATAGGATCTAGGGATGAGACCTAAATTCCTACCATTTTTATTATTTTCATTTTTGTTAATAGGATCTAGGGATGAGACCTAAATTCCTATCATTTTTATTTGGGATGTGTACCAAATTCTTTCTATTTTTGTTAATAGGATCTAGGGATGAGACCTAAATTCCTACCATTTTTATTTGGGATGTGTACCAAATTCTTTCTATTTTTGTCAATAGGATCTAGGGATGAGACCTAAATTCCTACCATTTTTATTGTTTCCATTCTTAGGTTTTTAGGGTTTCCTATCCATTTTCATTGTGATTTTCATTTTTTAGGGTTTCATACCCTAATTATTCTCTTTATTCTAGGGTTTATTTTGTCCTAATTATTCTTTCTATTTTTAGGGTTTCACTACCCTAATTGTTCAATTCTTTTCATTTTAGGATGTATCTTGCCCTAGTTGTTGTACAATGTAAACAATCTAACAAAGCAATGTGAGCTTAAATATAGCAGTGTAAGCATCCAAATCTAGCATGTTGGAAATATATTCAAATTTAGCAACAAATCAGTCAAAGATGGCAAGTGAGCATGTGAATCAATACAAACATGGTAAGTGTGCATCCAAACATGGCAGTAATCATCCAATATGGCATGTGAGCATGTGTAACAGACAAATATGGCAATAAGCATGTGTAGCATTCCAAGTATGGCATGTGAGCAATGTGAGCATCAAATATGGCAATTATGTGGCATCCAATCATGTCAGTGAGCATCTAAAACACTCATGATGCAAAATTCAACGGTATAAATCACTCTTGATGGTAATCTAACCGTTCAAAATCATTTAATCACTTCTGATAGCAATCCAGTGGTTCAAATCACTCAAGACAATAATCTAACCATTCGAAAATCATTTAAAATCAATCATGATAAAATCTAATGGTTTGGATCACTCAAAATCATAATCTAATGGTTCAAAATTAAATTTGACATCCAATGGTCCATATTCAAATTACCTTAAATTTCAAGCCAATGGGATCAAATTTCATATAAATTGCAAACATGTGGTGGGATCAATTTCATAAAAATTAAAATCATGTAAACCAATTTTAATCACATTCAATTCAAAATATATAAAATTAATCACATGGTACAATTTAATCATTAAAATTGCAAATCACATGGTCATAATCTAAACTCATTAAGATTTCAAGTCCCATGGTCATGTGGGATGTTGTAGTGGTGTACAGTAATGAAGGTGGATTTTAAGATTAGTGGAGAGTTGACAGAAAGTGGGATTAAAGTGGGATGGGAGATGAAGGTATTCGGATTAGGTGGTAGCAAGGGGGTGTGGAAGATAGATTTGGATCTTGGGTTTTGCAAGAATGAGGGTATCAATGGAGACTGCAACAGATTGGTTGATGATTGGGTAATGGTGATAAACAGAAAATAACAAAGGAGGGGGAGGGGCTTACCTCGAGTTGCAGGGAGTTCTCTCTCCCTCAGCTTTTTCTCTTCTCTTCCTCCTCTGTCCTGCAGCTCTCTCTCTCCCCCAAAACAGAAAAAATCCTCTTCTCTTCACGTCCCCTCACCTCTCTTTTATATTATTCTTCTTTCCTTCTTCTTCACTCAATCTTTTTCTCACTCTCAATCTTTCCTTTTTCCTTTCTTTCCCAATTTTTCCAAAATAGAAAAAAGACTCTCTCTCTCTCTCTCACATCAATCTCTCCTTTCCTTTTCTTCCTCTTCTTTCCTTCTTCTTCACTCAATCTCTTTCTCACTCTCAATCTTTCTCTCAATAGAAAAAAAATCCCTCTCTCTATCTCTCACGTCTCTCTCGCTCTCAATCCCTCCCTTTTTTTTATTTCCTTTTTTTCTCTTCTCTTTCTTTCCTTTTCTTCTCTTCTCTTCTTTCTTTCTTTTTCTTCTCTTTTTCTTTCTTTCCTTTTCTTCTCTTTTTCTTTCTTTCCTTTTCTTCTCTTTTTCTCTTTTTCCTTTTCTTCTCTTCTCTTTTTCTCTTCCTTTTCTTCTCTTTTTCTCTTTCTTTCCTTTTCTTCTCTTCTCTTTTTTTTCTTTCCTTTTCTTCTCTTTTTCTCTTTCTTTCCTTTTCTTCTCTTCTTCTCTTTCTTTCCTTTTCTTCTCTTCTTTTCTCTCTCTCTTTCACGTTTTCTAGAAAGAAAACGTGAAAGTTCTTTCTTTTTTTTTTCTTTTTTCTTTTGTTTCTTTCTCTTTCTTTTATTCTCTCTCTCTCTCTTATTCTCTCATATTCTCTCTTTTCTTTTTTTCCTCAATCTCTTTTGGATTTTATCATTTATATATAATAATATATATTATATACATATATACACATATATTTAATAACATACATATATATATATATATAGTATATAATATATATAATATATATAAATACTATGCACATAGATGAACTGGTTCGAAACGGATTGAGACTAACTTAGGTTGACTGAGTTAAACTGATATGGGTTGAGCTAGGTTGGACCAAAACTGGCTTGAACTGAGTTGACTGGATTGATTGGAATTAACTGGGTTTTCTCTCCTTGTCATTTCATGGGTCATTTCCGCTGTCATCCCGCATGGAATTTTCCGATGGCCTCTATTCCAAATTTTTTTTTGCGTTCATTTTGTAGAACGTTAAAAATGAGGAATATAAGAACTAGAATCACCTCATTTGGAAGTAAAATGGTCAACTTATGAATTTTTAAAGTTTAAGCGAACCAATTATCGATAATTTGGCTGACCATTCTACATGAGATCCTTCGGAGGCTTCTACCGGAAATATTTTACGTCCACTTTGTAGAGCACTAAAAATGGAACATAATGAGACTGGAATCACCTGATTTGGATATGAGATGATCAAAATATGAATTTTTGAATATTAAATGACCATTTCCATATGTAATTTTGCATGAGACCCTCCGGAGACTTTTACTCGAGATTTTCCACGTCCACTTTGTAGGACATCACAAATGAAGAACAATGGCCTTGGAATCGTCTGAATCCGACATAGAACGGAAAAGATATGAAGCTTTGAAGTTCTAACGATAATTTTGCATGAAAACTTGCATGGGACCCACTGGTGACTTCTACCTGAGATTTTTTACGTCCACTTTGTAGAACATCATGAATGAAGAATAATGGCCTTGGAATCATCTGAATCCGATGTCGGATGATGAAGATATGATGATTTGAAATTCAAACAATCAGACTTACGATAATTTGCATGAAGGCCCCTGGGATTATTTATAATAATTTCATAAACCTCCCTTGTACGTATCATCTGACTAAAATGATCATATCTTCTTCATTTGATATCAGAATTGAGCAATTCTGGTCTCATTTCGAAGATAATTCTATGACCTATGCATCCATGCAAAATTATAACCCATGACCTTGCTGTGGACCCATTGAAAACTTTCTCAAATTCAAAGTCAAAAATCTAAACTTTCGATCATCTTTCTCCTTTTGTTGTCCACATGCCAGCAGGACTTTGTTTAGCTGGGATGGCAAAAATGGGGTGCTTACAATATTATTCTGAATTCAATCATCTTCCTTCTAATAATTCCTTATTAACTAAACATCTTACCAATTGATGTCAAGAAATGTAAGAATCAGAATGTTTATCCAAAAGCAATTCATTTCCTTCTTTCAATTCAGTATGATGATGAACACTTCTTTTATCTAATGAACTTAGGTTTAAAGGATCAAGAGTAAATATATGGTAATCGAACCAAATACAAAATCAATTAGACCCAGGGTTGTTGATTGCAGGTGGTCCGCATACATGGAAATAGAGGTTTTACAGCTCTTGGCCTCACGATTACAGGTTCTATCGAGTATATAATGCCATTGGTCAAGGCACTATAGGAATAATTCTAGAAAAAGTTTTGGTACATCAATAAATCAGGTATAAAATTGAAAGATATATATTTAGAATGATTAAACCTTTAACTGATCATTCAGTTTACATCTATATTCATGTTTTTGATCATGAGGGTAGCTTAGAATGGTATAATCAGGAATAATACTAAAGAAACAATATCTATAACTTTAATTGACAGGTTGAATCGATAAGGTATCCTTGATAGGACACGAGAATTTAAAATCAGGTATGTGCATCCTCTATAATCATAAGAGTAAGTCAATGCACCACATCCTATATACACATGTCTAGATATATGGCCTCAATAGATTTAATCTTTTGCTGAAAACATCTAAGGCTTCATCTTCAGAAAACATTCCTCAATCCTTGTCGAATTTTTATCATGGGGCAGCTATCCCATACATCAATGGCTGTTAAGGGTAACCACCTTGATACATTGCTTGTTGTGCACCAAGCTTCTGCACCGAGGGGTGCGTCACTAGGACCTACTGTATAATAGGCATTGTGTTATGGATAACATGTGCTAGAGGTACAGTGTTGATACCAATTGATACTGTACATAGTCTGACCTGGAGGTATTGGTGTAGCATTGGAAACTTAGGTAGTGATTCACATAGCAACTTGTATAGTCGGTCTCATCTATTGTTGCTCTTGTATTTTGTCGGGCCAAGTTTATTACAACCATAGCCAAGGGATTTGGTAGTCCAGGTAGATTGGCTAGAGTGGTTTGGTTGTTCACTCTTTTGATTTACTACAATCTGATTATCATTATTTGGTATTTACTCAGATGAGTTCTCATTACTTGTTATCGACCCAGATAGTGGTGGGGTCGGCTTACAACCACTTCTTAATACTCAGCGGGTGATGGATCAATGTGTGGCAGATCTTACTTAGAGTCTCCACATCATCCAGGAGTATAGCTTTATTTTCTTTTGTAGTTACTCTTATTCTTAGTGTATGCCATTGTTCTCCTATCTCTGTTGGATTTGGCCCGAGATTTTTTCCTTTACCTTTGTAGAGACTTAGGCATTACTAGCCATTTTCCTTCTTCCTCTGTCATACATCGAGTTTCACATCTTGTGATTATCAACTCGGTATTTCAATGTTTTGGCTACTGTACTATATCCTTTGTATACACAGAAAACTATCCGACTTGTAGACCGTACCATATGTTATTTGTTTATCAGGATACATTTAGATTTTCTTTTCCTATCTGTGTATACATATGGTTCCACCATTTATATGTACATTATTGTCTTGTTTAGGTTCTATCTTAACCAACACAAGTGCTTATGGTGCGTTTGTTTTAAAGCTTTTAAGTTTATCCTAACTCAGTTCATAGACACAATCGTGAATGTATTCTGGTTTGATGGTCAAAGCCTGAGAGCTCTGATACCAAGTTGCCACACCCCAATTCTGGACTAACCAGAATGGTGTGATGAACCGTCAATAAACCAACGGTTCAACTAGAATCTCGTATAGACTATGCCAACCATGTTAAACCAAAACACATTCAACATTAATCAGAGATAATAAAGTAAATAGCAGAAGTTTTATTAATAATGAACTGAGGTCTAACCATGATAAATAATTAATATTCCAATTCTCTCCAAGTAACCAAAACATAATTTAATACATGTTACAAATACCCAAATACGAAGTTAAACACTAAGCGAATCCATAGTTGAAACGCTCGCTTAACGAATCATAATAGTCCTCCACAGCTTGCTCATCCATAGCCGCCACCTGTTCATATGTTGGCGTGTTGACATAATCTTCAATCGTAATACTTGCAACATCAGAAACTAAAAAGAATTGCATGCGCGAGGGTCAGCTCTCCAACTTAAGCTCCGTTAGAAAACAAAATAATGCAACAAACATATGCATGCATTTAATTCATATATTTGGTCTGATTTTTAAGTTTGTAATGTGCTATAGAAAGGATTGGAGGCCCCCACACCTCTATACACGAGTGTGTGAATCCGCCCCATGGATCAAACACCATTGCCGTCCCACATGCACCGACCATGGAATAGAGATAGAGCTAAAGTGTCCGGATCAAACACCGCATAACACTTCCCTTGATGCCCTACAAATACCAACACGTAAGCCTCTATTGACGAGGGCTTACAAACTGGGTTCGCAAATAACCAATTCTAATGCCAAACAGTGTATCCAAGGCCTCACCCCAGCATCCCTCAATACATCCATAGAGATAGAGGTAAGGCCCCCCGATAGAGTTAGAGACTACACGGTCCGAGACCACATCCCCTGATGCCCTACGACATAATAGTTCTGCTAAGGTAATGGCGATACGACGATGTTAGTTGACAAGACTTGAGTAGAGATAGAGCTAGAGTCTGGTGACCAGGATGAACCACAATGTCACGTCCTCCCTCTGATGCTCCACTCACATCAAGCACACTAACCACACATATACAATCGCATTTCTATCCCTAGCATCATCATCATCATATTGTAAATAGACATAAATAAATATGCATGAACAAAATAAAACAATAATATTGGATGACATGTGAGATGCACATTACAAGCAAGCAATCATAGAATCATTCATGGTATTTGACACAATGAAATAGAACAGCTTGTTAATATCCAATTAGTTTAGGTCTTGTTCCCTCACCTTTGATTGATATTTGTTCCGCTTCCAAGCTTTGGAAGTCACTTTGAATATATTGGGACCCTAAACAATTAATATATTTAAGTTAGGGTTTAAGTTTATCAAATTATAGTAGTCAAAAACCTTATTTTGTCTCAAAATATGCTTGTTGTCATCGTGTGGTCGGACGTGTGGTCGAACCTATGGTCGCAATATATGAAACCATACACTGTGTGGTCGGACCCTGTGGTCGCATTTTGTGTGACCACACCATGCAACCACACCTTTCCTGGAAACTTCCCGAGTAGCTGTGGTCGGCCCTCTGGTCATCCTATGGTCGACCACAGGCTGCGACCACATGATGTTTGGTTAGTTTTCATCTTTAATCCGAATTCTTCTTGAGTCGATTCCTTGGCTCATCACTTGGGATCATCCTATGGTTATCATATGGCCATTATTTATAGTTTTTCATTAACCATTAACCCTATTCCATCCCTCATGGTTATCCTTGAGATCACATTGATCATATTGGTTTGGCATCCCCAATCCACAATAAAAACCTTATTCAATAGAATCTACATCTACAGAGATAAGTTTCATACCTCACTTGTTGTAGAGAGCTAGAACCTTATCTTGTAAAATCTTTCTCTCAGCCTTCTTCTCCAAATCTCCTTCTTCTCCTTCTCTTCCTCTCTCTTTTTTCCTCTTAGGTTTAGAGTTTCAATTTGGGTTCTAAAAGAGTAAGAGAGACTAAGAAACGTCCCTTATATAGAGGGAAACCTCCATATAGAGTCCCACCTTAATTAGGAAAGAGCCCCCCTCAAATTAGGAAAGTTTTCTAAACACGGAGTCAGTTCAGCATCATGTGGTCGCACGTGGGGTCGCAGAATCCATCGACCACACGTCCAAAATATGCGACCACACGTTGTGTGGTCTTATGTGTGGTCTCATGTGTGGTCGACTACACGTATCGGCCATACCCCTCAAAACTGCTACCACACGATCAGAATTTTTTGATTTTTAGTTTTTGACTGGTTGCTTCCACACGATCTTAATCAGTCAACCACACCAACTAAATTTGACTTGTTACTTACCTTATCTTGTGGTTTCCTCATACAATTGGTTCACTTGAGCCAATTATGATGGGAAGACCAGTTACGACACGAGAATGTAAGGTTTGACCGGGTTCGTGGCATGCGGGTCTTACAAGTAAACCTCCACCAGTAATTAGCACTTTCCCTTAGCATAAGGGTTGCACACAGAACATTTTCTTCCTCTGTCATAGTCATCATCATGAAGTTCTTTTCCATCTCGTCAATCCATTGAATTGGTCACAATAAATTTGACATCTTTCCAGAGAACGTCTGGGGCTTCAGCTTCAGGAACCTTTCCAAAAGTCTTGAATGATAGTTCTGCCATACGCTCAATATATAGGAGGCTAGTACTGGTAACAACCTTCATACATACCTTGCAGTGCTCTAAGATTCTGATGTGCATTACTAGGACCTGTTGTGTTGTAGGCACTGCGTTGCCAACAGGTGCTGGAGGCACTGTGTTACTACCAACCGGTACTATACTAGTCTGACCTGGAGGTGTCGGTATAGTATTGGCAGCCGGTATAGTCATCCCCATTGCAGCTTGCATGGCCAACAACACTGTTAGGTATCCTACATCTGCCGAGCCAAATTGGTCACCATCATGGCCAAGTCACTTGGTGGTCCAGGTAGGTTGGTAGGAGCGGCCTGGTTGTTTACCCCTTGAGGTAGATCATTCTGATTCACATTATTTCCTTTTTACTCTTCTGGGTTTTCATTCTCATTTCCCACTCCAAGTGGTGGTGCGGTCGGGCTACGGCTTCATCGACTCGTTCTGCATATACAGCGTGCCATTTCAGACTATTGCTTTTAAAGTTTCTGCATAGCCAATAAGTGTAAGACAAGGTATAATGTAGTCTTATAGGATTAGTCCCACAGTCTATGAAAATCCCAATGAAACAGAACCACACAGGCAATAAACAACACAAACAAAAAAAATTTCGGTCGCCCTTGATGGGTTGTGTATTGAGCGACCAGTGTGCAAACTGGACAAACTCTAAGAACATTTATGAGAACTTCCGATTGATTCATACTAGTAAATACAAATTCTGTTTTTTAAACTGTGGATTCAAGTCATTTTTCGTTTCTCCTTTTTGTCTTCTTCTGAACTTCCAACCCAACTCACTGTCGGTGAGTTTCAACAGTTCTTCTGGACATTTCTCAAGACTCTTTTCTTCGGTCGACAACTTCCAATCCATTCCTAGAGGTAAGTTCTCAAAATCCTTTCTTGTCTTTAGTTAGTTTCTTCTAGGTTTTTTTCATCTTTTCTCTTTTGTCTCAAATTAAAAATTTTTCTGCCATAGGAAACTTATTTTCCTCAGTTATAATTGATGTTGAGCACCCAACGGACGAAAGCCCTTAATCAATTTTGAGTTTCATCAATTAGCTTACCCAAACTCCCAAAAATTTAAGTTTTTGCCATAGAATTTGGTGTTTTTACCCAAAATTTGAATTTCTTTATTTTTATTAAAATTTATCAAAATTGGTTGAAGTTGACCACTAGTTTTCTATTGCAGGATGGTTCGTGACTTATATAAGTCCTCCTGCCCATGTAATTGGGCGAAATGGAGGCCTTAGACCAATTTTTGTTGTTATGCTGCTAAAATTTTTGAAATGTTGACTAATGAGATTTTTATTTCATTGTTTCCTTCAGATTCATCATGCCTTGCACCAAGAACCCTAGGCTTCGACGCACTTCACTTTCGTTCTGCCAAAATTGAAGCACAATACCCATGGTTTTAATACAAGATGGTAAAGGTGGGGTGATTTGTGACACTGTTGGACTTGGCCAGGTTTAACATAGAGGCAGCATTTGATGCTATGGGTGCCTACCTGTAACCCAGTACTAGGGGTTAACAAGTCCTGACCTGGTCAAGCAGTTCTACTGGGTCGGGTAGTAGCAGCAACAGCAACAGATAAGGCAGTAGCAGCAGTAGCAAATGAGGCAGCTGTAGTACCAGATGAGGCAGCAACAATAGAGGGTGGTGGGGATGATGACCGTATGTTCATAGATGTAGACGACATCCCTCCTCCTATGCCACGGCATACATCAAAGGCCAATCCTTCTCATCCTCTGCTAAATTCGATGATGTTACTCCTTCAGAAGATCTTGGATTCCCAATGTATGATGGAGAGACGTATAGGTGAGATCTTGGAGGCCCAACGAGTGATAGATCGGGGTGTGGAGGATTTTTCTACGAGTCTCGGTACCACTCAGGCCCTGGATGACATATGCATAGAGATCGTGAGTCACTACCTCCTCCTCTAGCATAGGGATAGATTTTTATTTTTTTTCTTATTTTAGGACAATATTATTCTTTTTGGTTTATATTTTCAGGGTAACCATCCAGATTGTGGACCGTACATTGTATTGTTTGGATACATTATGGTTTCTAGGTTTATGCATAATTTTCCTTCTTTTCTTTATTGTGTGTTATGCTATTCTATAAGTTTTTGTCTCAATCAACAACGTGCTTATGGTGGGTTTGTATTAAAGTTTTTAGTTTACCCTAGCTCAGCTCATAGACTCACATAGATGCATTAAGGTTTAATTGTAGAGCCCTAGCACTTTCTACCAAGTTGTTACGTCTCAATTTTGGTCAAACCAAAAGTGTGAATGAATAGCCTTATGAAGCAACAGTTCAAGCTAGGATCACATAGGACCGTACCAATAATTGAACCATACTTGTCCACATTATAATCAGAGACAAATAATAATAATAATAATAATAATAATAATAATAATAATAATAATAATAATAATAATAATAATAATAATAATAATAAGAGAAGTCTTAATTAATATGAACTGAGAATCTAATGTTAAATAATAAATAAACCAATTATCAAATGTAAACCAAAACATATTTTAAACATCTATTACAATTTTCATAATTCCAAATACGAAAATAATCTAAGAATAAACACAGTGAAAAGACTCGCATGATGACTCTTGCTCGTTCTCCACTATTTGTACGTCCATAGCTACCATGTGTCCATAAGATGAGCACTTATATAGTTTTCAACAGTAATACCTGTATCATTAGAAACTAAAAAGAAAATAGTATCGTGGGTTGAGCTCACAACTTAGCTTAGTGAGAAAAATAAAACAATGCAACAAACATATGCATGATGTCAAATTCATATATTTGGTCTAATATAAGTCTATAATATGTTATGGTAAGGATAGGCGGCCACCACACCTCCATAGACGAGAGTGTGAGCATGCCTAATAGATCACACAACGTTGTCCTCCCACATCACCCACTACAAAATAGAGAAAGAGCTAGAGCCTAACGGATCACACACCGCCAACACTCCCCTTGATACTCTAATGTATGTCCCTACTGGTGAGGGCTTGCAAACTGGGTTCGTGTCTAACCAATCCCAGATGTCATCAAATTATATCCAAGGCCTTACCCGAACATCCTTCAATACATAGGGTCCACTTAGAGCTACAGTCATACACCGTGATCACCCCCTTGATACCCTATGACATACTAAGTCCATTGAGGTAACGGTGATATGACAATGTCAGTATGGTGAATGATTCAATGCTACAACCTCTCCCCATTCAACACACGAACAGACATAAACACATGCCTACTCCTATCATCATAATCATAATAAAATAAAATAATAATAAATATACATGAACAAGAATAGAAGTTATTGGATGACATGTATATGCACAATCAACATACAGATCATAGCAGCAATCATATTAACAGAAAATAAAGCGGTAGCTTGTTATTAACCAATTAGTTTAAGTCTTGTTCCCTCACTTGTAAAGTGATGTTGTTCCACTTCCAAGCCTATCATGGACTAGTTGGAAACCTAAACAATAATAAATTTTAATTAGGATTTTATTCTATCAGGTTTCTGTACTCTATTTCATTGTATGGTCTCCAATTTAAGCCTTCCAAACATTATCCGATCGAGTCACTGGTCTTGTATTGGCCGACCAATGAGCCATCTGGACAAACCCTATCAGACTTTTAAAGAGTGATCGATCGCCTATCCAGTATGACATCTAGCCGATCGGTCAATAGGGACCGCACAACCTTCAGGCTGTCTACAGACTGTCTTCTCTCTGAGTTAATTCTTCGGCTCATCAATGGGATCCATCCTAGAGTCATTCTATAGTCACATTCATTGGTTTTAAACCTTCCATCTAACCTTAACATGTACAATATATCATGGATGTATTAAAGAGATCTAGCAAGAGGGATCATGACAGAATCATAGTATTGGAGTCGATCTACCAATACTGGGATTACAGATCTCAACTCTACACAAGTTCTAAACTTCTATAGAGACAAAGAGACTTACCGTTGTCTCCCTAATGTGATTGGTTGGAAACTAATGGTAATTCCTCCTTCTGCAGAGCCTCCTCTCCTTTCTCCAAGCCTTATTTTTCTTTTTCTCTTCTCTTTTTCTCAATTCTAAGGTTTCAAAAAAGTGAGAGAATGTAGAGGGATGTCCTCTATATAGAGAAAAACCTTCCATATAGAGTCCCCTCTCAATTAGGTGAGTGGTCTCCTCAAATTAGGAAACTTTTTAAATCTCATATACAGATTCTGAGCTTGAATGGTCGACTGACCGATCATTTAATTTGTAGACCGAACAACTTAAGTTGTCCAACCGGATAACCTATGAGGGACTGGTTTATTACCTGGGTTTTGTGGTTCCTTCATTTAGTTGGTTCGCTTGAGCTGATTATGATGGGAAGACCTGGCACGACACAGTTACACCAGGTTAGTAGAGTACGGGTCTTACAACTAGAACCTTAGACCACCACCCAAGCCACTCAGTAATGGAAGGAACAAGGATCGTTCCAAGTACTGTCTCTTCCATCGCGACTATGGCCACGATACATACAAGTGTAAATATTTAAAGGGAGAGATAGAAGACTTCATCCGTCGAGGCTATTATCAAAATTTTATCAATTAGAGGCACCAGATGAGGACCGAAGCCAACTCAGAGGAAGCGTGATCTCCCTCCACCTCCTCCAAGAGACCAGCAGCATATCGATTATTACACAGAGGCCGTGGAGGCTTCAAATCCAAATCAGAGGGATGACAGGGATCTAGAAGGAGGACTGACTGCACCCAGACAGTGTGTCGGGGCTATCCAGTTCAAACCTTTTAGTAGTACATTCGTAAATCAGCCATCCAGGAGATAAGTGAAAGAGTGTCTCAGTGGCCAACAATACATCCAGCTCGGCTCCTTCCCAGAACCAATGATAGTCAGCTGAGACAATCGCCTTTCATGCCCAGCATCACGTGGATGATCTAGGGACCGATGCTACATTGTCAGTCCACCACTAGAGAATCAACCCCGTACCTCGATGGGATTGATAATTCCTGAGGACGGGGAAGTTTATGGCATCACTAGAGGACCTATAGCAGAAGGAAAAACTGTCTTCACTATCATAGGGGGCCAGCGGCCAGGAATACCTCTAATAGGTAAGCCAAAGCCCACTCGTGTTTAGTGGCTAAGACTGAGTGGCCATCTAAAAAAGCATGAACAGGGGAATTTATCACATTCAGTGATGAAGATCTCATCAACGTCGCAATGCCCTATGAGGACACTATCATCTTTATAGCTGGGATATGACACTATGACGTAGCCAAAGTCTTGGTGGACACTGGCAGTGTAAGACCCGTATCGAACTAACCGGTCTTACCACCTTGTATCAGGTCTTCCTATCATGATCGAGCCAAGTGGACCAAGTGCGTGAAGAAACCACAAGACCAGGTATGAAATCAACCCAAAAATAGTTAATTATGAGTGTATGGTCGCATACATAAATAGGTGTGACCGACCACACCTCAAAAGAGTCCAATCACATGAATCTTGGACGTGTGGTCGGACATTTCAGAAGGTGTGGTCGACGGAATCTGCGACCCCACCTCCGACCACACGAACCCAGTTAGAATAAAAAAATTAGGAAACCTTCCTAATCCGAAGGGAGGTCTTTTCTAAACTCATTAGGGCATATTATGGAGTGTTTTTCTCTATAAATAGGACGTCCCTTAGCCTCTTTTACTCCTTTAGAACTCAAACTAAGTGAGTGAAAGAGAAGAGAAGGAAGAGAAGGAAAATTGAAGAGGAAGACTAAGGAGGAAAATTCAGAGAAAACTCTGAATCTTCAGCAAGCTTGAGATATGAACATATTCCCCATGTTAAATTGAGAGCCCAGAATAATTCATGAAGAAGATACGATTTAGGAGAAACCCAAACCATCCATCCATGGACAAATTCCAAGAGAATCCATGGAGGAAATTATGTGGACAATGGATGATGTATAAAATAATAGTTTTGAGTTATAGAACAATCATAGGAAGGACCATGATGATAAGTCAAAGGATTCAAACATGAAGGAATGGAGTTGAGAGTGAAAGGTCGACCATCACACGTGTGGTCGCACGTGTGGTCGCATGATGTGCGACCACACGAGACACACATGTTCGACCACATACCCTCAGGAAGTTTCCAGGGAGGGTGTGGTCGCACGTATGGTCAGAGTATGTCCGACCACACCCTACGACCACACACCCTGTGGTCATAGAAACTGAGACCACAGGCCCTACCACACCTGCTACCCCTCAGTTTCTGTTAGTCTAAACTCTTGGAAATTAATTCTAATTTAAAATCTGCAAACTTGTTAGGTTTTCAAGTGGTCTAGGAGTGAATTACAAAGCTTAAACGAGGATCTATTATCGACCAAAGGTGAGGGAACAAGACCTAAATTAATTGGCTAAATAAACTGTTTTTGTTTATTGAGTCTCATACCATGAATGATTCTATGACTATATGATTGTAATGTGCATTTTACATGTCATCCAATATTCCTGTTATTACTATTCATGCATATTTAATTCAGTTTATTTATAACATGATGATGATGATGATGCTAGGAATGGGCATGTGAATGTTTGTGTGCGATTACTGTACTTGATGTGAGTGGGCATCAGGGGGAAAACGTGACATTGTGGTTCATCCTGGTCACCAGACTCTAGCTCTATCTCTTGTCAAATCTTGTCCACTGACATCGTCGTATCGCCATTACCTTAGCAGAACTATTAGGTCGTAGGGCATCAGGGGAGGTGGTCTCGGACCGCGTAGTCTCTGACTCTGTCGGGGGGCCTTAGCTGTATCTCTATGGATGTATTGAGGGATGCTGGGGTGAGGCCTTGGATACACTGTTTGACATTAGGATTGGTTAGTTGCGAGCCCAGTTTGCAAGCCCTCGCCAATAGGGGCTTACGTGTTGGTATGGGTAGGGCATCAGGGGAAGTGTCATGCGGTGTTTGATCTGGGCACCTTAGCTCTATCTCTATTCCATGATGGGTGCATGTGGGACAGCAATGGTGTTTGATCCATTGGGGGCTTCACACACTCATGTATAGAGGTGCGACGGCCACCTATCCTTTCTATTGTACATTGTAAACTTATGAACCAGACCAAAGATATAAATTAAATGCATGCATATGTTTGTTGCATTGTTTTGTTTGCTCACTGAGCCATGATGTGCTCTCACCCTTTTGACGTCGAATACTTTTAGTTGATGATGCAGGTCTTACCGTAGAAGATTATATGAATGCTCCGATGTACGGAAATATTATGGCGATGGATGCAGAAGCTATGATGGCGTCACATGATTCGTCGTGCGAGTGCAACTCATGCATCTTTGATTATATTTAATTATCGAATTATTTAGAACATGTAATTGATTATTTTATTTTATTTTATGTCTTCAGTTATTTGAGATAATTAGATAATTTATTTTATGATATCACTGTTAGATACTCAGTTCATTAATATTAAAGACTTTCACTACTGTTTATTTACTCTGATTATGGTTGTGGATGTGTATGGTTTAAGCAAAAAGGACACAGCCTATTCAAGATCCTGGTTGAACCGTTGGATCATAGACGGTTCATCACACCATTCTAGTTGGTATAGAATTGAGGTGTGACAATTTGGTATCAAAGCTCTCGGGCCCTGTCTATTAAACCTGTATACTTCTACAAAAGTTCGTGAACTGAGTTAGGCTAAAATTTAAAAGCTTACTAAGAACACACTATAAGCACCTGTGTTGTGAGACAAAAAATTAAGAAAGATAATAATGTACATATAAGATGAGAAACAAGTTTCATATACACATCGAATAAAAACAATATATATTTATATATATCCAAATCAGAGTACGGTCCATAATCCAGACAGTTACTCTATAGTGCAAGGAAAAAGTAAAAAGAAATGCATCATGGAGCCGGAGGTGCTGGAGGAGGAGGTGGCTCATGATCTCGGTCATAGTCCTAAGCATACACCCTCGTTAGCCAGGCTATCTGCCAAATTGGCCATCCGCTGATCAGACGCGTGCTGGGCCTCCCTAATCTCACATAGCAACCCCATCACATCATCTGGTGGTGGATCCGAAGGACCAGCTGAGTAGGAAGGAACCCGAGAAGGACCAGCTCCAGTGAAATGCAATGGTGATGGAGGAGGTATGGTGTCTACATCCGTGTACATACGATCATCATCCTCAGCATCACCCCCATGGACTCCTGCTGCTGCTGCTGTTGCTGCTGCCGCCTCTGCTATCTCGACTCGAGTACGGGGACACACCATAGCCATCCTCTTCTCGTCACTAACCTGCGTTCCCGCATCCCAATCTTGCAGATGGCCTCCCAGTCAAGGTTAGACAAGAAGGTATCCTCATGAATCCTCTCATCCACTAAGTCAACATGTAGGCGAGTGAGCAGGGTAGTGATCAAACACCCATAGGGCAGGTTGCCGATCTGACCAGGCATCGCAGCACGCCCTTCATCCTGATAATAATGTATGGAAGGCAGACGGGTTGCCTAGTGCAGATGCAGTACAAGAGATACTAGGTCAACTGAGAAATATTCACCGAATGGCCACTCTGAGGAATCAGGTTGTGCTGAATAATCTTGCAGTACACCCGAGGTTCCAGTCGTAGGTTGATTTCCTTGATCTCCCAGTGATCATCTCTAAGAAGCTAGCGGTCAATCTCTGCACGCATCATCAAAGATAGGAACTGGGATTCCTTAGGTGCACAGTATACCAAGGGGCCGTCATTTGAAATACCTAGGGGATCAATTAACTCCTGGCAGTTAAAGGAGATCTCCACCCCTTTAACATAACTGGTGATCCTGAGCTCTCTACCCCTGTCTGTATCATTTGGATCACCCACTACTTGAAGGTTGCAATAAAACTGCTTCACCAGAGCAGGACAGGTGCAAGCTTCATACAAAATCACAGGGAGCCAACCCATGTCACCAGAAGCACCCTCTACATTAAACAAGGATAAATTAGCCAAGTTTACACAATGACCTCCTTCCACTTTTTTATGCTCATAACGAGCATACTGAGCCTCTGCTTCATTCGACCGGAAGCGAATAGGATCATGAGCTTTGGGAACTTTGGTGCGAGCCATGCTATCTACAAGGACACAGACAAATAGGCAAGATATTAGATATAGAGAAAAACTCAAAATTTTGGCATTATAACAGCATGATTTGGCCAAAAACCTTACTTTTCACCTAAACAGTTAGGCAGGAGGACTTACATATGTTCCAAACTATCCTGCAAGGCTCATACAGTTGGAAATTTAAACTATGAAGATCGAATTTGAAGAAATTTCAATAATTTGGAAAAAATCCTGAAAATTAGGTCAAAAATAGAAAATTTCAAGTTTCTCAAAAACTAACCGATGAAACTCAAATTTTCTTGAGGGCTTTCGTCCATTGGGTGGCCAATAGCAAAAGACCCCTAATAAAAATCAAATTTTTATGGTTAGAAAAATTTTAATTTGAAGAAAATGCTATAAATGAAGAAAAACTTAGTTTTTAAAGCTTAAAAATGAGGACCAGTAGAGAACATACCTGAAGGAACGGAGCGGAGGTCGTGAATGGAAGAAAGAATCACCAAACACGAGTGGTCGACACTGTAGTAACTCAGTGGAAGCGAGTTGAGTTGAAAGAAAAAGAAAAAGTGGGAAATGACTCCAAAAATCAGGTTTAAAAACCTGATTTGGAGTCCTGTGGTCACAAAATTCGACCAAATCTGTGACCACACGACCAACCCCACGATCGACCACAGGCTCTCGGTGAGTTGACTGACCTCGTGTGGTCTGACCCTGTGGTCAGACATATTGCGACCACATGATCGACCATAGGCTCTCGGTGAGTTGACAAACTTTGTGTGGTTGGACATATTCTGACCACACGATCGACTATAGGCTCTCGGTGAGCTAACAGGGTTTTGTGAGGTCGCATACCCTGTGGTCGGACATATTGTGACCCCACCATTGACCACAAGATGGAAAATACAGTATTTTGACTGAATGACTTGGAAAATTGGAATTTTACATTGATTTGTTGGATTTTGACATGGGAATGACTTATATTATGATGCCTCATATGTTCTATGATTTTTTGGATACTACCACCACCGAAACAGGAAATGGCTGGGCGAAGAGTAACCAGGCGATGATGTAACCCAATTCCACCACCACCACCTGTGGAGGAAGATAGCCATGAAAATCTTGAAGGACAAAAGGATCAAAATGTGGCACCACCAGGAGCTAATGGCCAAGCAAATCCTACAAACTTACCAGCCCCACCTACAGATTTGGCTACAGCAGTTATGAACCTGGCACAACAGCTGCAGCAAATACAGTAAGTACAAGCCAATATGCAAGCTGCTACGGGAATGATTTTTTCAGCTGTACATACTACACCTATGCTAGCCAGACAAGCTAGCACAGTACCAGGGGGTAGCAGTACGGTACCCCAAGCACCTCAAACGCCAGTTGCACAAGCTCCAGTACATAACCCTGAGGTAGCCCAAGGCAGTTACCAGTATCAACCACTTGTGTATGGGGCCTATGCTCAGTATCAGTTGGACACTCTCGACTGATCGAGTATTTTCTGAAATTGAAACCTAAGGAATATAATGGCAAGTCATCGGATCCTTTGTGGCCAGCTCATTGGATCGATGAAATGGAGATGAATTTTATGATGATGACGGTTAATGAGGAGAAAAAAGTACTGTGTGCAACATTTATGATGAAAGGTGATGCACACCACTGGTGGAAGTCTACTCAGACTTAATTGTTAACCAAGCACGCCCAATTAACCTGGGCTATCTATAAGGAGGCATTCTTCGAGAAATATTTTCCCAGAAGTTTCAGAGATGCTATGGGAAGAGAGTTCCTGAGTTTGTATCATGGGCAGATGACTGTGGATGCGTATCAACGACGTTATGAAGAGCTGGTTTTCTTTGCTCCCCCTAGCATGTGGGAGGAAAATACTAAAACCCAAAGGTTCGTCATGGGACTTAAGGGAAGCATTCGAGAGCATGTTTTGGGGCTAGAAAAGAAAGTTTATAATGAAGCCTTGCAGATTGCTCGAGTACTAGAATCGAGCCAGAGGGAGAGCTACTTTGCTCAGAATATAGGTATCAAAAGGCCGAATGGAAATTCATATAACAGAGAGAATACAAAGACATTTAAAACCTTCTGTCCTCAAAGCTTTAATGCTACAGCCAAGACTACTCCAACAGCCCAACCTCAACAGAAGCAAAATAATGAAGGAGTAAAACGCTATAACTGCAATCAAATGGGACATTATTTAAGGGAGTGTCCTAAGCCCAGGAAGCAGCTACAGCAAGGAAAGGTTTATGCAGTTACATCTGAGGATGCTGCCGCATCGCCTGATGTGGTCATAGGTATGACCTGAACCTTTCATTTTGTATTACCTTGTGTGAGCATGTAGACTAAATTAAAACAAATCACAGGTATCGTACCTATTAATGGTATACCCGCTAGAGTGCTCTTTGATTCTAGAGCTACTCATTCTTTTATATCTGGGTCATTTGGAAAGAAACTAAATCTACCCCTCAGATCGTTAGACTACA
The DNA here is from genome assembly GCA_028583415.1 of Protea cynaroides. Lineage (NCBI taxonomy): Eukaryota > Viridiplantae > Streptophyta > Magnoliopsida > Proteales > Proteaceae > Protea > Protea cynaroides. Next base: position 69,921,640 of record CM053267.1, read on the forward strand.
AATTGCTTGTATGATCACCTATGGGACTAGAAGTAGAATTAGAAAAAGGTTATGGACCATGTCCAGTTCTTATCGGTGAGAAGATTTTGGATGCAACCTTAATTGAACTTGAGATGGCAGACTTTGACGTTATCTTGGGAATGGATTGATTAGCTCGGCATTCTGTAAACCTATTATGTGCAGAAAAAAATTGACATTTAAAGACAAGGAAGGAGCAGAGTTTAGTTTTGTGGGAACCAAACTTTCCCGTAGACGAAAACTCATCTTCTCTGCATTAAAGGCTAGAAAATGCATCGAGAAAGGAGGAGTTGGGTATCTAGTATCCGTGGTTGATTCACCAAGGAAGTACCATGAATGGAAGATATTGATGTTGTGTGTAACTTTCCAGAAGTATTTTCTGAGGAACTACCAGGACTACCACCCGACCGAGCGACAGAGTTCGTTATAGATCTTATACCCGGAGTCGCGCTAGTATCTAAAGCACCTTATCGAATGACTCCAACTGAACTGAAGGAACTAAAGGTACAGTTACAGGAATTACTGGACAAGGATTATATCAGACCCAGCATATCACCATGGGGAGCACCAGTATTGTTTGTGAAGAAGAAGGACGGTAGCGTTCGACTGTGTATTGAATATCGGGAGTTGAATAAGCTTACAATCAAGAATCGGTACCCGTTGCCTCAGATCGATGACTTGTTAGATCAGTTGTAAGGTCCCAAGGTGTTCTCCAAGATTAATCTTCGGTCAGGATACCATCACTTGAAGATTAAGCAATGTGATATTTTGAAGACGGCATTTAGAACAAGATATGGACATTATGAATTTTTAGTCAAGTCTTTTGGATTAACTAACGCACCCGCAACTTTTATGGAACTCATGAATCAAGTATTCCATGATATGTTGGATACATCAGTCATTGTGTTTATTGATGATATATTGGTCTACTCCAAAGACAAGGAAACTCATGTCATGAATCTAAGAGCCACTCTGCAACGACTAAGAAAAGAGAAGTTTTACGCCAAATTTACAAAGTGTGAGTTTTGGCTGGATGAGGTCACTTTCTTAGGCCATGTTGTATCCGTTGAAAGAACTAAAGTGGATCCTAGCAAGATTGAAGCCATTGTGAAATGGGAAGCACCTAAGAGTGTTGCAGAAATCAGAAGTTTACGAGGGTATTATCGATGATTCGTGGAAGACTACTCCAGAATTGTCGTACCTCTCACTAGTTTAACTAAGAAAGGAGAAAAATTTGTTTGGACCGACAAATGTGAGAAGGGTTTTCAAACATTGAAAGCTAGATTGATATCTGCTCCCATCTTGACAATTCTTATTCTAGGACAACTATTTATCTTGTACACTTATGCGTCTGGGTTGGGTTTAGGATGTGTGCTTATGCAAGGAGAACAAGTAGTTGTGTATGCCTCAAGACAACTAAAGACACATGAAAAGAACTATCCTACTCATGACTTGGAATTAGCAGCAGTAGTACATGCTGTCAAGATATAGAGACATTATTTGTATGGAGAGAAATTTCAGATTAAATCAGATCATAAGAGTCTCACTTATCTTTTTAATCAAAAGGAGTTGAACATGAGATAAAGAAGATGGCTGGAATTATTGAAGGATTATGATTGCGATATCCAGTATCATCCAGGGAAGGCTAATGTAGTTGCTGATGCGCTAAGCAAAAAAGCAATGATAAAATCCCAGAGAGGTTAACACGACTGCGGCTATGTGTGTTACAGAGAAAATATTCCATCATTGTCATGAGCAATTCATGATAGATGCACCGGGCGGATAAACCAATCAAGGGTTTATTCATCGGTATTCAAATATGTTCGTAAAATTAAAGATTGTACCTGATATATTAGATGAAGTGAAAGCCGCTATTAAATCAGACCTTTATCTAAGAATGGTACAAGAAGACATCGAAAGGTAGGACTATTCCTGAGTTCACCTTGGACGTTGAAAAGGTATTTAAGTACAAAGGAAGAGTATGTGTTCTTGAAACAAAAAACTTGGACATTAGACACAGACTAATGAAGGAAGCTCACACCACCGCTTATTCGGTACATCCTAGAAGTACAAAGATGTATCATGATTTGAAGAAATTATATTGGTGCAGAGGAATGAAAGTAGATGTAGCTAAATTTGTGTCTCAATTCCTAAATTATCAGAGGGTAAAGGCTGAACGACAAAGACCTATAGGATTCTTGCAGCCATGCCAGAACTAGCATGGAAATGGGACGGCATCACTATGGACTTCATCACCGGGTTACCATTGACTCCAAGAGTAGTTGATGCGGTCAAGGTGATTGTAGATCATCTGACTAAGACAGCTCGCTTCATAGCTATATGACCTCAGTATACCCTGGAGAGGCTAACTAAGCTATATGTAGATAATATTGTCAGATTACATGGTGTACCTGAAAGCATTGTGTCTGACAGAGACCCACGCTTTACCTCAAAGTTTTGGGAAGGATTACAGAAGGCTATGGGTACAACGTTGAAGTTTAGTACTGCATTCCATCCTCAGACAGACGGAAAGTCAGAGCGTACCATTCATATTTTAGAAGACATGCTTCGAGCTTGTGTTATTGATTTCAAGGGATAATGGGATGAGAAACTACCGTTGATCGAGTTCGCATATAACAACAGCTATCAGGTTACTATACAGATGTCACCCTATGAAGCACTGTACGGTAGGAAGTGTTGAACTCCTTTGTTTCGGAATGAAGTTGGAGAACGGAGTATCGTTGGACCAGAATTTGTTGAAGAGACTTGTCGAGTAGTCGACATTATCAAGGAAAGAGTTAGAACAACTCAGAATCGTCAGAAACAATATGCAGATACTCGACGTCGAGACCTTGAATTTTTTGTAGGTGATAAGGTATTCTTGAAAGTATCACCTCTGTGAGGTTTAAAAAGATTCGGGCTGAAAGGGAAGCTAAATCCGAGATATGTCGGGCCATATTAGATTCTAGCTAAACGTGAAAAAGTGGCGTATCAGTTAGCACTATCCCATCTATGTCAAGTGTGCATGATGTATTTCATATCTCATTACTGAAGAAATACGTCAGAGATCCAACACATGTTTTAACAGCGGATCCACCGGGTCTAACTGATGATTTGACATTCGAAGTAGCACCAACTAAAATCATCAGCCGAAAGGTTCAACGTCTATGCAACCGTGACATTTATTATGTTAAGGTTACTTGGAGAAGCCGAGATATAGAAGAAATCACATGGGAAGTAGAAAATGTTATGCGAAAGCAATATCCTCACCTTTTTTACTCGGAAGGTATGTGCAAATTTTGAGGAAAATTTTTTTAATAAAAGGGGGGGGGGAGTTGTAAGACCAATATCGAACTAACCGGTCTTACCACCTTGTATCAGGTCTTCCTATCATGGTCGAGCCAAGTGGACCAATTGTTTGAAGAAACCACAAGAGCAGGTATGAAATCAACCCAAAAACAGTCAATTATGAGTGTGTGGTCGCATACCTAAACACGTGTGACCGACCACACCTCAAAAGAGTCCAACCACATGAATTTTTATCATGTGGTCGGACATTTCAGAAGGTGCGATCGACGAATTCTGCGACCCCACCTCCCACGACACGAACCCAGTCAGAGTCAAAAATTAGAAAACCTTCCTAATCCGAAGGGAGGTCTATTCTAAACTCATTAGGGCATATTATGGAGGGTTTTTCTCTATAAATAGGATGTCCCTTAGCCTCTTTCACTCCTTTAAAACTTAAACTGAAAGTGAGAGAAAGAGAAGAGAAGGCAAATTAAAAAGGAAGACTAAGGAGGAGGAAAATTCAAAGAAGACTCTGAATCTTCAGCAAACTTGAGGTATGAACATATTCCCCATATTAAATTGAGAGCATATAATAATTCATGAAGAAGATGCGATTTAGAAGAAACCCAAACCATCCATCCATGGACAAATTCCAAGAGAATCCATGGACGAAATTATGTGGACAATGGATGGTGTATAAAATAATAGTTTTGAGCCATAGAACAATCATAGGAAGGACCATGATGATAAGTCAAAAGAATCAAACATGAAGGAATGGAGTTGAGAGTGAAAAGTCGACCATCACACGTATGGTCGCATGTGTGGTCGCATGATGTGTGACCACACGAGACACACATGTCCGACCACATGCCCTCGGGAAGTTTCCAGGGAGGGTGTGGTCGCACATATGGTCGGAGTATGTCCGACCACACCCTGCGACCACACACCCTGTGCTCGTAGCAACTGAGGCCACAGGTGCTGCCACACCTGCGATCACTCAGTTTTTGTTAGTCTAAACTCATGGAAATTATTAAAATCTATAAATTTGTTAGGTTTTCAAGTGGTCTAAGAGTGAATTACAAAGCTTGAACGAGGATCTATTATCGACCAAAGGTGAGGGAACAAGACCTAAATTAATTGGCTAATAATAAACTATTTTTGTTTATTGAGTCTCATACCATGAATGATTATATGACTGTATGATTGTAATGTGTATTTCACATGTCATCTAATATTCCTGTTATTACTATTCATGCATATTTAATTCGGTTTATTTATAACATGATGATGATGATGATGATGCTAGGAATAGGCATGTGAATGTTTGTGTGTGGTTAGTGTACTTGATGCGAGTGGGGCATCAGGGGGAGGACATGACATTATGGTTCATCTTGGTCACCAGACTCTAGCTCTATCTCTACTCAAGTCTTGTCCACTGACATCGTCGTATTGCCATTACCTTAGCAGAACTATTACGTCATAGGGCATCAGGGGAGGTGGTCTCGGACCGTGTAGTCTCTAACTCTGCTGGGGGGCCTTAGCTGTATCTCTATGGACATATTAAGGGATGCTGGGGTGAGGCCTTGGATACATTATTTGACATTATGATTGGTTGTTGCGAGCCCAGTTTGTAAGCCCTCGCCAATAAGGGCTTACGTGTTGGTATGGGTAGGGCATCAGGGGAAGTGTCATGCGGTGTTTGATCCGGTCACCTTAGCTCTATCTCTATTCCATGATGGATGCATATGGGACGGCAATGGTGTTTGATCCACTGGGGGCTTCACACACTCGTGTATAGAGGTGCGACGGTCACCTATCCTTTCTATTGCACATTGTAAACTTATGAACCAGACCAAAGATATGAATTGAATGCATGCATAAGTTTGTTGCATAGTTTTGTTTGCTCACTGAGCCATGATGTGTGCTCACCCTTTCGACGTCGAATACTTTTAGTTGATGATGCAGGTCCTACCGTAGAAGATTATATGAATGTTTCGATGTATGGAAATATTGCGGCGATAGATGCAGAAGCTATGATGGAGTCGCATGATTCATCGTGCGAGTGCAAGTCATGCGTCTTTTATTAGATTTAATTTTCGGATTATTCAGAACAAGTAATTGATTAATTTATTTTATTTTATGTCTTCAGTTATTTGAGATAATTAGATAATTTATTTATGATATCACTGTTAGATACTCAGTTCATTAATATTAAAGACTTCAGTTATTGTTTATTTACTCTGATTACGGTTGTGGATGTGTATGGTTTAAGTAAAAAGGACACAGTTTATTCGAGATCCTGGTTGAACCGTTGGATCATAGACGGTTCATCACACCATTCTGGTTGGTGCAGAATTGGGGTGTGATAGGCAACTAGGCCGACATCATCTTCTACCATGCCTATAAAAGGATGTTGATAAGGGAGCTACAACCTATCACATTTAACCTTATTAGCTTCTCAGAGCACTCAGTGATTGTGAAAGGAGGCATACAACTACCAGTACAACTCGGTCAGAAACCCAAGCAGCGAAGGGTTATCGTTGACTTTATTGTGGTCGATCGACCATCGAGCCACAATGTAATACTTGGCCGGCCGTCCCTCAACAAGTTCTAAGCCTGCATGTCCACTTACTACCTAGTGATGAAGTTCCCTACAGAGAACGGAGTGGGGGAATGCAAGGCCAACCAGGCCACATCAAGGAAGTGCTACACCATAGAGTTGGCAAACAACAAGAAGGCACTAAAGGCCGCCCCAATCCAGATAGTGGACATTGAGGATGCTAGAGATGCCATCCATCAAGAAAGAGGGATCCCAGTAGAGGAAATATTATAAGTCCCAGTTTTGATCGACTATTAGGATTAGGCCCAGACCGATTATTAATCGGTTGTTTATGATGTAAGGTTGCAGTCCTTCGGTCGTCCGACCATACCAGTCAATTATGGACTGAAACCGAGACCGACTGATTAAGTGACCATTAAGATAAAACCCTAAAAGCCTAAACCCTAAATGGTTAAATTTTCTCTCATTCTCCCCTTCATTCTCTTTCATTTAGGCAATGTTCTTTTAATTAAAAACAAAAAATAGAATATTATGCTGAGAATGTAGAATAAATAATGACGCCAAGGGTTGTGCCTTTTTTCCATTGTGAATCGGTTGGCAGGATTAAGACAACTAACATATGACCAAATAACATAACCGATTATGGGCTTTTGGTTGGTTTGCATTATTGAAATCCGTTACTAAATCGATTAATATAAAATCGATTAGTGACCAAGATCGACCGAACCAAGTATAAATGTATCCATGTCTTGCAAATGAGGACCAATTAGTTAAACATTCCGGTCATAGTGTAAGGTATTAAATTGATAGTAACCGATTAGGTTTGACCGAGATCGATCGATTGACACCCTTATTCTACTCTACTTTACTGACTCCTGCCCATAGGTAATTTCTACACTTCTAAGGAACAACATGAATAGGAAAGTTGAAAACCCCTTGACCTCTTGGGTGCCTATAAGACACAAACCAACTGTGCTATATTTTTGTCGTAAACTGTTGGACACTAACCAACTGGACTTCCTACCTCAATGTTACCTAAAAATCAATGACATTTGTGTTATACTTTTGTCGATCATTATTTGTATAGCCCTACGGCTTCCATCCCTTCGGATTAACCACATGTCAAATTTTTGTGTCCTTGAACAATTACCTTGCCCAATTGGTTGGTATTATGTCGGTTAGGTGTAGACATCTAGGATGTCATGGTCAACTCTCTTGTCTTCATATTGTGCTATAACCCTTCCTCTCCCGCTCTCATCTCTAGTAGTATAGAAGTCGCTTATAGATGCTAGTACAATGTAAGAAGCCCAAAATATATATCTGATTGGCACCATATGGCACATTATGGAGGGATTTTATCCCATAATTTTTAAAAAAATACTAGACATCAGAAAGAATAGTTCTAACTTTACTCTTTGTGACACTCGCACCCGAAATCCCTTACTAACCCAGATTCTTCCTGTGCCAGGTCTCATAACATCGACTGATGGAGCACCTGATGTAGACTCGATGGTGGTATCTGAGCCATAGGTAAGTCTTTACTATGTGTATTTGGTAGGGTAAGGTGCTCTAATAGACCTTGGGTGGAGGGGATATGCACCCCAAAGCATCTAGGCCAAAAAGATGGCCAATAAGCTATATTTTGGCCCAATCGGATGACCAATCGGATGGTCGATCACCCAGTTATCAGCAATCGATTGATCGTAAGCTTTGATCATCTCTCTCCATGATTTCTATAATAGGAAAGGCCAAGCCTCCTTTTCTCCTTTCTTGGAACCGTCGGAGAGTGAAGAGAAGAGAAAAGGAAGGAAGGTTAAGCTCAAGGAACTCCAAGCCCTAGCTCCCATGGAGTTAAGTGTAATGCACCTCCCTCCTCTTTTCTTTGTTTGGTGTTTAAGGCATGGAGCCTTGGTAGTTGAAGCTCCATTAATGCAGATCACCATTTGGCCTAGAATGCTAGATTTTGTTCACCAACTCCATTGTTGGAGTTAAATAGAGCTTTAGTGGCTCCCATTGCACTTAATAAGGGTGGGAATAAGTTTTCCACCACCTTTTTTATAAGACCCACACTCCACTGATCCGGTCTAACTGTGTTGTGTTAGGTCTTCCCATCATAACCAGCTTAAGTGGACTAATTGGATAAAAGAACCCAGATGTCATGTACAAACCTCACCTTTGTAGGTTGGCCGGTCAGTAGTGTAGATTGTCCGGTCCTCGTGTTGGGTGACTGATTAGTCGACCGGTTAAGCCCAAAATCTAACTCTAAGAAAAAGAAAGTGTCCTAATTTGAAGAGATTAATTTCCTAATTGAGAGGTAACTCTATATGGATAATTTCTCCTTATATAGAGGTCGTCCTGCTACCTTCTCTCACTCTTTTGATAAATCTTAAACCCTAAAATTGAGAGGGAAATAAGAGAAGAAGGAGCTCTACAGAGAGGGTTGTGTCGTTGGGTCTCCAACCTACCATCAAGGATCTACGGTAAGTACCTTGCCTCTGTAGAAGGTTAGATTATGTTAGGATTTGAAATCACAGTGTGTGAGATTGGATTCAATACAATACCATTACCATGATTTCGATCTTAAGGTTTTCAATATAAATCAGTAGTAATTATAGTTGTTAGGGTTACAATGGGTGATTAAACGAATGGTTCAAGGCCATAGAATGACCCTAGGATGAATCCTATTGTTGAGCAGAAGAATCGACTCAGAAGGATTTTGAACTGAAAGACAAACTCGGAGTATGACTCAGGGGTTGTCCGATCCTTTAACCAATCAGCAATAAAGGAGACCAAAGAGGCGACAGGTTACTCTCGGAAAATATGATCGGGATTGTCTAAATGGCTCATCGGTTAACCAATGCAAAACCAGTGACTCGATCGAATGATGTTTGGAAGGCTCAAATTATAAGACCCGCACTCCAGTAATCCGGTCTAACCATGTCGTTTCAGGTCTTCCCATCATTGCTGGATCAAGTAGACCGACCGTGTGAAGAAGGAGCACGAAACTAGGTAAGTAAATCAACCCAAATACACTTAAAATCAAGTGTATGGTCGACTACCTGGATAGGTATGGTCGACTACCTGGATAGGTATGGTCGACCATACGATGAGAAACAAAGACCACTGGTAAGTAACCGTACGGTCAATGTTTTCAAGCTTATGGTCGACGGATTCTGTAACCATACGTCCGATCGTACGACTCCAAATCAGACTCCGAGTTTGAAAACTTTTCAAATTAAGGGGGGATCTCTTTTCTATTGTTGGAGAACTCTATATGGAGAGAGAAGTTTCTCTCTATATAAAAAACGTCCCTGAATCCTTTTTCACTTTTATAGAACATTATCAAACTCTAAAAGAAGTGAAAGAAGAGAATGAGAAGAAGAGAAGACTAGGAAGACTGAGAAGAAGGCTGAGAAAAAGAGTTCTACAGACTCTCTACAACTAGTAAGGTATGAACCTTGTGTCTGTAGCCTTAGAACACCAAGAGTAGGAGTTTCTAATGTAAATTGTAATATCAAACCCAATATAAGGATTTAACTATGGGATTTTCTGAGCAAATCTCAAAGGGATCATGGAGAATGGGTTAGAGTAATTAATTTAGTAAAACTAAGAATTATGGCCTTAGAAAGATCATTAGGGAGGACCTCGTTGATGACCTAAGAGGAAGAATCAGTGTTGGAAGTAGGAAATCACATTAAACTCGTATGGTCGCAGCTACGATCGACCATAGGATGACCAGAGTATCGACCATAGCCATTCAGGAAGAATTTAGAAATCGTATGGTCACAAGTGGGGTCGCATATAGTGCGACCTTAGGGTATCAATCGTACGAGGTAAGGTCGACATAACATGAGACCATAAGACCTATCAGACACCTATCAGTGATCTTCTTTGATTTCGACTATTGTAACATATTACCTATGAAGTCTCACTTAAATTCATAAAACTTCTAGGTTATTAAAGTGATTCAAAGAGAGTTACAAGGCTTGAAAGGAGATTGAATATTGTTAAAAGGTGAGGGAACAAGACCTAAACTAATTGATTAATAACAAGTTGTTTTACTTAATTGTGTCAAATGCCATGATTGATTATATGATTGTATGCTTGTAATGTACATCTCACATGTCATCCAATATTTCTGTTATTACTACTCATGCATATTTATTTTTATCTATTTATAATATGATGATGATGATGATGCTCAGAATAGGCATATGATTGTGTGTGTGTAGTTAGTGTATTGGATGCGAGTAGAGCATCAGAGGGAGGACGTGACACTGTGGTTCATCCTGGTCACCAGACTCTAGCTTTATCTCTACTCAAATCTTGCCCACTGATATCGTCGTATCAACATTACCTTAGCAGAACTATTATGTCGTAGGGCATCAGAGGAGGTGGTCTCGGATGGTGTGGTCCTTGACTCTATCGGGGGGCCTTAGCTTTATCTCTATGGATGTATTGAGGGATGCTAGGGTTAGACTTTGGATACACTGGATGACATTAGGATTGGTTAGTTGTCAGTCCAGTTTGCAAGCCCTCGCCAATAGGGGCTTGCATGTTGGTATAGGTAGGACATCAGGAAAAGTGTTGATGGTGTGTAATCCAGATACTTTAGCTCTATCTCTATTCCATGGTGGGATGGATATGGATGACAACGGTGTTTGATCCATTGGGTGGACTTACACACCCATGTATATAGGTGCGGTGACCGATAAACCTTTCTATAGCATATTGCAAACTTAAAAACTAGACGAAAGATATTGAATTGAATGCATGCATATGTTTGCGAATTATTTTGTTTGCTCATTGAGTCATGATGTGTGCTCACGCTTTCGATGTCGAATATTTTTAATTGTTGATGCAGGTCCTACTGTGGAAGATTATGTGAATGCGTCGACGTATGGATACGTAGCGGCCATGGATGGGAAACTAATGGAGGAGGCGTATGATCTGTCATGCGAGTGCGATCAATGCGTTTTTTATTAGTTTAGTTATTACTAATTACCAGATCATGTAGTTGATTATTTTATATCTTGAGTTACTTGGGAATAATTGGAATTAATTATTTACTATCACTGTTAGATACTCAGTTCATTAGTAAGAAAGACTTCCGCTATTATTTATTTACTCTGATTATGCTTGTGGAATATGTCTGGTTTAATCGGATGGGCACGGTCTATATGAGATCCTGATTTGAACCGTTCTGGGTGGGTTGAAATTGATACCACCCAACCAACGGTTTCAGCCCTTACCTCTCTTCAACCCTGCTGCTACCTCTGGTTACAATCTCTTCTAAAATGCTCTTCAACTCTCTATTCCAACTTGTACGAAGACAAATCTTTCTTTCAAATGCTCCCCATAGCACCTCCTTCCTCTCCTCAATCCTCTCCTCAACGTTTCTAAGAGCTTCTAAAAGCTTAGAGAAACTTAAGTTTGCTTTATATAATTTTCTTTATTTTTTTATCGAACAAATAAATTTATGAAAAACCCATCCTGCCCCTATAACCATCCATTGCATGAATTTAATACTCATACATATGGAGAATCCTAAATCTTTGATTTGTCCATCATACCCTTCATAAATTCCATTTTGAGCACCTGCATCTACCGTCTCTTTGAACAATATGGTACTCTTATAATTCAGGTACCAAAATTGCCCATCACTAAATTTTCTATTTACAATGTTCCACTCTTAATATAAAATTAATATAGGAATATTTTACCCACTAATGAAGAACCACCTATGGTGGGTCCCACTCACAATAGTCATATAAAATTAAAAGTCACTTTCTTGCTCTCATGAGTACTGATTTTATGACTTTGAGAGTGAAATGCATAAATAAAATTAAAAACTTTAGCATTAGACCACAAAATAACCAACACTAAAATTATAACAATTAAACTTACTTAACTACAAGGCATTCATTTCAAGCACTGACTTTTAATAGAAAAAATTTATTTAACGGTTCTCATGAATTGGGATGGCACTTTATAAAGCCTTATATGGAAGCAAGTGTAGATCACCTATTTGCTAGTATGAAGTAGGTGAAAGACAACTTATGTGACCTGATCTGGTATAGCAAACCACTGAGAAGATAGAATTGATCAAGAAGAGGATACAAGCAGCACAAAGTAGACATAAAAGTTATGCAGATCGCAGGAGAAAAGATTTAGTGCTCCCAGTGGGCGACAAAGTTTTCCTCAAAATCTCTCCTATAAAGCACAACATGAGGTTTGGAAAGAAAGGATAGCTTGCACCAAGATTTATTGGACCGTTCGAGATATTAACCAGGGTTGAAGCAGTTGCTTATAGACTCGCTCTTCCCCTCGCCTTATCAAGCGTCCATAATGCTTTCCATATATCTATATTGAAGAGATACATGAGAGACCCCACCTATGTGCTACAATATGAACCTTTGGAGTTGAAGGAGGATTTGTCATTTGAAGAAGCTCCTATCCGGATCATTGATAGAAAAGAACACAAGTTAAGGAACAGGGTGGTTTCTTTTGTCAAAGTCCAACGGAGAAATCATACGGAAGAAGAGGCTACTTGGGAGCAAGAGGAAGAGATGCGCTCTCGCTATCCACACCTATTTGAAACTCAAGGTAAGCAATTTCGAGGATGAAATTTTTTTAAAGGGGAAGGATTTTAACATTCCAAGCTGCTATTTAGATATAATTCTTGACTTACCTGGACCATGATGTGACAGGTGGAAAAAACTCATAGAATGAAGAAGGTCATTTTAGTATATTTTACCACGTTGGCATAAGGTAAATAAGTATTGTAATGACATAACCATTGGTGTTTTAGGTTTTTTTTGTAGAATACGAAAATTTAATTATAAACAATTATATTTTATGATGTAATGATGGTATTTAAATAAATTACTCCTATTAAAGGTCACTGCTTGAAATGAATGTCTTGTATCCAAGTAAGTTTAATTGTTATAATTTTAATGTTGGTTGTTTTGTTGTCTAATGTTAAAATTTTTGAATTTTATTTATGCATTACACTCTCAAAGTCATAAAATCAGGACTCCTGAGGAGCAAAAAAGGGACTTTTAATTTTATATGACTATTGTGAGCGGGACCCACCATAGGTGGTTGTTCATTAGTGGGTAAAATATTCCTATATTAATTTTATATTAAGAGTGGAACATTGTAAATAGAAAAATTTAATGATGGGAAATTTTGGTACCTGAATTATAAGGGTACCAAATTGTTCTAAAAGAGGGCGGATGCATGTGCTAAAAATAGAATTTATGAAGGGTATGATGGACAAATCACAGATTTAGGATTCTCCATATGTATGAGTATTAAATTCTTGCAATGGGATGGTTATAGGGGCAGGATGGACTTTTCACCAATTTAATTGTTTGATAAAAAAAAAAGGGAAATTATCTAAAGCAAACATAAGTTTCTCTATGCTTTTGAAGCTCTTAGAAACATTGAGGAGAGGAACGAGGTGCTCTGGGGAGCTTTTGAAAGGAAGATTTGTCTTCGTACAAGCTGGAATGGAGAGTTGAAGAGCATTTTAGAGGAGATTGTAACCGGAGGTAGCAGCAAGGTTGAAGGGAAGTAAGGGCTGAAACCGTTGGGAGTTGGGTGGTATCAATTTCAGCAAGGAAAAGGGGTTGTAGAAATCAAATCTTGGGTCAATCCTCAGCCAAATCAAGGTAAGCAACATTATAGAATGTTGTTTTTAGAAACTGTTAGATAGGGTTTCAGTTAGGAAAATTGGTTTTGTGTTTGTTCCAAAGGTTGAAGATGTTGAACAGTTTCTACTGTTCATCATTTGTGATTTGGGTATGTTTTAAGTTATTTTGGTGAGTATCAAACCAATTTAGAGGTAAATTTATTTTGTAGTTGTATTTTGATGTCTATGGATGTTGGGATGGCAGAGTGTAGCAGGATTTTTGGACCTAGGTTTCATTATTCGAAGGGTGAAGACGATGAACAGTGAAACTGTTCATTGTTTGTCGTTGGGTATGGAAAACCATAATAAAAATTGGGAAAAATTGTTCACTGGGGCTAACCGCTAACCCTTCAGAATTGTATGCTTGAGGATTCTATCACAATGACTTTGAGGTTTCTGAATGGCCATTCGAAGTTTCACAACTCTAATTTTAAGTTCCTAACCAAATGTAAACTTTTGTTAAGAAAACAGAGGAAACCAGAAATTTTATTGGTTGAGGAACTTGCATAGAAGTGCAGGAATATTAATTCTAGTTTTAATAGTGCATAGCAGGTGTTTATGAAGTAATAGGAAGGTAAGGAGTGAATTTTTCTACTAACTTATTTTGTAAACTTCCTTGCTATCAGGAGGTTTTAAAGTTTGAGTTGGAGTCATTTCTAGTGGAGTTGCTTCCACTTTATTTTGAGTAGCAACGTGAGGCTTTTGGAAGCATCTTTGAATGTGTTATTATCTATTTAGTTGTTATAAGTTATTGTTGAAAATTTCTCTTTTCATTGTAGGTGCTTAAGTTTATTTATTGCTGTTTTTGGCTCCTAAAGAAAGCCATTGAACTAAGTTCCTTGGAATCTAATTTTTGGACAACACAAGGTGAGTGATCTTCCTCCCTTGTAGTAGGTTATACCTATATGATGCATGTATTGAAATTTTTGGTGTATGCTTTTAGGAAATGATATCATGTTGTTATAGGAATGAATACTTTTGACCAGTCCATGTTATGTATAAGTTAAGGTAAGAGGTAAACTCATGGTTTTAATGTGGACATATGGGTGCAAATGTATTCATTACCTTAGGAACTGCTGTAGTTATTTTGTTGAATGCTTGAAGCTGACTTACAACAAAAAGGGGTTGGTAGACTATATTTTTGTCTTGTCTAAATAGGTTTATGCCAATTAAATGACTGTGTAAAATTAAGATACATGGACAGCAAGAAGAGGAATTTTACTTATGTAGTCAAGAAAAGGTTTTTGAACACCTATTTGATATGTTTTGATTGTAAATGGGTTGGATGATTTTGAGGTGAGGGAATTAAGCATCTACAAGCATATTATTATGACACTATGTAAGATTACAGGGGTTTACAAACAAAAATTTATCAAATGAAATTTTGAACTACTAAGTGTGTTGTAAGTCACTTGTAGTGGACTGCCAGGTAGGGTTATGGATAACAGTGAAGTATAATGAACATGTAGCAGGGCTTTGAACTCGTATATGAGCATGTGGTTATGAAATCTTGTTCTATGTAATTTATGAACTTCAATGTGATTGTGTGGTTGTGTTTCAAGTTTATGAAAGATTAAAGACTCATCAGGGAAGGTAGGCCATGAATTTATAAATCTAAGTAAAGGTATGGACCATTTGTTCAAGTGCAGTGATGACTCAATGTTCATGGCAAAAGAAAAAGTTTAAGGTTATGTATGGGCTGCCTTAACTAGGTGGACAGCAAGCAAAGTAGTAGTAAAGGTATGGACCATTTGTTCAAGTGCAGTGATGACTCAATGTTCATGGCAAAAGAAAAAGTTTAAGGTTATGTATGGGCTGCCTTAACTAGGTGGACAGCAAGCAAAGTAGTAGAAACTTCGATCATGTTTTAAGTATAATAAACCAGTTTTATGCAATGTAATTCGAGCAGGAAAAAAAAAGAATATAATTGTATTAGTGACATGAGTAAGGCGAGACACGGTAATAACCCATTGAGTCTAAGAAAGTAGGGCAAGACACGGTTAACCCATTGAGGCTGGATACAAGGACGAGACATGGAAAACCCATTGAGTCTAATAGGAAAGACAAGACATGAAAATCCGTTGAGTCAAAGGTTGAAGGTCGAGACATGGTAAACCCATTGAATCTAAATAAGGGGAACGAGACACGGTTTAATCCGTTGAGTTCGGGAATATTAAGAAAGACACGGGCATATCCTTGAGCTTAAGTACGAAATGTAAAAAGTAAAGATGGCACAAAATATGAGGAAACAATAGATGATATACACTCTTAAGAATGTAGGAAAAGCTAATATTAATGTTAAGCTGTATGTGGTTTAAGTTGCATATTGTGTTATGACATGAGTAATTATTTTACACAAGCTAATGTGTTTTATTATGCTATGTTGAGTGATATGTATGCTTGCCTGTATTTCCCTATCAAGATGGAATATCTGTTGGACTTTATGTTGTCATTGTTGGCAACTTGGCTGATGTGACAGTGTTTGTGAGCATATAGTTAAAGAAATCAGGAGAGAGAGTGTCAGTGTAGGAAAGATAGTGTCAGTGTAGGAGAGAGAGTGTCAGTGCAATGGCAAAGATGGAACAACCTCGCATGTGTGTTCTACAGTGTTCTACATGTGTTTCAGATGACTTACAATGAGTTAAATGAGATTTTACACTGATTTTGATGAGAGAGAGTGTCTGTGGACCCCACTGGTGATGTGGTCGAGTTTTTGATGATGCGACAGTGTTCTTGAAACTTTTCTGATCATGTTCATGTTTCTCATGTTTCTGGTGTTGTGGCATTGAAGAGAGAAATTCAAGAGAGAGAAAGAAGAGAGAGAATCAGAAGAGAGAGAAAGAGGAGAGAGAAAAAAATGTGAGTGGGACCCACAGGTGTGGTGGCAAGGTGACATGCCAACATGGCAGCCCACGGCACTTGGCATGCATGCACGCAAAGTTTCGGATCCAATTCCAAGGTTTGATAGAGTTATAACTTTGGGCCTATTTTTGGTGGGTCCCGCAGAAGATTCATGGAAATCCGACAATGGAAAGATGTAGAGCGTCGAGTTATCTTTCCAACGCAACTTGAATCGCTCAATTCCGACTTCGGATGAGGGAGATATCACGATTCTCGTTGAAACGGTCGAAAAATGGCAAAAATAGGAACTCTCGGTGAGTATATGTGTTACAGGGAAAATCGTATAGTTTTAACAATAGTTGAGGGACCTATTTGCAATTATAAGAAGTTAAAGATTAATGCTGTAATTATCATAAATGAGAAAAGAAACCGATTGGACGGCTGGATTAAAGCCACGTAGTCAAAATTCAGATCGGATGGCCTGAAAAAATGCGGGCTAAGGTGTGATGCGAAGATTCCGTCAAGATTCCATCGCGAGGCTTCTGGTTGGATGGAGGCAGTTTAAAAAGGTGGTTCGTGTTTCACGGAATCGGCGCCTTATTCGGTGTGGCGCGTTCATCGTGCGACGACGGAAGAGATTCCGATCCAGTCCTTCACGTGATCTCCGATTCTCGGAGGCTTGATTTATCCAGATCCAAGGACTCATATTCAATCCCGCCTTTTTGAAGCCAATCCAACGGTCTCTGATTTAGATTCCGCATCGAACCAATCGTAAAGCGACAACGCATAAGGCGGGCGGCGATTCAGTATTGCGCGGGTGTACGATAAGCCTCCGAAAGATTCCATTTTGAATTTTTGATTGGTCGAATTTCAAACCGCCATAATTTCTTCATCCGAGCTCCAAATCGATCCGTTCAAGTTGCAGTTTCCATATTTTTGGATGCTCTATCTATTGGTCACTGTTGGGAGTCGAACTAGTGCTGAGAAAAATCAAAAATAGGGTTTTAAAGCTTAACAAAGGGTTTTTCTAGGGTTTCGTGCCTGTGGGAGTGATGAATCACCAACTACCTCTTCTTTGTGCATCAATGGAGTGCTAAATCCTTATGAGAGGTCAGTAAACTTTTATTTTTATATTCATGGTGATTATGGGTTATGTGGAAGAGATTAGAAGCCTGTAAGCGAGGTGTGCTCTGTGAATTGATCTCTATCATCATTGAAGACTGTCAGAGAGTACCTGAGGGCTGTGTGAAGCTTCAGAGAGATTGTTGGCCATTCGAAAGCATTGTCTGTGAGATTCTCAATTCCTTATCTATTTATGCTTTCAATTTATTGTATGCTAGCGTAGGTGCAAATTGTTGAATACCTAGCTAGTGGGGGAAAATTGTAAGGCAAATTTATAAACCTAAAAAATTTGTTATTTGCTTCCCGTGGGTACGGGTTAAGCGTGGTGTGCAGCGTGTGCTGAACACTGGTACTTGATACCTGAATTCTTGGCACATGTGTGCCCTCCTAGTTTTATGTTGGGTAAATTGAGTGTATGTACTGCCTGCTGTGTAGACAGCAAAAAGAAGTGTATCGAGTATATACAGAGTCCGTTGGGCATTACTCCGTGGACTAGCCATCACACACTGTGTTGGTGAACCACGTATTTCCTGTGTTGTGGACTGTCTTTATTTTGCTATATATTTTGGAGTGCGTGGAATGGCTTGCATGATGGGTGTGCAAATCTGGTAGACCTGACCACTGAGTGGTAGCGAGGTAGATTTGCATACGCTTGTGTGTATGTAAAAGAATATATCTCCATCAGCTCTGGGCAGCAGTAAATAATCAAGAAAAAGTTTCAGACACTGATTCACCCCCCCTCTCAGTGTTTTATCAAGTTCATCAATATCATATCACTGAGCTTAGGCTCACTCCAATTGATTTAAATGTGCTACAGATGATGTACGCGAGGAGCAGGATGAGGAATGCAAGTAAAAGTCCAAATGGGAGTTTATCCCCCTTGGCAATGGTTTATTTTATTTTGTAGTATTTTGGGAATGTAAATAGTTAATCTTATGTGTTGGATGTGTTGTGTGGGCAATAGGCTTTTGATATGTATCGCCCACACCTTTATGTAAATGTTGGTATTCAGGACATGATATATTTTGGGAAAGAACTTTAGCCACTAGCCAATATTATAATTTTATATGTATGTCTTCTGCTGTTTATTATTTGATTTCAGAAGATGGTATGATGGATGTTAGGTATTTACAAAAGGAAAAAAAATTATACAAGTTTTTTTTTCCCTGTATTTTAAATGTATGTTGTGGGACCATGGATCCGATCCCGCTCCTAGAAGAGTTCTTACACCCCAATTCATATAGCTGTCACACCCCAATTCTGGACTAACCAGTAGTGTGATGAACCGTCATGAGCCTAGGGCTAAAGCTTTATCACTTTAGAAGTGGAAAGCGAATCGAACTCCTCTTTCGCCTGATTGGATCTCATGTTATAGTGACTCTAAGTGCATATGTATCAACTAGGTTGGCTAAGTAGATGAACCAACGGTTCAAACCAAGATCTTGTATTGGCCATGCCCATCCAATTAAATCAGACATATTCCACAAGCATAATTAGAGTAAATAAATAATAGCGGAAGTCTTTGTTACTAATGAACTGAGTATCTAACAGTGATAATAAATAATTAATTCTAATTATTCCCAAGTAACTCAAGACAAAAAATAATCAACTACATGTTCTGGTAATCAATAATAACTAAACTAATAAAAAATGCATTGATTGCACTCGCATGATAGATCATGCACCTCCTTCATTAGTTCTCCGTCCATTGCCGCTACCTGTCCAGACGTTGGGGCATTCACATAAACTTCAACAGTAGGACCCGCATTAACAACTAAAAATATTCTATGTCAAAAGGGTGAACACACATAATGGCTCAGTGAGCAAACAAAACAATGCATAAACATATGTATACATTCAATTCAATATCTTTGGTCTGATTTTTAAGTTTGTAATATGCTATAGAAAAGTTTGGCGGCCATCGCACCTCTATACACAGGTGTGTAAACCCACCCAATGGATTAAACATCATTGTCGTCCACATCCATCCCACCATGGAATAGAGATAAAACTAAAGAGTCCGGATCACACACCGCCAACAGTTCCCCTGATGCCTTACCCATAGCAACACGTAAGCCTCTAGCGAGGGCTTGTAAACTGGCCTCACAACTAACCAATCATAATGCCATCAAGTGTATCCAAGGCCTCACCCCAGCATCCCTCAATACGTCCATAGAGATAGAGCTAAGGCCCCCCGACAGAGTCAAAGACCACACGGTCTGAGACCACCTCCCCTGATGCCCTACGATGTAATAGTTCTGATAAGGTAATGGGGATACGATGATATCAGTGGGCAAGACTTGAGTAGAGATAGAGCTAAAGTCTGGTGACCAGGATGAATTACAGTGTCATGTCCTTCCCCTGATGCTCCACTCGCATCCAACATACTAACAACACACATACAATCACATGCCTATTCCTAGCATCATCATCATCATCATGTTATAAATAGACAGAAATAAATATGCATGAGTAGTAATAACAGGAATATTGGATGACATGTGAGATGTACATTATAAGCATACAATCATAGAATCAATCATGACATTGGACACAATTAAGTAAAACAGCTTGTCATTAACCAATTAGTTTAGGTCTTGTTCCCTCACCTGTTAACAATACTCAATCTCCTTCCAAGCCTTGTAACTTTCTTTGAATCACTTTAATAACCTAGAAGTTATATGAATTTAAGTTAGCCTTCATAAGTAATATGTTACAGTAGTCGAAATCAAAGCA
This sequence comes from Protea cynaroides, assembly GCA_028583415.1. Classification (NCBI taxonomy): domain Eukaryota; kingdom Viridiplantae; phylum Streptophyta; class Magnoliopsida; order Proteales; family Proteaceae; genus Protea; species Protea cynaroides. The sequence goes on from CM053267.1 coordinate 69,941,901, forward strand.
GATCACTGATAAGTGTCTGATAGGTCCTATGGTCTCATACTGTATCGACCTTACCTCGTACTATCAATACCCTATGGTCGCACTATATGTGACCACACCTACGACTATACGATTTCTGAATTCTTTTCTAATGGCTATAGTCGATACTCTGGTCATCCTATCATCGACCGTAGCTGCGACCATACGAGTTTAATGTGATTTTCTACTTCCAATACGGATTCCTCCTCTCGGATCATCAATGAGGTCTTCCCTAATGATCGTTCTAAGGCCATAATTCTTAGTTTTACTAAATAAATTACTCTAACCCATTCTACATGATCCCTTTGAGATTTTCTGAGAAAATCCAATAGTTAAATCTTTATATTGGGTTTGGTATTACAAATTACATTAGAAACTCCTACTCTTGGTGTTGTAAGGCTATAGAGACAAGGTTCATACCTTACTGGTTGTAGAGAGTCTGTAGAACTCTTTCTCTCAGCCTTCTTCTCAGTCTTCCTAGTCTTCTCTTCTTCTAGGGTTTGATAATATTTCAAAAGAGTGAAAAAGGGTTGATGAACGTCCTTTATATGGAGAGAAACTCTCCTCCATATAGAGTTCTCCAACAATAGGAAAGAGAACCCCCCTTAATTTGGAAAGTTTCTAAACTTGGAGTCTGATTTAGAGTCGCACGATTGGACATACGATCATAGAATCCACTAACCATTTGCTTGAAAACATCGACCGTACTGTTACTTACCAGTGGTCTTTGTTTCTCATTATATGGTTGACCATACCTATCCAGGTAGTCGACCATACACTTGATTTTAAGTGTATGTGGGTTGATTTACTTACCTGGTCTCGTGCTCCTTCTTCACAAGATCGGTCCACTTGATCCAACAATGATGAGAAGACCAGGCATGACACGGTTAAACCGGGTAAATGGAGTACGGGTCTTATACGAATGATAGATCGGATAGTCAGTCTGTGTACAAAAAATTATTGGAACGAACCCTAATTTAATTATACTAATTGTGTAAGCTTTCATCCAATTCAAGATAGTTTCCAAGGCTTGGAAGAGAATAAACACTACTCAACAGGTGAGGGACAAGACCTAAACTAATTGACTAATAACAAACTTCTTTGCCCTACTTTATTTTATTTTATTCTATTACCTATTGCCATATTTTGTTGTTTATGCATACAACATGTGTTATTACCTATTTTCTATTATTATTCATACATATTTTATTATTTCTTTATGTGGTGATGATGATAAGGGTAGGCATGTGTATGTGTGTGGTTGGTGTATTGAATGAGAAGAGATTAGAGCATCGAATCATTCATCACTTTAACATCGTCATATCGCTGTTACCTTAGCGAACTTAGTACGTCACTGGGTAGTAGGGGGAGTGATCATGGTGTGGGCCCTAGTCTAGCCAACAAACTCTAGCTCTATCTCTATGAGCCTATTTTGGGATGCTGGGGTAAGGCCTTGGATATTGTCACACCCCAATTCTGCACCAACCAGAATGGTATGATGAACTGTCAATAAACCAACGGTTCAACCAGGATCTTGAATAGGCTGTGTCTGTTTGCTTAAACCATACACATCCACAACCACAATCAGAGTAAATAAACAATAGCGGAAGTCTTTATACTAATGAACTGAGAGTCTAACAATGATAACATAAATAAATTATCCAATTATCTTCCATTGACTAAGACATAAAAAAATAAAATAAATTAATCAATTACATCGTCTGAATAAATCAAATATAAATCTAATCGAAGACGCATGAGTTACACTCGCATGACGAATCATGCGACTCCATCATAACTTCTGCATCCATCGCCGCAGGATGTCCGTACATAGGAGCATTCATATAGTCTTCTACAGTTGTACCTGCATCATTAACTAAAAAAAATATTCGACGTCAAAAGGGTGAGCACATATCACGGCTCAGTGAGCAAACAAAACAATGCAACAAACATATGCATGCATTCAATTCATATCTTTGGTCTGGTTCATAAGTTTGCAATGTGCAATAGAAAGGATAGGTGGCCGCCGCACCTCTATACACGAGTGTGTAAAGCCGCCCAATGGATCAAATACTATTGCCGTCCCACATGCACCCACCATGGAATAGGGATAGAGCTAAAGTGCTTAGGACCGCACCGCATCACACTTCCCCTGATGCACTACCCATACTAACACGTAACTCCCTATTGGCGAGGGCTTGCAAACTGGGCTTGCATACTGGGCTCGCAACTAACCAATCCTAATGTCTAACAATGTATCCAAGGCCTCACCCCAGCATCCCTCAATACGTCCATAGAGATAGAGCTAAGGCCCCCCGGCAGAGTCAAAGACTACATGGTCCGAGACCACCTCCCCTGATGCCCTACGACGTAATAGTTTTGCTAAAGTAATGGCGATACGACGATGTCAGTGGACAAGATGTAAGTAGAAATAGAGCTAGAGTCTGGTGACCAGGATGAACCATAGTATCACATCCTCCCCTTGATGCTCCACTCGCATCAAGTACACTAACCACACACATACATTCACATGCCTATTCTTAGCATCATCATCATCATCATGTTATAAATAAACGAAATTAAATATGCATGAACATTAATAGCAGAAATATTGGATGACATGTGAAATGCACAATACACGCATACAAGCATAGAATCATTCATGACATTAGACTCAATGAGTAAAAATAGTTTATTATTAGCCAATTAGTTTAGGTCTTGTTCCCTCACCTTTGATTGATCGTGGATCCTCGTCCAAGCTTTGTGAATCACTTTTAAATCACTGAAAAACATAATCAAGTTGATAGATTTTAATTAGAATTAATTTCCTTAAGTTTAGACTAACAGAAGCTGAGGGGTCGTAGGTGGGGTAGCACCTAGGATCTCAGTTTCTGCGACAACAGGGTGTAGGGTTGCAGGTGGGGTCGGACATACTTCGACCCTACGTACGACCACACCCTCCCTGGAACTTCCCGAGGGTATGTGGTCGAACATGTGGGTCTCGTGGGGTCGAATATCATGCGACCCTACGTGCGACCACATGTGTTATGGTCGGCCTTTCACTCTTAAGTCCATTCCTTCATGTTGGAATCCTTTGGCTTATCTTCATGGTCCTTCCTATGATTGTTCTATGGCTCAAAATTACAATTTTTACATACTATCCATTGTCCACAATGATTTTTATCCATGGATTCCCTTAGAATTTATCCATGGATAGATGATTTGGGTTTCTCCTAATCTTATCTTCTTCATAAACTATTCTAGGCTCTCAATTCATGTAGGAATTTTTGTTCAAACCTTGGGTTTACTAAGATTCAGAGGTTTCTATGAACTTTCCTCTTCCTTGGTCTTCTTCTTCAATTATCTTTCTCTTCTTTCTCTTCTCTCTCACACTTTCAATTGGAGTTCTAAAAGAATGAAAGAGGCTAAGGGACGTCCTATTTATAGAGGAAAATCCTCCATAATATGCCCTAATGAGTTTAGGAAAGAACTCCCTTCGGATTAGGAAGGTTTCCTAAATTCGGTTTCTGACTGTTTCCGTGGGGTAAAATGTAGGGTGCAGAATCCATCGACCCTACATATTTAAAACATCCGACCCCACGACCAAAAGTCATGGGTTGGACTCTTTTGAGGTGGGGTCGGTCATACCTGTTTAGGCATGCGACCACACATTCATATTTGACTGTTTTTGAGTTAAATTTCATACCTGGTCTTGTAGTTTCTTCACGCACTTGGTCCACTTGGATCGACCATGATAGGTAGACCTGGTACAAGGTGGTAAGACCGGTTAGTTCGATACAGGTCTTACAACTCCCCCCTTCTTATTAAAAATTGTCCTCGAAATTTGCACATACATTCCGAGTCGAAAATGTGAGGATATTGCTTCCGCATAACATTCTCTTCTTCCCATGTGATCTCTTCTATATCTCGGCTCCTCCAAGTGACCTTAACATAATAAATGTAACGGTTACGTAGACATTGAACCTTTCGACTGGTGATTTCAGTTGGTGCTATTTCGAATGTCAAATCATCAGTTAGATCTGGTGGATCCGCTGTCAAAACGTGTGTTGGATCTCTGACGTACTTCTTCAATAATGAGATATGAAATACATCATGCACACTTGACATAGATGGTGGTAGTGTTAACTGATAAACCAATTTTTCACGTTTAGCTAGAATCTCATATGGCCCGACATATCTCGGACTTAGCTTCCCTTTCTGTCCGAATCATTTTAAACCTCGCATAGGTGATACTTTCAAGAATACCTTATCACCTACGATAAATTCAAGGTCTCGACGTCGAGTATCTGCATACTGTTTCTGACGATTCTGAGCCGTTCTAACTCTTTCCTTAATAATGTCGACTACACGATAAGTCTCTTCAACAAATTCTGGTCCAACAATACTCCATTCACCAACTTCGTTCCAAAACAAAGGAGTTCGACATTTCCTACCATACAGTGCTTCATAGGGTAACATCTGTATAGTAGTCTGATAGCTGTTGTTATAGACGAACTCGATCAATGGTAGTTTCTCATCCCATGATCCTTTGAAATCAATAACACAGGCTCGAAGCATGTCTTCTATGATTTGAATGGTACGTTCTGACTGTCTGTCTGTCTGAGGATGGAATGCAGTACTAAATTTCAGCGTTGTTCCCATAGCCTTCTGTAATCCTTCCCAAAACTTTGAGGTAAAGCGTGAGTCTCTATCGGACACAATGCTTTCAGGTACTCTATGTAATCTGACAATATTATCCACATATAGCTTGACTAATCTCTCCAGGGTATACTGTGGTCGTATAGCTATAAAGCGAGCTGTCTTAGTCAGACGATCTACAATCACCCAGACCGCGTCAACTACTCGGGGAGTCAATGGTAACCCGGCGACGAAGTCCATAGTGATGCAGTCCCATTTCCATGTTGGTTTTGGCAGTAGCTGCAACAATCCTGTAGGTCTTTGCCGTTCAGGCTTTACCCTCTGACAATTTAGGCATTGAGACACGAATTGAGCTACATCTGCTTCCATTCCTCTCCACCAATATAATTTCTTCAAATCCTGATACATCTTTGTACTTCCAGGATGTACCAAATAAGCGGTGGTGTGAGCTTCCTTCATTAGTCTGTGTCTAATGTTCGAGTTTTCCATTTCAGGTACATATACTCTTCCTTTGTACTTCAGTACCTTTTCATCGTCCAAGGTGAACTCAGGATTAGTTCTACCTTTTTCGATGTCTTCTTGTACTGTTCTCAGATAAATGTTTGATTTAATAGCGGCTTTCACTTCATCAATTATATCAAGTACAATCTTCAATGTTGTGAACATATTTGAAAACAGATGAATAAACCCTTGGTTGGTTGATCCACCCGGTACATCTATCACAAACTACTCATTACCATGATTGAATACTTTTCCTGTAACACACATTGTTGCAGTTGTGTTAACCTCTCCTTGAGATTTTATCATTGCTTTTCTGCTTAGTGCATCAACAACTACATTAACCTTTCCTGGATGATACTGGATATCGCAATCATAATCCTTTAATAATTCCAGCCATCTTCTTTGTCTCATGTTCAACTCCTTCGGATTAAGAAGATAAGTGAGACTCTTATGATCTGATTTAATCTAAAATTTTTCTCCGTACAAATAATGTCTCCATATCTTGACAGCATGTACTACTGCCGCTAATTCTAAGTCATGAGTGTGATAGTTCTTTTCATGTGTCTTTAGTTGTCTTGAGGCATACGCAACTACTTGTTCCCCTTGCATAAGTACACATCTTAGTGTACAAGGTAAATGGTTGTCCTGGAATACGAATAGTCAAGATGGGAGCAGATATCAATCTAGCCTTCAATGTTTGGAAACTTTTCTCACATTTGTCGGTCCAAACAAACTTTTCTTTCTTCTTAGTCAAACTGGTGAGAGGTACGGTGATCCTGGAGTAATCTTCCACGAATCGTCGATAATACCCAGCTAGACCTAGGAAACTTCTAATTTCTGCAACACTCTTAAGTGCTTCCTACTTCACAATAGCTTCAATCTTGCTAGGATCCACTTTAATTCCTTCAGCGGATACAACATGACCTAAGAAAGCGACCTTATTTAGCCAAAACTCACACTTTGTAAATTTGGCGTTGAGCTTCTCTTTTCTTAGTCGTTACAGAGCGGCTCTTAGATTCATGACATGAGTTTCCTTGTCTTTGGAGTAGACCAATATATCATCAATAAACACAATGACTGACGTATCCAACATAACGTGGAATACCCGATTCATGAGTTCCATAAAAGTTGCGGGTGCGTTAGTCAATCCAAAAGACATGACTAAAAATTCATAATATTCGTATCTTGTTCTGAATGCTGTCTTTGGAATATCACATTCCTTAATCATCAACTAATGGTATCCTAACCGAAGATCAATCTTGGAGAACACCTTGACACCTTGCAACTGATCGAACAAGTCATCGATCCGAGGCAACGGGTATCGATTCTTGATTGTAAGCTTATTCAATTCCCGATAGTCTATACACAGTCGAACGCTATCGTCCTTCTTCTTTACAAACAATACTGGCGCTCCCCATGGTGATATGCTAGGTCTGATATAACCCTTGTCCAGTAATTTCTGTAACTGTACCTTTAATTCCTTCTGTTCAGTAGGTGCCATTCGATAGGGTGCTTTAGATACTGGCGCGGCTTCGGGTATCAGATCTATAACGAACTCTGTCGCTCGATCGGGTGGTAGTCCTGGTAGTTCCTCAGGAAATACATGTGGAAAGTCACGCACAACATCAATATCCTCCATTCGTGGTACTTCCTTGGTGAGATCAACCACAGATACTAGATATCAAACTCCTCCTTTCTCGAGGCATTTTTTAGTCTTTAATGCAAAAAGGATGAGTTTTTGTTTACGGGGAAGTTTGGTTCCCGCAAAACTAAACTCTGCTCCTTCCTTGTCTTTAAATGTCAGCTTCTTTTCTGCACATAATAGGTTTGTAGAATGCCGAGCTAACCAATCCATTCCTAAGATAACGTCAATGTCTGCCATTTCGAGTTGAATCAGGGTTGCATCCAAAATCTTCTCGTCGATAAGAACTGGACATGGTCCATAACCTTTTTCTAATTCCACTTCTAATCCCATAGGCGATCATACAAGCAATTTGTAGTCTAAAGATTTGAGGGGTAGATTTAACTCCTTTCCAAATGACACAGATATAAAAGAATGAGTAGCTCCAGAATCAAGGAGTACTCTAGCGGGTATGCCATTAATAGATACGATACCTGTGATTTGTTTTAATTTAGTCTACATGCTCACACAAGGTAATACAAAATGAAAGGTTCAGTTCATACCTGTGACCACATCAGGCAATGCGGTAGCATCCTCAGATGTAACTGCATCAACCTTTCCTTGCTGTAGCTGCTTCCTGGGCTTAGGACACTCCTTGGAATAATGTCCCACTTGATTGCAGTTATAGCATTTTACTCCTTCATTATTTTGCTTTAGTTGTTGTTGGGCTGTTGGAGTAGTCTTGGCTGCAGCATTAAAGCCTTGAGTACGGAAGGGTTTAAATATCTTTGTGTTCCCTCCGTTGTATAAAATTCTGTTAGGCCTTTTGATACCTCTATTCTGAGCAAAGTAGCTCTCCCTCTGGCTCGACTCTATCATTCGAGCAATCTGTACTGCTTCATTGTAAACTTTCTTTTCTAGTCCCAGAACATGTTCACGAATGCTTACCATAAGTCGCATGACGAACCTTCGGGTCTTAGTGTTTTCCTCTTGCATGCTAGAGGGTGCAAAGAAAAACAGCTCTTTATAACGCTGTTGGTATGCATCCACAGTCATCTGTCCCTGATATAAACTCAGGGACTCTCTCCATAACATCTCTGAAACTTCTAGGAAAGTATTTCTCAAAGAATGCCTCTTTAAAGATAGCCCAAGTCAATTGGGCGTGTTTTGTTAATAGATATGTCCGGGTAGACTTCCACCAGTGGTGTGCATTGGCCTTCAGCATAAATGTGGCGCACAACACTTTTTCTTCCTCATTAACTGTCATCATCATAAAATTACTTTCCATCTCGTCGATCCAATGAGCTGGCCACAAAGGATCTGCTGGCTTGCCATTATATTCTTTAGGTTTCATTTTCAGGAAGCGCTCGATTAGTCGAGAGTGGTCCAATTGATACTAAGCATTGGCCCCGTACATAGGTGGTTGATACTGGTAACTGCCTTGAGCTACCTCAGGGTTCTGTATTGGAGCTTGCACAACTGGCGTTTGAGTTACGTGGGGTACCGTGTTGCTTCCCCTTGGTACTGTGCTAGCTTGTTCGACTGGCATAGGTGTAGTATGTGTAGCTGGAAAAACCATTCCTATAGCAGCTTGCATATTGCCTTGCTCCTACTGTATTTGTTGCAGCTGTTGTGCCAGGTTCATTACTGCTATAGCCAAATCTGTAGGTGGGGCTGGTAAGTTTGTAGGATTTGCCTGGCCATTAGCTCCTGGCGGTGCCACATTCGGATTCTCTTATACTTCAGGAATTTCATGGCTAGTTTCCTCCACAGGTGGTGGTGGTGGAATTGGGTTACGACCAAGTCTGGTTACTCTTCGCCCAGCCATTTCCTGTTCTGGTGGTGGTAGTGTCTGAAAAAACAATCATAGAACATGTGAGGCAATCAATATAAGTCATTCTCAAGTCAAAATCCAACTAATCAATGTAAAATTCTAATTTTTCAAGTCATTCAGTGAAAATACTGAATTTTCCATCGTAGGGTCGATGGTAGGGTCGCTCTATGTTCGACCTCAGGGTATGCGACCTCACAAAACCCTGTCAGCTCACCGAGAGCCTAGGGTCGGTCATAAGGTCGGTATATGTCTAACCCTAGGTCCGACCACACAATGTTTGTCAGATCACCGAGAGCCTAGGGTCGATGGTAGCGTCGGTCGTAGGGTCGCACATTTTGTCGAATTCTACGACCGCACGACCCAAAATTAGGTTTTTAAACTAGATTCTGGAGTCATTTCTTACTCTTTCTTCTTTCCTCCAACTCAACTCGCTTCCCCTGAGTTGCTACAGTATCGATCTCTAGTGTTTGGTGATTATTTCTTCCATTCACAACTTCCTTTCCTCTATGCTCTCTACTGTTTCTCACTCTTAGGCTTTCAAAACTAGGTTTTTCTCCATTTACATTATTTTCTTCAAATTAAACTTTTTCTAACCATAAAAATTTTATTTTTATTAGGGGCTTTTGCTATTGGCCACCCAATGGATGAAAGCCCTCAAGAAAATTTGAGTTTCATCGGTTGGTTTTTGAGAAACTTGAAATTTTCCTCTTTTGACCTAATTTTTGGGATTTTTTCCAATTTGTTGAAATTTCTTTAAACTCGATCTTCCTAGTTTAAATTTCCAACTATATGAGCTTTGCAAGATGGTTTGAAACATATGTAAGTCCTCCTGCCCAGCTGTTTGGGTGAAAAGTGAGGCTTTTGGCCAAATCATGTCGTTATAATGTCAAAATTTTGAGTTTTTCACCATATCTAGTATCTTGTTTACTTTTCTATGTCTTTGCAGATAGCATGGCTCGTACTAAGGTTCCCAGAGCTCATGATCCCATTCGTTTCCACTCTAACAAGGCAGAGGCTCAGTATGCTTGTTATGAGCCTAAGAAGGGGGTCGCTGTGTAAACTTGGCTAGTCTAGCCTTGTTTAACGTAGAGGGTGCCTTCGGTGACATGGCTTGGCTTCCCGTGATCACATATGAGGCTTGTACCTGTCCTGCTTTGGTGAAGCAGTTCTATTGCAACCTCCAGGTAGTGGGTGATTGCAATGATACAGACAGGGGTAGGGAGCTCAGGATCACCAGCTATGTGAAAGGGGTGAAAGTTTCCTTTAACTGCCAGCAGTTGGCTGGTCTCCTGGGCATATTAAATGACGGCCTCTTGGTGTGCTGTGTTCCTAAGGAACCCCAGTTCCTAACCTTGATGATGCGTGTTAAGATTGATAACCAGCTTCTTAGAGGTGATTGCAGGGAGATGAAGGCAATCAACCTACGGCCAGAGCCTCGGGTGTACTGCAAGATCATTCAGCACAACCTGATTCCCCAGAGTGTGGCCATTATGATAGGATTTCTCAGTTGACCCAGTATGTCTTGTACTGCATCTGCACTAGGCAACCGGTCTGCCTTCCATACATTATTATCCGGAAGATGATCCGTGCTACGACGCTGGGTCATATAGGCAACCTACCATACGGACGTCTGATCACTACTCTGCTCATACGCTTACACGTCGACTTATTGGATGAGAGGATTCATGAGGATACTTTCTTTTCTGACCTGGACTAGGAGGCCATCTGCAGGATGGGGGTGCGAGATGTGTAGGTCAGTGACGATGAGAGGAACGCTCTGGTGCGTCCCCGTACCCGGGTAGAGATGGCGGGCCGCGGGGCTGCTGCGATGCGCGGCGACAATAGCAGAGTCCATGGGGGTGATGCTGAGGATGATGATCGTATGTATATGGATGAATCCATGGGGGTGATGCTGAGGATGATGATCGTATGTATATGGATGAAGGCATCATACCTCCTCCATCACCATCGCATTCTATTGGAGCTGGCCCATCTCGGGCTCCTTCACATGCAACTGGTCCTTCGCACCCACCATCTGATGATGTGATGGGGCTGCTGCGTGAGATTAGAGAGGCTCAGTGCGTGACTGATTGGAGAGTAGGAGAGCTTCAAGATGCCCGGTAGCGTCCGATCGATGGATGGCTGACCTGACAGCTAGTCTCCAGGTGACCCAGACTCAGGTAGCCTAGCTGACTAGAGTGTATGCTGAGGATTACGATAGAGATCGCGAGGCACCTCCTCCTTCAGCACCTCCAGCTCCATGATGCATATTTTTTTTGTTTTTTTCCTTGTACTACAGAGTAACTGTCTAGATTGTGGACCGTACTCTGATTTGGATATGTATATACATTGCTTTTTATTCGATGTGTATATGAAACTTGTTTCCCATCTTAATAGTGCATTATTCTCTTTCTTAATTTTGTCCCATACAACAAAGGTGCTTATAGTGTGTTATTATTACAGTTTTTAAATTTTATCTTAACTCAGTTCACAAACTTTTGTGGAAGTATATCGATTTAATAGACAGGGCCCGAGAGCTTTGATACCAAGTTGTCACACCCCAATTCTGCACCAACCAGAATGGTGTGATGAACCGTCAATAAACCAACGGTTCAACCAGGATCTCGAATAGGCTGTGTCCATTTGCTTAAACCATACACATCCACAACCATAATCAGAGTAAATAAACTATAGCGGAAGTCTTTATAGTAATGAACTAAGAGTCTAACAATGATAACATAAATAAATTATCCAATTATCTTCCATTGACTAAGACATAAAATGAAATAAAATAAATTAATCAATTACGTCGTCTGAATAAATCAAATATAAATCTAATCGAAGACGCAAGAGTTGCACTCGCATGACGAATCATGCGACTCCATCATAACTTCTACATCCATCGCCGCAGCATGTCCATACATAAGAACATTCATGTAGTCTTCTACAATTGTACCTGCATCATCAACTAAAAAAAATATTCGACGTCGAAAAGGTGAGCACACATCACGGATCAGTGAGCAAATAAAACAATGCAACAAACATATGCATGCATTCAATTCATATCCTTGGTCTGGTTCATAAGTTTGCAATGTGCAATAGAAAGGATAGGTGGCCTCCGCACCTCTATACACGAGTGTGTGAAGTCGCCCAATGGATTAAACACCATTGCCGTCCTACATGCACCCACCATGGAATAGGGATAGAGCTAAAGTGCTTAGGACCGCACCACATCATACTTCCCCTGATGCCCTACCCATACCAACAGGTAAGCCCCTATTGGCGAGGGCTTACAAACTGGGCTCGCAACTAACCAATCCTAATGTCAAACAGTGTATCCAAGGCCTCACCCAGCATCCCTCAATACGTCCGTAGAGATAGAGCTAAGGCCCCCCCGGCAGAGTCAGAGACTACACGGTCCGAGACCACCTCCCCTGATGCCCTACGACGTAATAGTTCTGCTAAAGTAATGACGATACGATGATGTCAATGGACAAGACTTGAGTAGAGATAGAGCTAGAGTCTGGTGACCAGGATGAACCATAGTGTCACGTCGTCCTAATGCTCCACTCGCATCAAGTACACTAACCATACACATACATTCACATGCCTATTCCTAGCATCTCATCATCATCATGTTATAAATAAACAAAATTAAATATGCATGAACATTAATAGCAGGAATATTGGATGACATGTGAAATGCACAATACATGCATACAAGCATAGAATCATTCATGGCATTGGACTCAATGAGTAAACACAGTTTATTATTAGCCAATTAGTTTAGGTCTTGTTCCCTCACCTTTGATTGATCGTGGATCTTCGTCCAAGCTTTATGAATCACTTTTAAATCACTGAAAAACCTAATCAAGTTGATAGATTTTAATTATAATTAATTCCCTTAAGTTTAGACTAACAGAAGCTAAGGGGTCGTAGGTGGGGTAGCACCTGGGGTCTCAGTTTCTGCGAAAACAGGGTGTAGGGTCGCGGGTGGGGTCGGACATACTTTGACCCTACGTGCGACCACACCCTCCCTGGAACTTCCCAAGGGCATGTGGTCGAACATGTGGGTCTCGTGGGGTCAAATATCATGCGACCCTACGTGCGACCACACGTGTTATGGTCGACCTTTCACTCTTAAGTCCATTCCTTCATGTTGGAATCATTTGACTTATCTTCATGGTCCTTCCTATGATTGTTCTATGGCTCAAAATTATAATTTTTACACACTATCCATTGTCCACAATTATTTTCTCCATGGATAGATGATTTGGGTTTCTCCTAATCCCATCTTCTTCGTAAACTATTCTAGGCTCTTAATTCATGTAGGGATTTAGGTTCATACTTTGGGTTTACTGAGATTCAAAGGTTTCTCTGAACTTTTCTCTTCCTTGGTCTTCTTCTTCAATTTTCCTTCTTTTCTCTCTCTCTCACTTTCAATTGGAGTTCTAAAAGAATGAAAGAGGCTAAGGGACGTCCTATTTATAGAGGAAAACCCTCCATAATATGCCCTAATGAGTTTAGGAAAGAACCCCCTTCGGATTAGGAAGGTTTCTTAAATTCGATTTCTGACTGTTTCTGTGGGGTCGAATGTAGGGTCGCAGAATCTGTCAACCCTACATATTTAAAACATCCGACCCCACGACCAAAAGTCATGGGTTAGACTCTTTTGAGGTGGGGTCGGTCATACCTGTTTAGGCATGCAACCACACACTCATCTTTGACTATTTTTGAGTTAAATTTCATACCTGGTCTTGTGGTTTCTTCACGCACTTGGTCCACTTGGCTTGACCATGATAGGTAGACCTGGTACAAGGTGGTAAGACTGGTTAGTTCGATACGGGTCTCACAGATATACTTTTGATGACATCTAGGATTGGTTAGTCACAAACCCAGTTTGTAAGCCCTCGCCAGTAGGGGCATATGTACTGGTATGGGATAGGGTATCAGGGGGGCATTAAAGGTGTGTAAGCTATCAGGTCCTAGCTCTATCTCTATCTTGTAGTGGGTGCTGTGGGACGACAACGGTGTATGATCCATTGGGCATGCTGACACTCTTGTGCATGGAGGTGTAGTGATCATTTATCCTTACCTTAATACATTGCAAACCTATACCAAACCAACGATATGAATTGGACATCATGCATATGTTTGCAACAATATTTTATTTCTAACAGAGCTCATGTTGGAGAGTGGACTCTCGCGTACGCTATTCTTTTAGTTTCTGATGATGCGGGTGTTACCGTCAAAGATTATACCAATGCGTCCACATATGGACATGTGGCGGCTATGGACGTGTAAGCTGTGGAGAACGAGCATGACTCATCATGAGAATATTTCTACTATATTTACATTTAGGGTTTTATTTTCGTATTTGACTTAGGGGATTTGTAATAGTTTGTTATTTTATGTTTTGGTACACTAGAGATAATTGGTTATTATTTATTTATCACTCTAGACTCTCAGTTTATTATTAATATAATTTATATTGTTTATTTATTTACTCTAATTATATGAAGTGTGTGGTTTGATGGCTGGTACGGTCCTATGTAATCCTGGCTTGAACCGTTGGTTCGTATGACAGTTCATTCACACTTCTAGTTTTATCATAATTGGATTGTAATAACTTAGTATTAGAGCTCTAAGGCTCTACCAATCAAACCAATATATATTAATCTGTGTCTATGAACTAAGATAGGGTAAATTAAAATCTTTAATACAAACACACTATAAGCACGATGTTGGTTGAAATAGAACTTACACATGATAATAATGCACATATGAAAGGTATAAATGTATCTAGATAACAAAAAGCAGGGTACGGTCCACAATCTGGATGGTTACCCTAAGAATATATGTCAAAAGTAGAAATGTCCTAAAATAAAGAGATCTATCACTGAGCTGGTGGGGGAGGGGATGTCTCTCGATTTCTCTCGTAGTCATCCTTATATATCCTCTAGAGCCAATCCGCCTACTCCGGGTAGTACGAAGGCTCTCAGCAAAGCTCGCCACTCACCCATTTATCATACGTAAGCATCTAAGATCTCTCATAAGTGCCACTCCATTATACGTTGAGACCCCTAAAATCAGAGAGGAGTGACAACATTGAATCTAGAAGGGGACGTGAAGGACCAACCTTAGATGTATGTTGTGGTGTAGGGGGAGGGATGTCATCTACATCCATATATATCCGATCCTCTCTACCCCCTGTTGCTGCCCCTGCTGCTGCCTTTGCTATGGCTGCCTCAGCCTCAGCTACGACTACTTAACCCAGAGGTCGCTCCAGTGCCTCCAACTCAGCATCATTGACGACTACCTCATGCAAGCCCATCTTGGTGATGGTGTCCCAGTATAGATCTATCATGACCGTCTCCTCATACATTCTCTCACTCTCCATGTTCACACAAAGGCAATTGAGAATGGTAGTGATCATGCGACCATAAGGCAGATTGCTCGTCTGATTAACCATCGTAGCTCAATGCATGGTATAAATGATAATATAGGGTAAGCATATAAGTTGCTTGGTGTAGGCACAATAAAGAACGTACTGAATGAGCTGAGATACCTCGTTGTAATGGCCATATATCTGGATAGGTGTATATAGTAGTATACAATGCATCGTTGACTTACCCTTATGATTATAGATGATGCACATACCTGATTTTAAAATTATTGTGCCTTGACAGGATACATTTTCAATTCAACCTGTCAATTTGAGTTTCAAATGTTGTTCCCTTAGAATTATTCCTAATTATACTAATCTAATCAACTTTCATGTTCGACAATATGAACAGAAATATGAACTGATAGAATAGCCTAAAGGTTTAATCATTTTGAATGTACACCTTTTCAATTTTATATTTGAGTTTATTGATATACCAAAATTTTTTCTCTAAATTTATTCCCGTTGTGCCTTAGCCAATGGCACCACAATCTCAAAAGAACCTATAAACCATAGGTCTAAAAACTGTGGAACCTTTACTTCTACTTATTAATATCACCTTGTAACCTAACCGCCCTTGGTTATCGGTTGGGTTACCATAGATTTACTCTTGATCCTTCAAATCTAGGTTCACTAGATAAAACAAATATTCGTTATCATATTGAATTCGAAATAAAGAAATGAATTGTTTTTGGATAAACATTATAATTCCTACATTTCCTGACCTCCGTTGATAAGATGGTTAGTTAATAAAGGAATTATGGGAGGAAAGATGATTAAATTCAAATTAATTTCTATAGCCAAGAAGTCTCAAATAAAGTAAGGAAGTATCTGCTTTTGAGATTGTTGGATAAATAGATTTGAGTCATGGTCTATAAAAGAGTGCATGAGCAATAAGTGAGAATTACCATGAACAACTAGTAAATAGTAGATAGCGCTCAAGTAGGGTTAAAAATGGCTATATTGGTATGAAGCTTGACAAGGTAAAAAATTTCTAAAAGCATACTTAAGCGTGGGTTCAAGGATGGAATCGAGAGTGGTGGCATTGATAGTACTCAGATTAGTACAATTACTGTTGAGTTATTCCCAATGTCGAGTGAGATGATTAAGTAAAGACCTGTAAGCACCCCATTTTTGCTACCCTCAGCATAAGTGAACCCATATGGTAGATTTTCGACTTTTAACCCAAATATTTGTGATTCTCTAGTGAACCCCACAGCAGAGTCATAGACTATTATCTACTTAGATGTATAGGTCGTGAAATTATCTTCAAAATGAGACCGGAATCATCAAATTCTGACATCAAACAAGGAAGATATCACAGTTTGAAAGTGCGAGGGCATTTATGTAATTACATATGATGCATGCATTATCATTTAAACTTCAAATCATCATATCTTTGTCATTTGATATCGGAATCGGATGATTCAAAGGACAATAATCCTTATTTTCAGTTCTCTTCAAAGTGGACGTGAAAAATCTGGGGCAAAGGTCACCGGTGGGCCCCATGCAAGCTTTCATGCAAAATTATTGATAGAACTTCAAAGCTTCATATCTTTGTCGTTCTACGTCGGACTCAGATGATTCCAAGACCATTATTTTTCATTTGTGGTGTTCTACAAAATGGACGTGAAAAATTCGGTACAGATGTCACGGAAGGGTCCCATGCAAAATTACACATGGAAATGGTCATTTAATCTATGAAAATTCATATTTTTGTCACCACACATCCAAATCAAGTGATTTCAGTTTCAATATGTTTTATTTTTAGTACTCTACAAAGTGGACATAAAGGATTGTCGGTAGAAGTCTCTGAAAGTTCCCATGCAGAATGGTTAGCCAAATTATCGATTATGGCCCTCCTAAACTTCAGAAATTCATAAGTTGACCATTTTATTTCCAAATGAGGTGATTTAAGTTTCAATATTCCTTATTTTTAGTGTTCTACAAAGTGAACGTATAAATTTGGAATAGGGGCTATCGAAAAATTTCATGTAGAATGGTGGCAGAAATAGACTATGAAATGATAAAAAAAATCAAATTTGGTCCAACAAGTTCAACCCAACTTAATCCAACTCAATCCGGCCTAGCTCAGACCAATCTGGACCAACTCATGTCGGCCCATATGCATGCATTTCTTTTATATATATTTATATAATGTATAATATATTATTGTATATATATATATATAGGAAAGAGAGGCAATGGGAAAGAGAGGGAGAAGGAAAAAAGGAAAGAGAGAGAGAAGAAAAATGAAAGAAGAGAAGGGTTTCTAGAAAAACGTGAAAAGAGAGAGGGAGAAGAAGAAAAGGAAGGAAGAGAGAAGGAAAGAAAAGGACAAAAGGAAAAAAAAGAAAGAAAAAAAGAAAAAAAAAACGTTTTCTAGAAAAGAAAACGTGAAAAGAGAGAGGGAGAAGAAGAAAAGGAAGGAAGAGAGAAAGAAAGAAAAGGAAAAAAAGGAAAAAAAAAGAAAAAAAATGTTTTCTCTGTTTTCTAGAAGAGAAAACGTGAAAAGAGAGAGGGAGAAGGAAAAATGAAAGAGAGAGGGAGAAGAAAAAAAAGAAAGAAGAGAAGAAGGAAAGAAGAAGAAAAGGAAGGAAGAGAGAGGAAAGCAGTTTTCTAAGAGAAGAAAGAGAGAGGCCGTGGGGTTTGAGAGGAAAAAAAAAAGAGAGAAGAGGGGAGAAAGAAAAAAATGTGAGGAGAGAGAGAAGGAGAAAGGGGATTTTTCTAAAAGAGGGTTTTCTAGCCAAGAGAGAAAAAAGAAAGAAAAGAGAGGAGGGAAGAAGAAAACGTGAGAGAGGGAGAAAGAGAGAAGAAGAAGAAGAGAAAAGAAAGAAAAGAGAAGAAGGAAAGAGAAAAAGAGAAGAGAGAAAGGAGCAGAGAAGAGGAGAATGAAGATTCAACATCAAAAAGCTTGATACGATCTCCAAAAATCCTACATCGAAGGTTTCGCTCCATTCGACCACAAGGTTGGTACCCTAAAACGAATTTAGAGGTCTTTAGAATACTTCAATGTCGATTTTGCTTGAAAAAAACTTATTTTCATTAAATCTCGATCAGGATTTGCCCTATCGCATGCATGTTGATGTTAGGATGCTCATGTCTAACATTTTTTATGTATGATGATTTGTTGAAACTATTCAATGATGAAGCTTTGAATGCTATATGATGATGTTTGATGTTTTTGACAAATTTTACAAAGTGGATTTTTAATTTGAAATTTTTAGATTTAGGATACAAATTTAGGACGTGCATTTCATGTGGTTTTTCTTAGATTTTAAAGCCCAAATTTTTATGGGATTCTCTCTGATATGTTAGAAGACTGCCCTAGAAATTTTATTCCATTTGAAATTGGAAAAGTCTATCAAAAAAATTCTTCTTTGGCGTTGCTGCCCTACTTGGATATAATGCAATATTTGAAAGTCTCTAGAAAAGGGCCTTATGGCCATAATCAGAAAAGCAACTTCATATGAATTTTTTAGATATGAAAGTTTTCAAAAAAAATGGCACTGGTTTCGGATTTTGTTGATTTTTTTTATTATTGATATTTATTTTTAAGTGCATAGTGCTCTGATTTTGAATCTGTTAGGATATATTGATTTGCATGATTGAAAATGATCTTTTTTACAAAGAGAATGTTCTGTTTTCACTTGTTTTTCTTAATGAAATTTTATATCTGACAGTTATCTACATGGACATATGTCTCAATTTAATTTTCATTTAGTATGGGATTTTATACGGAATTAATGGTGCAACTGGTCAAAAATTTAGAACAGACTTGACCAGTGCATGTATCCGGTCTTGGGGCATCCATTTGACCTGGTTTCATTCTCTGTTGGGATTCGACCCTTTCAGATGAAATATAGCATGTCAAGTCATCTTTCTATGAAAAAAAATAGAACTTGATTTGAGTTACAGAAGACATACTTATGATCATTTTTGTATAATGTGACAGAATCTGAAAACAGTTCATAGGTTGTCCAATATTTAAAACTTTGTGTCATAATTTTTGACATTTTTGAATCATTATTCATTTTAAATGCCTTCATAAAAGTTACAATATTTTCAAAGAACTTCTTGAACATTATTTTTTTGATAATTTTGGATTTTTCAGAAAGGTTTCATTAATGTCTCATTCACTGTAACATGCAATTGATTGCTTGAGTGATTTGGTGAATTCTACCATATTTGATTGCATACTTACTATATTTAGAATATCCACATGCCCTATTTGGATAAATGGTCATATTTAGAGTATTCACATGCTTTGTTTGGATTGTGCACATACCATATTTGCCATATCCATGTGTTGCTATATTTGGTAGAATAAAATGATTTTTACCATATTTAGCAAAATCTTGATAATTATCATTTTTAAGTCTTACTATGCTTAGAAAATAGCATATAAGATCTTACCTCTTTTTTGGTTGATTCATACCATATTTGCATTCTATGTTTGGTACTTACCATATTGATATATAGACGCATACATTAATTTCATACTATGTTAGGTCTTACCATGCTTAGAAAATAGCATATAAGATCTTACCTATATTTGAATAATTCACACCATATTTGCATTCTATATTTGGTGCTTGCCGTTTTGACATATAGATGCATATATTGATTTCTTGCCATATAGGTTCTTGCCTTATTTGCAATACATGCCATATTAGGAGATTTTTAACAATCTTGCTATATGTGTATTTCTCGCCATAAATGTATTATATGCCATGCTTAGATAGAATATTTATTTTTGGCAATAATTTAATTTATGCAATACCCTAGTTGAACTGCCATATGCACACTTCTAGAAGACAATCTAGGCGTGGGGACGTGCATTTAGGCACCCACATTCTTGGGAAAGGCATAATGGAAAATAATAAAAAAAAACCTTAATAAAGAAAGAGAATGCTCTGCCAGACCTTCCAAAATTAGAGCCTAGGATGAAAATGGTAGCTCAGGACGATTTCCACCCCTCTCTAAACCCTAAACCTAGAATAAGTTCTAAACCCTAAACCTAGAATAGGTTCTATATCCTAAACCTAGAATAGGTTCTCAATCCTTAACCTAAAACAGGTTATTTCCATCAGTCCGAACTACGCGGATTCTGATTCCCAAATTTGGCCATTTGGGAGAATCAGGCCATTTGGGAGAATCCCAAATTCGGATCCACACCTTAGTTTACTTGGACTATCCATATATCCACTAGGATATCCACCCATCAGCTTCGAACTATGCGGATTTTGATTCCTAGGGTAAACCCTAGGATACGTAGGCTATTTGGGAGAATCTCAAATTCGGATCCACACCTTAGTTCAATCGGACTATCCATAGATCCACTTGGATATCCACCCACCAACTTTGAACTTCACGGATTCTGATTCCTAGGGCAAACCCTAGGATATGTAGGCCATTTGAGATAATCTCAAATTCGGATCCACACCTTAATCCTTTAGACTATCCATAGATCCACTAGGATATCCACCCACATTCTGATCCAAATAAGGTTATCCACATTTTGACCCAAATAGGGTTATCCACATTCCAACCCAGAAAGGGTTATCCACATTTTGACCCAAATAGGGTTATCCACATTCAGACCCAGAAAGGGTTATCCATTCTTAGATCCACTAGGACTATCTATCAGTTCACATGGACTATCCAGATACTAACCCATAGGGTTTCTCATCTTTCCAAGTATAAACTTCAATTTGAACAATGAACTTAATCATGTACAAGCATAAATCATAACCATAAACTTTAATCACACCTGAACTACGATGATGAACCTGATTTTCGAAATAATTCTATGATACGTAGGCAATCTGATGGATACATATTCGGTTCAATATCAAACTATTTGGTTTGGTTCAGTTTAATAGATAGAGGCTAGCATAGGAAAGGTATATGAGACCAATTTCGATCGGACGATTTGGGTGCCTAATCCCTTCCCATAATCGTAACCTGACACTTACCCAATCTCTGATGGACCAGAAATCTAATCTAAGGGTCATGAGTCAATCGAAGTTTTACCTTAGGGTGAGATTTCACATTTCTAAGGTCCTAGACCTTAATCTAGGTGGCGACTTCCAAAAACAGAGATTACAATCTTTGTTCTCACAGTGGCGACTCCGCTAGGGATATAAACGTCAAACTCTTGAATAAAAACTTTCCTTGTGTGAATTTGATGCTAGCTCTTAGGATACTATATTTATGCTTGTATAATATTGTTTTGGGGAGAATGGGTTCAGTCACACATTCGTGCGAGTAGCCGAACCGGGGCCAATGCATATGGGGTAGCCTGCTAGCGAAACATACAACCTTGGCCTCTACTTTGTGAGATCACGATTGGCAAGCAGCCTCTAACGAGCGTTTCTTGGGTCCGCCTGGGAATGCGTTATGCTACTCCACGTCGCTTGATTCTTGCAACATAGTATATAAATGGATTAGGGGCCCATTATTCATCGTGCATTCGGTGATATGTTACCCCGTCCTTGTCATGGTGGCCTTTTCTGTCCTAACCTAGATTGTAGCCCAATGATTGTTATTTTTGGTTCATCCCTGAACTGACCTGGTAAAATCTGCTTAACCATGACATCCATGTTCGAGACGTCGAAATTCTGCCCGTTTTTTTGTCCTCGATTAGTCTACATGTTAGAATCAACACGATGAGCATCTTGAACTCTCACCCATTGGGAGTACGAGGTATGTACACAACTGTTCCACGTCATAGTGGACGATAACTATACACCCTCCATTAAGAAAGTTCGATGTGTCGAACCTCTCATTGTTAACACGTCGATTTCAAAAAAAAAAGAGCAGAAATCCCTGTCAAGACATAGATACCATGGTCAAGAAGAAATTTACTAGTTTGTTCCTCCATGAACCACTTTTGCTAACCATCCCTATTAAGGATAACGGATTAATATATCCATTTAACTTTCATTAAATTAGGTAACCCAAGTGGCCAGACCTTGGTACCACTGATTATCCATTTTTTGGAATCATGAGGTCCCAAGACCGAACACATGGCTTAACCAAATTCAACTAAATTGACTCGGATAATGTTTACCCAATCGCCCTTATGAGGGAACTAACTTTGTTTGGTTAAGTCATCTTTGATTGTGCATGTGACTTCATCCATTCCTCTAGATGTCTAAAATCTTGATATTTCTCCATTGAGTTTCAATGCCTTTGGAAAAGAGAATCAATCTACAACCATATCCACCCTTTTAGGGTGAGAGGCCCCTACAACTAGGGAATTGTTTTGATTTCCCACTTTGAGATCCATCCATGTTATCTTTCTAAATGAATAAATGGAAGTCATGAATCTAGATTTTTATTGAACATCAAATCTTATAAGAAAGAAGGCAACCAGATTTGGGAACACAATCAATAACTCAGCCAATCTGGTCCAATAGAGCATTCAGTTTAGGCAGCGACAAGCACTTATACCTGAAAAAGTTTACAATATTCCCGTACAGTTAGTCCTTGGGCTTACTCAAATATCATATTCACTTCATCTCATAATTAAGGAGAGTTTTAGTCCCTAGGAAAATCCAATCACTGTTCTCAATGTACCTCAGAATTAAAAAAAGATTCAGCCCCTAGGCAAATCCAATCATAGTTCTCGATTCATCTCTGAATTAAGGAAAGATTCAGTCCCTAGGCAAATCCAACACTATTCTCAATATACCTTAGAATTAAGGAAAGATTCAGTCCCTAGGCAAATCCAATCATAGTTCTCGATTCATCTCTGAATTAAGGAAAGATTAAACCCCTAGGAAAATCCAATCACTGTTCTCAATTCATCTCAGAATTAAGGAGAGATTCAGTCTCTAGGCAAATCAAATCACCATTCTCCATTTACCTCTGAAATAAGAAGAGATTCAGCCCCTAGGCAAATCCAATCACTGTTCTCAATGTACCTCAGAATTAAGGAAAGATTCAGCCCCTAGGTAAATCTAATCATAGTTCTCGATTCATCTCTGAATTAAGGAAAGATTTAGTCCTCCCTAGGTAAATCTAATCACTGTTCTCAATTCATCTCAGAATTAAAGAGAGATATAGTCCCTAGGCAAATCAAATCACCATTCTCCATTCACCTATTAATTAAGGAGAATTTCAGTCCCTAGGCAAATCCAATCACCGTTCTCAATTCACCTCTGACTTAAGGAGAGATTTAGCCACTTGGTAAGTCCAATCACCCTTCTTGATTCACCTTTGAATTAAGAAAAGATTCAGCCCCTAGGCAGGTTCAATCATCATTTCGGTTCATCCAGAATTAAGGAAAGATTCAGCCCCTAGGTAGATTCAATCACATCCAGTTCATCTCAGAATCAAAGAAATATTCAGCCCCAGATTCAATCACCATTTCTGGTTCATCTCAGAACTGAGGAAAGGTTTAACCCTTAGGCAGGTTCAATCATCACCTCCCACATCACTTTAGAGTGGAGGAGACATTCGGCCCCTAGGCTTTTTCACCCTTCACCTTCTGTTTAGGTTCCGGTTCATGTTGGAACTTAGAAGAGTTCCATTCATCTGAATTCAATTAGCTACTAGGCTTATCCAACCATCAACTTTGGTTAGGGTTCTGATTCATGTTGGAATTAAGAAAAGTTCCATTCATTTGAATTTAATTAGCCCCTAGGCTTATCCAACCATCAACTTTGGTTAGGGTTCTGATTCATGTTGGAACTAAGAAGAGTTCCATTCATCTGAATTCATTTAGCCATTAGGCCTGTCCAACCATCAACTTTGGTTTAGGTTCTGATTCATGTTGAAATTAAGAAGAGTCCCATCATCTGAATTCATTTAGTCACTAGGCTTATCCAACCATCAACTGTGGTTCAAGTTCTGATTCATGTTGGAACTAAGAAGAGTTCCATTCATTTGAATTTAATTAGCCCCTAGGTTTATCCAACCGTCAACTCCAGTTTAGGTTCCAATTCATGTTAGAACTAAGAAAGGTTCCATTCATATGAACTCAATGTGAGCATGAGTTAACCTCTAGGCCTGTTCAACCATTACCTCTGGTCCATGTTCCATTTCATGAAGGAATCGAAGAGAATTTTAGTTATTTCAACTCAAGCAATCCTTGCCTCTAGCAATTAAAGCCTAGTCCATGACAGTCAATCTTGATCTCTATCATTCAGAGACCAATTTAAAGTCAATCTTGATCTCTATCAATTAGAGACCAGTTTAAAGTCAACCTTGTCTCTATTAATCGGAGATCAATTCAAAATCCACCTCTGGCTCTATCAATTAGAGCCCGATCCGTGTCTATCATAGCCCAGTGCTACAAGTTAGGATCGCTTGTTAGGAATGGTGAATGAGAAGCATTCCCCAATGCTTGTCGATAAGATTAATTCTAGATTCTGGAGTCATCAGAAACCATGAACCTTTAGCTATAATAGTGCTATCCCATCATGGGCATTTTTGCCCCATTGGCCAAGGAAATGCCAGAATCCAAAGAGTTGCCCTCATATTTCTCATTATTCAAAGAGAAGGAATGGAATTTTTTCGAGTAGTAGGGTAGACCAAAGATGAGATCCGATATGCCCCAGGCTAGGATAAGAACCAGAATCACTACTAGGGAATGATCCAATGATGAAACCCTTAACCCATAAACTGGGGCATGAACCAGATTGAACTTGGACCCAAATTGAGTGCGGTCCAATGAGGAAAGCCAATGATCCCTAAATTGGGGCATGAACTGGATTGACCTTGGGCTTGAATTGGGTATGTTTCAATGAGGAAAGCCCTTAAGCCTTAAGTGGGGCATGAATCGGATTGACCTTGGATCTGAATTGGGTATGGTTCAATGAGGAAAGCCCTTGAGCCCTAAGTTGGGCATGAACCGGATTGACCTTGGGCCTGAATTGGGTATGGTTTAATGAGGAAAGCCCTTGAGCCCTAAGTTGGGCATGAACTAGATTGAACTTGGACCCAAATTGAGTGTGGTCCAATGAGGAAAGCCATTATGCCTAAACTGGGGCATGAACCAAATTGACCTTAGACCCAAATTGAGAGTGGTCTAATGAAGAAATCCATTGAACCCTCCAAGCCGAGGCATAAACTAGTCTAGTCTTGGACTTCAAAATGGTGTAGTGTAATGGCGATACCCCTTGATCCCTAAGTTGGGGCACAAACTAGAATGACTTTGAACTCAACTAGAAGTGGTCCATTGATGAATCCATTGAACCCCAAACTAGGGCATGAACCAAAGTAACCTTGAGCTTAAAAAGCAATAGTCCGGTTATGAATGGATCCCAAACTGAAAAAAAAGAAAAAAAAAAAGGGTAAGAATTGTATGAAACCCTAAAAGGTAGGCATCTTGCACCTATTGATAAAGGAGCATGATGAGTCATGTTGTTAGAGGTCTGAAGGAAGATTTATTCCCATAATGACTGAAGGTGGTCGTCGAAGGCGTTATGACCAACTGGAGCCGCTTGGACGAACTAGTTGTTTCAACTTTCTATTATCGGTATTCGATAGTCATCCATGTCTAGGTCCAAGATTGATATGCTTGTTGACAAGTCCAGTCCAATCCGTCCTGTAAGTAAAGAAAATCACCCCGTTTGGAATTTCAAACTCTGTGCTTTATCTCTTCCATACATTTCCTCCCAGTTTCAGACCTCCTCCTATTCTACGTGCACAGTCAATTCTGGCTCTGAAGATGATTGAAACGATGAGCAGTCTCTTGAACTTTTACGCCACCCGGCCTCTTAAGAAAGAAAGGTCCAACCCGTCTGGGAAAGCTTTAAATGATCAATCGGGAGACACAAGAGTACTCTCAAGAAACATATGTTGGAGAAGCTGTCATTTGTTCTACCTATGAAAAGATTCTAAGGAAAGCATTAAATAGTAACAGATCAAATCAACAGGTCAGCCAATTAGTACAAATTAGTGGAGGACAGATGTGCCACCAAAATGATAGAAATTTCAAAGTTCTTACAAAGTACATCATCTGCAAGCAAGAGATACATGATGAATGATCAATCTCAAAATCAAAGAATGAGGTCATAAGAATACCAAAAAAAAAAAAAAAAAAAAAAAAAAGAAAGAGAAAATTTAAGTCTATATTTTATCTACATCAATAATGGGAGGTAGTCACATCAGACAGAAGGTGATGATTAACTTCCAGAGGACAGCATACGAATTTACCATTCAGATAAAATCAGATACTAGATGAGCAGTCACAAATGTTCATAAAGTTTACAGAAGATCAGAGTATTAACTGGGGCAAAGATGTTCTATCTGATTGGAAATGTTTGGAAGAAGAAGATTCAAATCCAATATTGAAAGTCATGATTCAAGTTTGGATCAAGCGAAGCACTGCATTATATGGCCTCCACATCCAAAAAAAAAAAAAAAATGAAAAAAGAAAAGAGGAAGAAAAAAAGAAAAGAAAATAGTAAGAAGTTGAATGGCATTGGAGCTCGATAGTAAGCCAATTGTCCCTCTCACTTCAAGAGGATGGTAGTTCCAATCAAAGCTTGATATCAAGTTCGATTGTTCGTCGAGATTCACAGCATGTTGGACTGGATTTTTGATTTTGGCCAATTACATCCCGCCTTTATAGGAGATGATCTCATCACTTCTTCATCATCAGAGAAAGGTTTCTCATCGACATTAGACTCCCTCTCCCGTCTATCAATCTAACGGCCTTCCAAGGAGTCTCTATCACAAGCCCTTCTTTTGATTATCAGTTTTTATGTTATTGTATCTCGTGATCATGTCATCATTTTATGTACAAATTTATGAATCTGGCTGGAACTCTCATCTGTCGTTCATTACATCCGACGGCTTTCCAAGGTTCCTATAAGCCCTTCATTTCTCAAGCCAATAAAATGAGTTCTTCTCGGTAAGATAAATCCATTCTACATAAACAACCAAACACTCTCCCAATGGTAGACCCATGTGGACAGTTTCACATTAGTCCTCTCGGACCTTCAACATCAATACTTGTTAACAAACTTAAAGGTTTCAGACCCATATATGATCGTGACTGATTCGACATCTCGATGTAGCTTGTTGAGACACGTATTCCATCTGAACATCTACAAGAAAGGAAAATATAATTCGGCACCATTTTTAATTTTGATGTGAGACTACATTTTCCTAAGGTCGCTTTTAGTGATGATTCAAATAGCTGCCTGCCTATCTATGCGTGTAGGTGTCAACTTAAGCAGTGGGGCCAGGCTATCCATTTGTTATGAAAGTCATGCTGTTCGGACTTCCCCTAAGGGTTTCAGACCTTTGGATATGACCATAATTTTGGCAATATCCTCACCATATTAGGACTCTTTATTCAACCCAAGATGGGGTTTGTAAAAAAAAAAAAAATGGAATAAAAGAAACCTCAGCAAGGAAAAGCAACCCAAGAAACCTCAATGGGAAACCCATAATACCTCAGTGGGAATAGACGACCTGATGCAACCCTAAAGCATTGTCCTCATTTTCCCTTCATTAAAAAATTCAATGGTTCATGTAGACAAGTGTCATACCCAGTCTACCCTCCATAAGGAAAGGAACCCATCTTGCTCTCCAGTGAATCATACTCAGAGGATTTGAACAAATCATCGTCTGTTTGCCTTTTGGGCTCCATAGCATTGCCTTTCAATAGAATTCTATCTTCAAATCCTTTTGTCACATTAGGGAGAGAGCACATTCTCATGGCCTGGTTACGGATGTAGCCATGTTCATCAAATCATCAGCTCCCTCATTTTTTTCAAGATTCAAAAAGGGTTTATCTAAGAAGTCACTTTCTACAATCAATCTATCAATCTTTCCTTGACCTTGGAAGCATGGTCAAATTCTTGACGCAATCCAGATTCAACATAGTTCTAACTCTGTTAGATTGCTTGTTTCCTTCTATCTTGCCCCTAGCACACTATAGTAGCGGTCTGTCACAACATGCAGACACTGGAGCATAGATATACCCTATGTAGAGGAATTGAACTTGATCATGAGCATTACATCTAGGATTCATTGTCTAGTCTGAAGTCATTGACTTCCCTAGTCAATAGAAGTAGGTCCGTCCAAGTTGGTTTTTTTTTGCCAATTTCTCAGTTCTCCCAATCCTGTTGATGAAGAAAATCCAATGTAGTCGCTCACCTGTTAGGATTTGGTCATCAAATTCTCTGAAGGAACACTTTGAATCCTTTGCTCCTCGTGCCTACTTTAGGGCCATGGTTCATTCATCTTTTAAAATTGGCACAACAATGTTGCAAAACCCTGAGCTTTTCATGAGCCTAGATCAAGAGCCAAACCCATGTCACATTTCATCGCCGCTTGGCTGTTCTACCAATTTGGTCTACCATAGTGCACAGTCAAGGAACTTAGTTGATCGGATGCCCATCGACAGTTTAACATCAAGGTCAATCAATAAAATCACTTTGGATAGAGACTATCAAGCTCCCCTCATTCTTGTCCAAAATCCTCGCTAGAGTTTCTTTCAATCCAAAATCCAACAACACTAATGTTAGCTGAAGAAAATCATCACTTTCAAATTACATGGAATCCTTCCAAGGGAGCAACCAAGACTATCATACTGAAATTGAGTCAAATCTGCAGTACCAGGTCATAAATGACAAATTTCAAATCTAAGTATCATGCCAGCAAAGTCCATGATACCATTTTCATTGATGCCATGTTTTATGCCTTCACTAATAAAGCAGGGGCAAAAACCTTGGAAAACTGCCAAGGAATTCACCATCATTTCACATATGTCCAGCACTCTATAGGTTCAAAGTTAAGAGACTTCCAAGATGGGTTTGATTTCAACCCTAAAGGTTCAAAGTCAACAAAGACTTCCTGTGGGGGTCACTTTCGAGCATCCTAAAGGTTCATAGCAACAAAGCTACTTAAGAGGATATTCTAGTTTCCATTCTCGAAGGTTCATAGAGATAGAGCTTCCAAGAAGGATATTATAATTTTCATTCCTGAAGGTCTAAAGCTGGTAGGAATTTCAAAGATGAGTCATTCAGTATCACCCTATAAGTGACCTTCTGAGATCTTGCTTATTTCAGAATCAATAGCAAATTCCTCACCCTAAAAGTGACCTTCTGAGTTTTTGCTTATTTCATAATCAAATGTAGAGCCCAAGCTCATCCAAAGATCAAATCAATCTCAGCCTATAAGTGAATCAAATGCAGAGCCCTAGCTTATCCAAAGTTCAAATCAATCTTAGCCTATTAATGAATCAAATGTAGAGTCCTAGCTCATCCAAAGTTCAAATCAGTCTCAGTCTATTAATGAATCAAATATAGAGCCCTAGCTCATCCAAAGTTCAAATCAATCTCAGCCTATAAGAGAATGCAGAGCCCTAGCTCATCCAAAGTTCAAATCAATCTCAGCCTATTAGTGAATCAAATGTAAAGCCCTAGCTCATTCGAAGATCAAGTCAATCTCAGCCTATAAGTGAATCAAATGCAGAGCCCTAGCTTATTCAGAAAATCAATCTCAGAATCTCAATCAAAAGAGCCTCAATTCAATCAAAGAAAAGACAGCAAGTCCTCCATCCAAACAAATCAAAGCCGAGCTCAAGCTCATGCAACCAGTCTTGTATTCACAGCCTAGCTCCATACCAAAAGAGGTTCCAAGCCTATAAACCAGTCTTGTATTCATAGCCTAGCTCCATACAAGAAAAGACTTATCAGCCTACAAATGGATCGAGCCGGGTTCAAGCTCGCACGTACCCTGCATCATGAGTCCCACCTCAGCAAGAAGAGGTTCCCAGTCTACAAATGAGCCTTGTATTCACAGCCTAGCTTCGTACAAGAAGAGGTTTATCAGCCTACAAATGGATCAAGTCGGGTTCAAGCCCGCACATACCTTGCATCATGAGTCCCACCTCAGCAAGAAGAGGTTCCCAGCCTACAAATGAGCCTTGTATTCACAGCCTAGCTTCATAGAAGAAGAACAATAATCAATTTTCCAAGAAGAACAAACCTTCTTGCCAGTCGAACTACGTTCTGGGCTTGATTTCTAGGACACCCTTAGAATACATAGGTAGTTTAGGACAAATTACCCTAAGTGCAGCCCAATATGCAAACTCACTCATATAAAAAAATGTGGTTCTTTGTCTTTAGCCTTCAATTGGTAACAATCTCGGCTAAAGAAGTGCATCTGTAAGCACCCCATTTTTGCTACCCTCAGCATAAGTGAACCCATATGGCAGGTTTTCAGCTTTTAACCCAAAGATTTGTGATTCTTTAATGAACCCCACATCAGGGGGTCATAGGCTATTACCTACATAGATGTATAGGTCATGAAATTATTTTCAAAATGAGACTGTAATCATCAAATTCTGACATCAAACAATGAAGATATTACAGTTTGAAAGTGCGAGGGCATTTACATAATTATCGTATGATGCATGCATTATCATTTAAACTTCAAATCATCATATCTTGGTCATTTGATATCGGAATCGGATGATTCAAATGCCAATATTCCTTATTTTCAGTCCTCTTCAAAGTGGACGTGAAAAATTCCCAGGCAAAGGTTACCGGTGGGTCCCATGCAAGCTTTCATGCAAAATTATCAATAGAACTTCAAAGCTTCATATCTTTGCCGTTCTACGTCGGATTCAGATGATTCCAAGGCTATTATTCTTCATTTTTGGTGTTCTACAAAGTGGACATGAAAAATTCAGTACAAAAATCCTCGAAGGGTTCCATGCAAAATTACATATGAAAATGGTCATTTAATCTTTAAAAATTAATATTTTGGTCACCCCACATCCAAATCAGGTGATTTCAGTTTCAATATGTTCTATTTTTAGTACTCTACAAAGTGGACATAAAGGATTGCCGGTAGAAGTCTCTGAATGATCTCATGCAGAATGGTTAGCCAAATTATCGATAATTGACCTGCTTAAACTTCAAAAATTCATAAGTTGACCATTTTATTTCCAAATGAGGTGATTCAAGTTCTAATATTCCTCATTTTTAGTGTTCTACAATGTGAACGTAGAAAATTTGGAATATGGGCTATCAAAAAATTTCATGTAGAATGGTGGCAGAAATGGACTATGAAATGATAGAAAAAAGTAAAATTTGGTCCAAACCAGTTCAATCTAACTTAATCCAACTCAGTACGGTCCAACTCAGACCAATCCGGACCAACTCATGTCGGCCCATATGCATGCATTTCTCTTATATATATATATATATATATATATATATATATATATATATATATATATATATATATATATATATATATATATATATAGGAAAGAGAGGCCGTGAGGAGAGACTTAGAGAAGAAGAGAAAGGGAGAAGGAAAAAGGAAAGAGAGGCCATGAGGGGAGATTAGGAAAGAGAGGCCATGGGAAATAGAGAGGGAGAAGGAAAAAAGGAAAGAGAGAGGGAGAAGAAAAAATAAAAGAAGAAAAGGGTTTCTAGAAAAACATAAAAAGAGAGAGGGAGAAGAAGAAAAGGAAGGAAGAGAGAAGAAGAAAAAGAAGGAAAGAAAAGAAAAAAAGGAAAAAAAGAAAGAAAAAAAAGAAAAAAAAATGTTTTCTAGATGAGAAAACATGAAAAGAGAGAGGGAGAAGAAGAAAAAGATGGAAGAGAAGGAAAGAAAAGGAAAAAAGGAAAAAATAAAGAGAAAAAAAGAAAAAAATGTTTTCTAAAAGAGAAAACGTGAAAAGAGAGGGAGAAGAAGAAAAGGAAGGAAAAGAGAAGGAAAGAAAAGGGAAAAAAAAGGAAAAAAACATTTTCTAGAAGAGAAAACGTGAAAAGAGAGAGGGAGAAGGAAAAAAGGAAAGAGAGAGGGAGAAGAAAAAAAGGAAAGAAGAGAAGAAGAAAAAAAGAAGAAAAGGAAGGAAGAGAGAGAGGAAGAAAAAGGAGTTTTCTAAGAGAAGAAAGAGAGAGGCCGTAGGGTTTAAGGAGAGGAAAAAAAAAAAAAAGAGAAGAGGGGAGGCATCTCATGTGATTTTTCTTATATTTTGAAGCCCAAATTTTTATGGTATTCTCTCTGATATATTAGAAGACTGTCTTAGAAATTTCGTTCCATTTCGAATTAGGAAAATCTATCAAAAAAAATTTTCTTTGGTATTGTTGCCCTATGCGGATATAATACAATCCCCTATCAGAAAGTCTCTAGAAAAGGGTCTTATGACCATAATCAAAAAAGAAATTTCATATGAATTTTTTAGACATGGAAGTCTTCTAAAGAATGACACTGGTTTCGGATTTTTTTGATATTCTATTGAATTGATATTTATTTTTAAGTGCATAGTGCTCTGATTTTGAATCTGTTAGGATATACTGATTTGCATGATTGAAAATGATCTTTTTTACAAACAGAATGTTCTGTTTTCACTTGTTTTTCCTAATGAAATTTTAAATCTAACAGTTCTCTACATGTACATATGTTTGGATTTAATTTTCACTAACTATGAGATTTTATACGGAATTTATGGTGCAGCTGGTCAAAAATCTGGAACAGACTTGACTAGTGCACATATCCGGTCTTGACATCCATTTGACCTAGTTTCGTTCTCTGTTGGGATTAGACCCTTTTAGATGAAATATAGCATGTCAAGTTATCTTTCTATGGAAAAAAATAGAGCTTGATTTGAGTTATAGAAGACCTATGTATGGTCATTTTGGTGTAATGTAATAAAATCTGAAAACAATTCATAGTTTGTCTAATATTTGAAACTTTGTGTCACAATTTTTGACATTTTTGAGTCATTATTCATTCCAAATGTCTTCATAAAAGTTACAATATTTTCAAAGAACTTCTTGAACATTGTTTTTTGATAATTTTGGATTTTTCAT
This sequence comes from Protea cynaroides, assembly GCA_028583415.1. Lineage (NCBI taxonomy): Eukaryota > Viridiplantae > Streptophyta > Magnoliopsida > Proteales > Proteaceae > Protea > Protea cynaroides. The sequence continues at coordinate 69,974,780 of CM053267.1, forward strand.
AAAGGTTTCATTGGTGTCTCATTCACTGTAACATGCAATTGATTGCTTGAGTGATTTGGTGAATTCCATCATATTTGATTGCATACTTTCTATATTTAGAATATTCACATACCATATTTGGATAAATAACCATATTTAGAGCACTCACATGCTTTGTTTAGATTGTGCACATATCATATTTTTCATATCCATGTGTTGCTATATTTGGTAGAATAAAATGATTTTTACCATATTTAGCAAAATTTTGATAATTAACATTTTTAAGCCTTACTATGCTTAGAAAATAGCATATAAGATCTTACCTCTTTTTTGGTTGATTCATACCATATTTGCATTCTATGTTTGGTACTTACCATATTGATCTATAAATGCATACATTAATGTCTTACCATGTTAGGTCTTACCATGCTTAGAAAATAGCATATAAGATCTTACCTGTATTTGGATAATTCATGCCATATTTACATTCTATGTTTGGGGCTTGTCATTTTGACATATAGATGCATATATTGATTTCTGGCCATATAGGTTCTTGCTTTATTTGTAATACATGCCATATTATGAGACTTTTTACAATCTTGCTATATGTGTATTTCTTGCCATAAATGTATTATATGCCATGCTTAAATAGAATATTTATTTTTGACAATAATTTAATTTATGCAATACCGTAGTTGAACTGCCATGTATGCACACTTCTAGAAGACAATCTAGGCGTGGGGGCGTGCATTTAGGCACCCACATTCTTGGGAAGGGCATAATGAAAAATAATAAAAAATCTTAATAAAGAAAGAGAATGTTCTGCCAAACCTTCCAAAATTAGAGCCTAGGATGAAAAGGGTAGTTCAGGACGATTTTCACCCCTCACTAAACCCTAAACCTAGAATAGGTTCTATACCCTAAAACTAGAATAGGTTCTAAACCCTAAACCTAGAATAAGTTATATATTCTAAACCTAGAATAGGTTCTCAATCCTTAACCTAAAACAAGTTATTTCCATCAACCCGAACTACGTGGATTCTGATTCCTAGGGTAAACCCTAGGATACGTAGGCCATTTGGGATAATCCCAAATTGAGATCCACACCTTAATCTACTCGGACTATCCATAGATCCACTAGGATATCCACCCACATTCTGACCCAAATAGGGGTATCCACATTCTGACCCAAATAGGTTTATCCACATTCCAACACAGAAAGGGTTATCCATATTTTGACCCAAATAGGGTTATCCACATTCAGACCCAGAAAAGGTTATCCATTCTTAGATCCACTAGGACTATCTATCAGTTCACATAGATTATCCAGATACTAACCCATAGGGTTTCTCATCCTTTCAAGCTTAAACTTCAACTTGAACAATGAACTTAATCATGCACAAGCATAAATCACAACCATAAACTTTAATCACACCTGAACTACGATGGTGAACCTGATTTTCGAAATAATTGTGTGATACGTAGACAATCTGATTGATACAGATTCGGTTCAATGATATCAAACCACTTGATTTGGTTCGGTTTAATAGATAGAGGCTTGTATAGGAAAGGTATAGGAGACCGATTTCGATCCAGCGGTTTGGGTGCCTAACCCCTTTCCATAACTGTAATCTGACACTTACCCAAACTCTGATGGACTAGAAATCCAATCTAAGGGTCATGAGTCAATCGAAGTTTTACCTTAGGGTGAGATTTCACATTTCTAAGGTCCTAGACCTTAATCTAGGTGGCTACTTTCGAAAAAGAGATTACGATCTTTGTCCTCACAAGACCAAAAGAGTTTGGCGAAATTAATAAAAATATAAGCATATACCCTAATGCTTATAGGTAGACATGTTGGATATATAGTGAGTAACAATCAAAATATAATTGTCAGGATATATGAAAGAGAGACTAAGGTAAAACAGCAATGATAAAAGAGATGTAATCTAATGAGTACAATATGAGATTATTGGTGATAGTCTTTGAAAACCATAAAAAAGTAAAGAGGTTAGATGTGCCCTTAAGACCTTTATACCAGAGTTTGCTAGTTCGATCCCCTTTTGGACTAGAGGTGATGTTAAATGAATGCTATGGGTTTGAATGCAAACCTAGTTTAGCTCGAGATGATAGACTTTGACGTGATCATAGGAATGGACTGGTTGTTTCAGCATTTTGTGAGTCTGCTTTGCACTAAGAAGAAGTTGTTATTCAAGGATAAGGATGGTGCAGAATTTAGTTTTGTTGGGACCAAACTTGCTCGTAAACAAAAGCTTATTCTCTTAATGCTTAAGGTAAAGAGATGCCTTGAAAATGGTAGAGTTGGGTATCTGGTATCTATGGTAGACGTTACCAAGGAAGCATCATGGATGGAAGATATTGAAGTTACGCAAGAATTTTTGGATGTATTTCTAGAAGACTTACCCAGATTGTCACCTGATTGAGTAATTGAGTTCATTATAGACTTATTGCTAGGATCAGCACCTGTGTTTGAGGCACCTTATCGGATGGCTCTTACTGAATTGAAAGAATTGAAGCCTCAACTACAAGAGTTATTGGACAAGGATTTTATCCGACCAAGTATATCGTCATGGGAAGCACCAATATTGTTCGTGAAGAAGAAAGACGGTAGTATTCTATTGTATAAAAACTATCGAGAATTAAACAAGCTCACGATCAAGAATCGATACCCATCGTCATGGATTGATGACTTGTTCGATCAGTTACAAGGTTGGAAGGTGTTCTCTAAGATTAATCTACGGTCAGGATACCATCAGTTGAAGATTATAGACAGCGACATCCCGAAGATAGCTTTCAGAACTAGGTACGGGCATTATGAGTTCTTGGTTATGTCTTTGGGATGACTAATGCACTTGCATCTTTTATGGAGCTTATGAACCGAGTGCTTCATGACATCTAGACACTTCAGTCATAGTTTTCACCAATAATATTTTGGTCTATTCCAAGGACGAATAGACTCATGTGATGGATCTTAGAGTAGCCTTACAACGACTGAGAAGGGAGAAGCTTTATGCCAAATTCAAGATGTGTGAGTTTTGTCTCAATGACGTAACTTTCTTGGGTCACATAGTGTCTTCAAAAGGAATAAAAGTGGACACTAGTAAAATAGAAACAATTATAGGGTGAAAAGCACCTAAGAACGTTGCAGAGGTCAAAAATTTCTTGGGGTTAGCTAGCTATTACAGACGGTTTGTGGAGGACTAATCCAGAATCATAGTACCTCTTACCAAGCTAACCAAGAAAGGAGAAAAGTTCATTTGGACTGACAAGTGTGTAAAATGTTTTTAGATGCTAATGGCAAGGTTGATATCAACTCCCATCTTGACCATTCCGGTAATAGGGTAGCCATTTATCCTGTATACCAATGCCTCTGGATTGGGTTTAGATGCATGTTGATGCAAGGAGAATAAGTGATTACTTATGCTTCAGGACAACTAAAGGAGCATGAAAAAAATTATCCTACACATGACTTGTAGTTAGCAGCAGTGATTCATGCAATCAAGACTTGGAGACATTACCTATACGTGAAAAATTTCAGATCAAGTCGGATCACAAAAGTCTTACTTATCTCTTCACTCAAAAAGAGTTAAACATGTGGCAGAGAAGATAGTTGGAACTCCTGAAGGATTATGACTACGATATTCAGTATCACCCAGGCAAGGCTAATGTAGTGGCTGACGCCTTGAGCAGAAAAGGAATAATGAAGCTAGAAGGGGGACCTAGTATAAATGTTGTCTTGTATTCCGCAATAATCGTTTCTGATTGGGATAAGGAGCAACATATACTAAAAACTCATGATGACCCAATAGAGAAAGGGTTGATACGTAAGTTTTTACTTATGTTCATGGCATTGAAGATTCTACTAGATTTGACGGACGAAGTGAAAGTAACAATTCTATCGAACCCATACCTGAGAACTGTGTAAGAAGATTTGAAAAAGGGTAAGCCAAATCCTGACTTTACATTGGATATAGATAAGGTCCTAAGATATAGAGGACAATTGTGTATACCTGAAAGGGAAGACTCAGACCTTAGAGAAAGAATAATGCTAAAAGCCCATTTCATTCTATATTCGATACATCCTAGAAGTATAAAAATGTACCATGATCGGAAGAGATTATATTAATGGAGAGGAATGAAAGCGGATGTGGCTAGGCACGTGTTCCAGTGTCTAAATTGTCAGCTAATGAAGGTCGAAAGATAGAGATCGACAGGTTTACTACAACCACTATCTGAACTTGAATGGAAGTGGGACTGCATCACTACGGACTTCATCACTGGGTTACCATTGACTCCCAGATCAGTCAATGTAGTTTGGGTGATAGTGGCACGCTTCATTGCTATATGACTTCAGTATACCTTGGAGCGACTAGCCAAGCTATATGTGGATAATATTGTCAGATTACATGGTGTACCCAAGAGCCTAGTGTCCGACAGAGACCCACGCTTTACTTCAAAGTTCTGGGAGGGACTACAAAAAGAAATGGGAGTGAAGTTAAAGTTTAGTATAACCTTTCACCCTCAGACCGATGGGTAATTGGAGCAGACCATTTAGATCTTAGAGGATATACTCCAAGCTTGTGACACTGACTTAAAGGAGCTTGGGATGAGAGGTTGCCACTGATCGAGTTTACATACAACAACAACTACCAGGCTACTAAACAGATGTCACCTTATGAGGCGTTGTAAGATAGGAAGTGTCGAACCCCTTTGTTTTGGAATGAAATTGGTGAATGAAGAATAATGGGGCCAGAGTTTATGGAAGAGACTTGTCGAGTGGTTAATGAGATTAAAGAAAGAATCAAGACAGCTCAAGACCGTCAGAAGCATTATGTGGACAATCGACACTGAGACCTTGAGTTCGTTGTAGGTGATAAAGTATTCTTGAAGTTATCACCTATGCGTGGTCTGAAATAGTTTGGTAAGAAGGGGAAGCTATGTTCTAAATATATCGGATCTTATGAGATTTTGGAGAGATGTGGGAAAGTAGTGTATCAACTCGTGCTACCACCGCCAATGTCTGGTATACATGATGTATTCCATGTTTTCCTACTGAAGAAGTACATCAAAAATCCGTCTCACATATTGACTATAGATCTACCGGATTTGACAGAAGACCTCACTTTTGAAGTGATGCCAGCATAACTCACTAGTCAAAAGGTATAGCATCTTCGAAATCGGGATATCTATTATGTTAAAGTGACCTAGAGAAGCCAAAATGTGGAAGAGGTTACATGGGAAGAAGAAAACAACATGCAAAAGCAAAATTCTTACCTATTCGAATCTAAAGGTACATTTAAATTTCGAGGAAAAAATTTCTTTTGAGGGTGGGGGAGTTGTAAGATTCATACGTATAAATTTCAAGGACGAAATTTCTTTTGAGGGTAGGGGAGTTGTAATATCCGTACTCCACAAACCCAGTGACCCCATATCATGTCAGGTCTTCCCATCATGACCGGCTCAAGCGAACCAACCGAATGAAAGAACCAAGTTGTCAGGTACAAACCTCACCTTTGTAAGTTGTCAGGTTGGTAATGTTAGATTGTCCAGTCCTCATGTTAGGCGACCTGTCAGTCGACTAGTCAAGCCTAAAATCTAACTTTGAGATTAGGAAAGTTTCTTAATTTGAGAAGATTACTCTCATAATTGAGAGATGACTCTATATGGAGACTTTCTCCTTATATAGAAATCGTTCCAATACCTTCTCCCATTTTTTTGATAAATCTTAAACCCTACAATTGAGAGGGAGAGAAGAGAAGAAAGAGAAGAAGACTTAGAAGAGAAGAAGGAGCTCTACAGAGAAGGTCGTGCTGTTGGGTTTCCAACCTACAACATCAAGGATCCACAGTAAGTACCTTGCCTCTGTAGATGGTTAGACTATGTTAGATTTAGGATTTGAGATCAAAGTATGTGAGATCAGATTCAATCCAATACCAATACCATGATTTCGATCTTAAGGTTTTCAATATAAATCGGTAGTAATTATAATTTTTAGATTACAATGGGTGATTGAAACCAATGGTTAAAGGCCATAGAATGACCCTAGGATAAATCACATTGTTGAGCTGAAGAATCGACTCAGAAGGATATCGGATTAAAAGACAAACCTAGAATATTACTCAGGGGTTGTCCAGTCCCTTGATCGGTCATATATATAGGAGACCAGAGAGGCGACCGATTACTCTCGATAAGTATGATAGGGATTATCTGGATGGCTCATCGGTAGGCCAATGCAAGACCAATGACTCGATCGGACAATGTCTAAAAGGCCTGAATGATAGACCAAACAGTCAGTTTGTGTACAGAAACTTGTTAGAACAAATCCTAATTTAACTCTACTAATTGTTTAGGCTTTCAAACAATTCAAGATAGTTTTCAAGGCTTAGAAGAGAACAAACACTACTCTACAGGTGAGGAACAAGACCTAAACTAATTGGCTAATAACAAACTTCTTTGCGTTACTTTGTTTTATTTTATTTTATTGACTGTTGCCATGTTCTGTTATTTGTGCATACAACATATCATCTAATATTTTCTATTATTGTTTATTTATATTTTATTATTTCCTTATGTGATGATAATGATAGGGATAAGCTTGTGTATGTGTGTGGTTGGTGTGTTGAATGGGGAAAGGTTGGAGCATCAAACCATTCATCACATTGACATCTTCGTATTACTATTAACTTAGTAGATTTAGTACGTCAAAGGGTATCAGGGGGAGTGATCGCTGTATGGATCCTAGTCTAGTCAACGGACTCTAGCTCTCTCTCTATGGATGTATTGAAGGATGCTGGGGAAGGCCTTGGATACACTTTTGATAACATCTAAGATTAGTTAGTCACGAACCCAGTTCGCAAGCCCTCGTTCATAGGGGCATATGTACTAGTATGGGATAGGGTATCAAGGGAGCATTAATGGTTTGTAATCCGTCAAGTCCTAGCTCTATCATTATCTTGTAGTGAATGTTATAGGACTATAGTGGTGTGTGATCCATTGGGCGTGCTCACACTCTTGTGCATGGAGTTGTAGTGGTCATCTACCCATACCATAGCACATTACAAAATTATATTAGACCAAATATATAAATTGGACATCGTGTATATATTTGTTGCATTGTTTTGTTTCTCACTGAGCTCATGTTGGAGAGCTGACCCTCGTATACGCTATTCTTTTAGTTTATGACGATGCACTTGTTACTGTCGAAGATTATACCAATGCACCATGTATGGATATGTGGTGGCTATGGACCTGTATGCTATGGAGGACGAGCATGACTCATCATGTGAGTATTTCACTGTGTTTACATTTAGGGTTTTATTTTTGTATTTGACTTAGGGGATTTGTAATAGTTTGTTATTTTATGTTTTGATATACTGGAGATAATTGGTTATTATTTATTTATCACTATAGACTCTCAGTTCATTATTAATATAATTTCTACTATTTATTTATTTACTTTGATTATGTAAAGTGTATGGTTTGATGGTTAGCATGGTCCTATGTGATCTTGGCTTGAACCGTTGGTTCATATGATGGTTCATCCACACTTCTGGTTTAATCAGAATTATGGTGTGACATTTTTAGCAAGTGTTGATGTGGGAACCAAGTTTCCAATCTTGGAAACCAAGCTCGATTCGTGACCTGGTTTCTGGGTCTGAATTGGAGCCTTGTACCAGAGGAACTGTTATGTCCATTCTTCTGGGTAGCTTATATTGTGCCTTTGCCAAGGCAAATGCCTTTGCTTATGACTAATGAACTAACCAGAGTATCCTACTGGAAGACCACCCGGAGGCATGATCCTCTGAGTTAACCTTTTGGTTATCCAATTGGTTTCTCGATGGGTCCAATTGACCTGGATCCTTTATTAAGCTTAATACTAAGCAGAGGCAGTGTCGGATAAATGACCACCTGGAAATGCCTCTAAAAAATCTACTAGAACCCTAGTAAGGATACAATATAAGAATCGGATAACCTGTCAGAGGCTCTTTGTCTACTTAGAAAACATTCTAAGTGTTAACCGGTTGACTGTTCCTGAGGAACCCTCTACCGGTTCTATCCTCTGATTTAGTCTGTTTTGATTAGTTTGCCTAGTATTGACTAGAGAGACCAACCGTTGGGTTTCTAACTTATCTTGGGAGTCATATATGGACATGTAAGGCTTGTTCATGTTGATTAAAATCTATGTAATCAATCTAATGAATCCTTATATCTTAAATAGGTGTTTACCAAAGATTTGGATACTACAACACTTCATGTGCAATCAGGTGAGCGGCCTAGTCCGTAGACTCAGGGCATTCTTATTGACATGTCTATTTTACTAGTAACATGCTTATGTTATTATTTAATTATTTGTTTTCCATTATTGCTATGTATGAGCATGCATTGCATTATAACAACTATGAATATTTGTATGATTGTTTGAGTATAGTGGACATGTAGTGTATGAGAGCACAATACAAAAGCCACGTTGTTGATGCTAGGCTCTAGCAGGAGCATGATGATCCATGGGAGTGGAGCTGGGGTTTGCCGTTAGGGCATAGTCTTTATTTTATAAGTATATGCAATCATGTATGATGGCTTGTGTGATGCATAGGAGTGCGGTTGCATGGGTAATGTTGGATTGCAACCATATATGATGGTTCGGATAATACATGGGTGTGTGGGTATAGGGAATGTTGGAATGTAAACTTACCAGTGGGGACATGATGATCCATTAGAGTGGTGAGCCGAAGATTGCTATTGGTGTAAGCCATGATGGTTTTGTCGACATGCTAGTGGGGGCACAGTGATCCATGGGAGTGTTGATCCTGGGGTTTCTATTGGTGGGTAGCCAAAATGAATTGAATGCACATAATAGACATAGGGGGTGCCATTCTCAATTTCCTATGCCTTTCCAGTAGGGGTCAAGATACTGGCATAGCTTCGCACTTTTGAATGTTTGGTGACCCTAGGAGGAGTCAGTGACGTATGGGTGTACTATAACTGGCATATATGGGGTCTATGATGGGAGATGACGAGCCTTGTAAGGATTGTTGTCTCGAAGGAGGGGAGTTTACTTGTAAAAGCAGTTTAACGGTCCAGGATCATCTATTCAACTTCTATCTTTGCCCAGGATGTAGAAACACAAACCTAAGACCTAATATAAAATTAATTGTATTTCATATCATTTGATTTTGTATGTGTACACATGTGATATTAGATTTCTCACTAAGCTGGGATGTGAGCTCACCCTCGTGTTGACACTTCTTTTCAGATTCTTCTATAGGTGACTTCTCTATCGCTGAGTTTATGGAGTCCCCTCTTGCTAGCGTGGTTGCTGGTACCGATGATGTCAGTAGAGAGCACAGTCAGGGTTGTGCCTGTAGCGACTGCGTCTACACATGACGTAGCCCTCCCCTTACTTTTTTTCTTTCCTTATACATTATGGATATTATGATTCTTTTTGTTGATAGATAATATCTGTCAAGAACAATGTAATAGATTTATTCTTTTATTTTTTGCTATGTGTATATGGATATGGTAGTATTTTTGTAGGTAAAAATGGTTTGTAACAAATAATATGATACATAGTATGAGATATGATATCATTAGTTGCATCTATCAGTATTTAATACTTCTGTTATATTATAATTGCTTCTTAATTGTTGTGGTTATTGCATGTGTAGACTGTGGGATTTATTTGTAATCATTATGGTTAGTGATTTTAGATGTATTTGGGTGCTACAAGGGTTGACCCGGATATCACGTTTGATTCCCCAGAATGGACTATGACACTTTTAACATAGTTTGGACCAATAAAATCATAGTTTTGATATAAAAGAAGGTAATTAAAATTTATCAAAAATAATATAATAAGAAATTTAAGGAAACCGAATACAGTTTTCTTTTAAAATTAAAAAAAAAGCTTCGGCTGGTTTGATTTTGTTTTTAGGCATAGGTGGCTCCATAGGCAAACTGAACTAAAAAAGATTTTAGTTGTATTGTAACCTAGACCAACTATTTGATCCAATCTAATATGCTTTTACATAGTTTTAAATGCTGCCCCAATTTCCTAAGAGTCTAATTTTCAATTAGTTTCCCATGGTTCTAAAAAAAAAAATAATAATAAAATAAAGCTATCATATCTTCATGTGAGAAATGGGATTAGATTAAAATTCTAACAAATAAATAAAAGGAAACTGGCACTTTAATTTGTGACAAGATGATCAAGTGATTCTTGCCATTGGATAGAAAGGGCAATGTCTTAATAAACCATATGTAAAATTTGATACTTAATAAATTGTATCAAATATCCTACCAAGTATGTCCATGTGCTCACATATTTTAAGTCATCCATGTATATATGTATGCAGGACTTGAATTTTTAAAGCTTTGTTTTGCCATGTGCCTAACATCGATTAGACTGAATCTTGACAAGTGGGTAGTGGACCTTGAGGTTTAACTGTATCTAACATTTTCCATGATAGATTTTGACTGATAAGGGAAGCTGTGGCCAACAAGCTCTCCCAATAAGGTCAGGGTAGGATTTTCAGTTAGGGATGTGTTATGATATAGGGTAAATAACACAGACCTCCCCTGTAATATACGTTTAATATAATGAACTCCCCCAACTTGCGATAAATGACATAGAACTTCTTTAATGCTTAAAATTAGTTACAACTAGGTCAACTCAGTTAGGCCTGAAATGTTAGTTTATGATTACCAATCCAACTACAGCACATACCTTCCAATAATGGCAAATTCCTCTATTTCTCGTTAGTCCCTGCTTTTCAATCAGAGTTATTAGTGCTTTGATCACTCATCCCCCATTAAGAAGGATCAAAGGATTTATAATTGGTTTCTGATCAGTCATACTCTAGGAGTCTATGTTATACTATTGGGGTAGGGAACAGATGCAAGAGAGAAAGCTCGATCACTTTTTTTCTTAACACTGTCTAGTTAACCTCTGAAGGCCCCAGTTATAGGCTTATATATAGCCTATAGGTATGATGGTCATCTTCATGTAGAAATTCGAGCTTTTATGTATAAAATTAAAGGGCATCTCTGATTGCTTTAGCCTCTACTGGAACTGCATTCCTAGCTTTGCCCACCATACATGCAAGACAGAATTGCGTTCATGGTTTCTTATAACAAGCCGAGATCCAATTCCTTTTATCTACACTCCTTTGTTATGGACCTAATAGAAACTTGCAAGGCTAAAGAAAGACTCCAGTATTATGATCTGCACCACAATGTACTGTTTTGTTTCGAATGGAGTGTCACACCTCAATTCCGGCTGAACCAGAAGAGTGAGTGAATCGTCACTGAACCAACGGTTCATACCAGGATCTCAATATGACCGTGTCCACTCATACAAACCATTGCACATAACCATAATTAGAATATAATTAAATACAGTGGAAGTCTTAAATTAAATGAACCGAGTTCTCTATTGATAATTTAAATAAAATATCCAATTATTCAAAACACCAGACGTAAATAATTATCCTTACATCACTTATAAATCCAACTAAAAATAAATAAAATAAACAAATCCAATATCCTAGAGGTACACGTAAAAAGGGCACTCGCATTAAGCGTCATACTCGTCCTCCCCTGCTTGCACTTCTAGGGCAGCAACTCTTCCATATACTGGAGCATCCACGTAATCCTCGACAGTATAACCTGCATTAACATCTAAAAAAACATGTATATATACAAGGGTGAGCTCACAACTTAGCTCAGTAAGACAATCAGACAATGCAACACACATTATGCATGAGTAACATTCACATTATGGTATAGTTTTAAGTTTGCAATGTGCTATAGAAATGATTGGCGGCCACCACACCTCTATACACGAGTGTGTGAATCCACCTAATGGATCAAACACCATTGTCGTCCCACATGCACCCACCATGGAATAGAGATAGAGCTAAAGCGTTCGGATCAAACACCGCCAACACTTCCCCTGATGCTCTACCCATACCAATACGTAAGCCCCTATTGGCGAGGGCTCGTAAATTGGGCTCGTAACTAACCAATCCTATATGTCATCACAGTAGGCCCTATCCCAGCACAGCTCCCTACGGCTTAGAGATAGAGCTAGAGTCTAGTGGCCAGGCCGGAGACCACAGTGCCACTTCCTCCCCCTGATACCCTATCAGCACCAAGCATGCTAAGACAGAAGCGATACGAAAAGGTGTTAGTGTGAGGAATGATCCCAGACCCCAGGCCCTTCCTACTCTACACACCAACGAAAACAATCATATGCCTAACAGTCACATCCTAGCATAGCGAGTATGCATGAACAATATAATAACTGAAAGTAAAGATGACATGCGAGTATGCACAAACACCATTCCATAGAATCATAATTATTAACAACGTTTTACTGTTATTAAGTTATTAGGGTTTAGGTCCGATTCCCTTATCTGACGCTTGATTGCTAGCTTTCTCCGTCTCACAGAATCCAAACTCGCTATCACAAGGTCCTACATGATGTTAGGGTTAAATTAGAATTAGTCTCTTAGGGTTTAAGTTGGTCGGAAAACCAACTGGGTCAAAAACACTCCTCACAGTGCATACCGGTGGCAGTACCGGTTGCAAGCACCGATCGCAGCACTGTTGGGAAAGGTGCGAGACAGGTATGGTCGACCGGTCCCCCACAGACCAGTCTCTGAGAGGTACCGGTAGCAGTACCGGTCGCATATGGTGCGACCGGTATGGTCAACCGGTATGCCTCCGGAAGACCATCAATTCGGTGTTCACCTTCCGTCGGTCACCCCTTATTGGTTCTAGGGTTTCTCCTATGCATTCTAGGGCTGAGCAACGAGTTAGAGTTGTTTCATGTATCATTCAATTCTTAGTTTCGATGATCCTTAGTCTAGAATGCGAATCTAGGGTTCAACGACTATATTAGGGTTTGACGGTAAATTTAAGGGTTTTAGATCAATACCTCGCCTTGCATGGTTTGATCAATTCATGATTAATCATCTAGAACGCTTAACTTAGAGGAAGGTTCAAGCACTTACCGTTGGTTCGCAAGTAGGGTGTTCTTCGTCCAACGAAAAACGGCGGCTCCTCTCCCTCCTTCCTTAGCTCTCTCTCCTTCTTCGATCTCTTTCTCCTCTCTGGGATTTGTGAGGTTCAATGAAAGAGTTCTAAGAAGGTTTAAGGGTCCTTAAATATTCTAGGATAGAGTTTAGGAAGTTTCCTTACATTAGGAAAGTCCTTAAGCTCGAGATTAGGAAAGTGGGACCTGCAGAGATCCGTTTCCAGATCAAAGCAGTCTGCCCGCGCAGACATACCGGTCGACCGGTACCATCGACCAGTATGAAAAAAATATCATACATTAGGTCCGTTTTCATACCTGGTTATCATCCGTTCATCTCGTCTGGCCCAGTGATGATTGGAAGACCTGTTACGACATGAATTAAAGATTTAGATCGGGTTCATGGAGTGCGAGTCTTACATGGAGTTCCAAAACCATATGGCTTGACACACCAAATGACTAAAATACATCCTTTGTAATACCCAAAATACCCCACTCCAATAAAAGGCACTAGCAGATCACCAAATCTGACCATGGATGAATCCCTTCCTTAATAAAAAAAAAATTAATAATAATAATAATAGCTTGATTTGTCAGCAAAAATTGAGCTACTCTAATGTGGAAGGTAGTTTTAGACCCAATACCTTATTCGTAAACATGGCATGCTAATATTGTTAATAAAAAGACACCATGTATTGGTCGTAATACAAATTTGGGCCTTGAATTTTTAATTGTGCGGGCCTCGTATCTTTGCAAGTTTTCCTTTGAATTTTAAAAAACCTAAAATTTAACCATGTTGTCTTTCTTTTTTTTTTTTTTTAATTTTCATTATTTTGACAAGTGGAACCATATATAGTATCAAGGATCAAAATCATATCATACCATACTAATTTATATTGATTGATGAAACCATTATTCTTATTCCTAAAGATTAATAAATATCAATATTAGGCCAGGAAGATGGTGTTCAATATGAACTACGAACCAATCTTTAAATTCAAAAGTCAAAGATTATATTTATTTATTTATTTTCTTTGATATTGTAGAAGAAGTGAATTGGGTTGAAACTTGAAGCATAAAGTAGAGGTGTGAGATTAAGATTTTAAATCCAAGCATTAGGCACGGTATCATTCGTGTCCTCGATAAGTTACAGATTGGATTAATGTACGGATTCAATGGAAAGTTAACCCGTGGCCGATACCATCAGATATCAAATTAAGATTCTATCAAGTCTAAAATCGATACCAATCAACCAATCCTATACAAACCACGTGTTAAATCTAACAAAATTTGAGGCCCATCGAACCTATTTTGTGGCATATAATGCTCACTCACTTGATTTTATGACCCAAAAAGTAAAAAAAAAAATTATTCTTTTATTATACCAAGATTACTCACAACTACAAAATTCTAGGGCTTGACTGAGGTCCTAAGCCATATAAATTGAAAAAAAAAAATGGGCTTCTTCAAAAAATGTATTATTCTCTCATATAAAGGAGACAATACAAATGGTATAATTTGGTAAGACACCAAAAAAAGTACCAATCTAGAGTATCATAAATTTTTTTCTTGGTGAAAAGAAAATCTATTAAATCATAAAACAGGAAGGAGCCAAGGCTTCATTTACGTCAACTTCATGAAGCCAAGGAGAATGAAAATGGTCATTCAACCAACCCCAAAATGGTTAAGGCCTTCTGGGCAAGGGTATGAGCAACTTTATTTGCTCCTCTTGGAACAAAAGAAAAACTACAAAATTAAAAAGAAGAAGGTAGATGCAGAATATCTTGAATGAGAGGCTATAAGGACAACTCACCGGAAGAGCTTTTAGAAGAGATAAAATCGATCACCTCCTTACAATCAACTTCCACCATAATGTCTTTATAATCCAAAGATAGAGTCATCTGGATAGCCTTCCTAATAGCAAGATTCTCTCCAACTTTAGGGGAAGATAAATGAATATACTAGAAAAGGCATTATGAATATTGCCTATGTGGTCTCCAAAGATAAAACTAGTACCACTAGAACCATTATCCAAACTAACATCGGAATTTAACTTGATGCATCCAGGCTTTGGAGGAGTCCAAGTATCCTTAGAGCATGGATCAAGCATCTTATGAGCATGTTGACCTGAAGTCTGGGTAGCACTAAAGAACTCCAAATGAGCTGATTCAGCTTTTTGATAACTTGAGAGGGTTCCAATCATGAGATTAAAAAATAAGATCATTATGGGCTCTCCATATGTACCAACATAAGAATGAGGCAAGACTAAAAACTCTGGATGCTTTTGATTTAGAATGCTGAAAAAGGATATTTTATTTCCCAATCTAATGATGAAGCTTCATATTTTCTTCAAGGGGAATCTTGTGGGATAAGGAAGAACTAAACCACACTGTTGAGCAAAAGTTCAAGTTAAGACAAGATGTTGCACAGATTTTATGTCATAACCACAACGTTTACACCTGTGATCAATCTTAATATTCCTTTGAAAAGGGCCCTTGCCTGAAGCAATGCCTTCATTATAGACTCCCCATAAGAAGGATTTTATTTTCGATAAAAATTTGCAATGCCAAATCCGTTTCCAGATCTCTTTTAGAACAGTTTGTCACTCCTTAATCTTAGATGAGGATGGGGCGGAAGAGTTAGCTCGAACCTATTGATTTTGAAGGAAATGATAAATAGATTTAACAATGAGAATACCATTTTTAGCTCTCATCCAGACTAATTTCTCCCCCTTAGGAAAGAAATTGAGAGGAATATTTGAGTTATCCTCAACAACTCTTGGATGGAAGATTTTTTTTCAACTAGATCTTTTTTCCCTATCCTATTCGAGGGGTCAATCAGATCTTTGACATATAGAAGGGAACAATCGTGTGGCATGGGTTGGTCAATCTTCCAATTTGGAAGTGAAGGAATCCAACAATCATATGATTTTTAGTATTACAGATGGATTACATTATGCCCCATCTTATGATTGGATACATAGCCATGTTTGGATATGCATGAAACCTTTCAGCTAAATATATTCAAACAAACTTCCATATGGATTTTTCTTCATCACAGATTTTTTTAAGTTTCCAGCTAATGGCAAGCACCATCTTGAGAGATTAGATGTTCGACAATGATAGAAAGAAGGAAAAAGTACAAATTATTGATTTGATGAAAAGATTACAAGGGAAGAAAACATGAAAAGGAATGTAATTAATGTAATTGAATTGTAACAGATTCAATATAATAAACCCTTCGAGAATACAGAAGAAAATGTTAAAAACCGAAAAGCTAGCTTGTATAAAGTGACCGACAATTGAAAAGGGTAGATGAATTGGAATAGATTATTAAAGATTTAAATTGAAGAACAGATGGGTTATCGTATAATTCCTGACATCATAACAGTACTGTTGGAACCTTGGCCAAGTTGTGATGTTGTCAACAACTTTATATTGTATGTGTTGTCATTGTTGGCAACCTCTAGACAGTTGGCAGGATGATGTCGAGGAGAGAAAATGTCAGCAGGACATGCAGGAGGACAGCAGGAAAGGCAGAACATGTAGACAGCACAGCATGCATGGTTGGACAGTGGTTGGACAGAGTGAACAGCTCAGTAGGCACAGTAGACTGAGTGGACAGCAGACATAGTGGATAGCTCAGCAGACAGCTCAGCAGGCACAGCAGACAGAGTCCAGACAGCAGCAAGCATGGTCAGACAGGTGATTGGGCAGTCAAGACAGAGCAACTGGGTTGATGCAGCAGCTGATGAGAATGTCCAGATGAAGAGAGAGAAAGAAGAGAGAGAAAATAGAGCAGAGAGAATGGGTGGGGACTAGGTAGGTCCCACCTTGGGTGGCCAGGCCAGCATGGCAGATGCCCGCGGCACAAGGCCAACAAGCCATGCCAGCATGCCCAGCAGCATGCCAGGGCCATGCGCACAGCACAGCCGCGCACATGGAGGCAGCCAAGCAGCAGCATCGCCGTGTCATGCCGCAAGCAAGGAAGCAGCACAGCGCAGCATCGCCGCGCGTCATGCCACAAGCAAGCAAGCTCGGCAGCAACTGACAGCACAGCAGCATTGCCGCGCATGCGCCACAAGCCAGCACAAGGAGGCATTCGCATAGGGTGTTCAACGAAATGTCGCAAAGGGGCAAGGGTTTCAGACCCTACTGGAATCCAAAACCCTGCAAGTGATATTAATGGTTACAGAGGCCATTTAGTATATTGTCAGGGGTATTTTGGTCTTTTTTAATGGGAGCATATTCGGTATGGGTGGCTCGGATCAAGCCACGTCAGATATATTCCAGATCAAAGGCCTACAAAAAGGCAGGATCTGGTGTTACGTAGAAATCGCGCCCAGAGTCCATCGCGAGCCTTCTCATTGGGTGGAGGCAATGGTTTATGGTGAGTTGCACTGCACGGAAGCATATCCGTGATTCGGTGGTGCGCGCATGAAGTGCGCATGCTCAGAAGATGGGCATCTGAAGGCCGAGACGCATCCCAATCGCGCCTAACGTGATGAGGCCGATCGGAAGGACCAGAAGTAATCCCGCGCTTCTCTGACCGATCCAACGGCCCAAATGTGATGATTCCTTCTCTGCCAATCACCGATCGACAACGGCGTACCGTGCGTTAGTTGCGGCGACGATAAAGTGCGTCGCGGCGCACCGAATCAGGGCTGAAGATTCTATTTGGAATGGTCTCACTGGCCAAATTTCTTTTGATCATATCTCAGTCGTTTGATCTCGGATCGAGGCCTATAATATGTCAAATTAAAGGTATTTCGAAGAAGAAGACAATGGGAAGGGTTTGAGCATGAGCAGAAGGTCTGAAAGGGAGATTTTGATGAAAACCTTACATTGAAGCTTCTCAGAGAGGGATTGAGACTCCTACTGGTGGTGTGAGGCCATGAAAGCTTCGTTGAAGCTTGAAAAAAGTGTATGGACCAACTGTGAGTGTCCAATGGAGTCCTTGTGGTGAAGAATGAGCTGTGCAGCCTGAGAGGAGGCCGAGATGCTAGCACAGAGAGGCTTGCATCAGTAGTGAGCAAGACCCGGAGGTAAACTCGCACACAAACTCTATTTACTGTATCAGTGCTATATGGGAATGGTTTGTAATCATTTGATATACATATTGTATAACCTGTCAAGTGGGTGCTTGACTGGAGTTGGGGTTGGTGTCTCGGACACAGTTGTAGCTGTGAATGCGGTTGATGTTGTAGCATCGGGGTTGTGGGTGCAACCGTAGCATTACTATTGAGTATTGGGTATATACGAAACCTTGGTTAGGGTATTGTCCCGTGGAGTAGCCATCACAGTGTGTGATTGGTGAACCACGTTATATCGTGTGTCTTATGGATGTTATTGTGAGTGTGGATTAGAAGTCAGTGTGCTGTAGGTCTGGGTGTACACACTTGGTAGGCCAAGCCCCTGGTATGGATACCTGTGGGTGTGTGGTTGGTGTGTGCACGAAATGTGTTTGATAAAATGACCGTGAGAAATTCTCAAGCAATCAGCTCAAGGCAGCATAGCACAAAGTGATCAACAACTCTTGGCAGCATTGTCAATAGCAGTAGACCAAATCAGAATAGTGGAAAGGAGTTTTAGTGGTCACTGATTCCCCCCTCTCAGTGTCAACCTGGGAACAACAATTGGTATCAGAGCTGAGTTCCCAAGGGAAGAAGACTGACAGCTTTGGGTACAGACAGTAAATTGAGATTGAGAAATGGCATCCAGTGAAGACCACCACAAGAATGGAAGAATACCTATATTTGATGGGTCCAACTACAATATGTGGAAAGTGAGAATGGAAGCATACTTGATAGCTCAAGGCTATGGAGTATGGCTAGCAGTGAAGAACGGCTACAAGCACACCACAGAAGACATCACTGATATAGTGGAGATGAAGAAGAGAGAAAATGAAGCCAAGGCGATCACAGCCCTTCTGGCTTCACTTGTGAGCAATGAGCTCACTAGAGTTATCAGCTGTCCTACATCCAAAGAAATCTGGGACAAGCTGAAGAGTGTACATGAGGGAGATAGCAAGATCAAGGAGGCAAAACTACAAATCCTTAGATCACAGTTTGAGAGTCTGAGGATGATTGAGGGAGAAACTATTGAGGTCTATCTCAACCGAGTGAATGGAGTCACCAATGCATTCAGAGCACTGGGGGAAGAGCTAAAGGAAGTCCATGTTGTCAAGAAAGTATTGAGAACACTGCCCAAGCTGTATAATGCAAAGGTGTCTGCACATGAAGAAATAACTACCATCGACAGTCTAACCATTGATGAGATACATGGCATCCTGACCACTTATGAGATGAGAATGATAGACCCAGTGTCAGTGGAAAGAGAAGCTGCTTTTGAGGCTGTAAAGAAATTGAAAATTAAAGAACCAGCAGAGAAGTCAAGAGCAGAAGACAACAGTGATTCTGATGACTCAGATGATAAGCTGATAGCTTATCTAACCAGAAAGTTGAAGAAAAGGAGTAACAAGTACAAAGGCAAGTCAACCATGAGATGCTTCAACTATGGAAGCCTAGGACACTTTGCATCCAAGTGCTAGAAAAAGAAAGGAAGTTTCTATGACTCTGATGATGAAGAACCCAAAGAGAGTCAAGACCAGAAAGGAAAGAAAAAGTACGTGCCCAAGAGGAGAGGTCTGCTAACACGGAAAAATGAATATTACTCAGATGAATCATCAGAGGATGATAATGATGAGGCCCTCTTTATGGTCCTTCTTGATGAGCTTCAAGGGAAGAAGAAGAAATCAAAAAGGAAAGATGAAGTTGAAGAAAAAATTGACCTTGAAGGAGAGTTGCTTTCAGCTCTTAAAGATCTCAAAACTGAGAGGAAAAAGAACAAAAAGCTGAATGATCAATATAATGAAGCAACTGAGTTGATCAGTCAACTGCAAGTCTCTACTGAAGAATGAAAGAAGATAGCATCTGATCTGAACAATGAGTTGTCCTCAAAATTAGATGAATGCGCAAGGCTTGAGGAAGAGATTCTCAGACTAGAAACTGAGCTTGCAAGATCTGTGAGAGAGAATAGGAGTTACATGGAAGCAACAACATCATCTCCATCAGTAACTATCCTAAATTCAAAGGAGAAGACTGCAACAGATCAAGAAGTTGAGGATGACTGCTCACAAATGGAAGAGGAGAATATTCTGGATGAAATTCTTAGCTATCAGAGGTCATCTCACATCAAGTCTGGGCTTGGTTATGAGAAGCAGAAGACAGAAAAGGCTCAAGGTAAAGGGTCTGTTGAAAACCCCACTATGTTTGTCAGAGCAAAATAGATGAGGTCACATGTTGAGAAACAACCTGAGAACAGAAGTGGCAGAGATGGCATCAATACAGTCAACCACCACAGGCAGAGGAAGCAAGGCAAAAATCTCAGGCAAAGAGAGAGCTTCAGTGGGTACTGTTATGGTTGTAATGCATATGGGCATAGAGTGGCAGAGTGCAGAAGACAATAGAGAACTCCAGTATTCACAAGCAGGAACAGATTTGCTCCTTTGGCAAAGAACAAGATAGAATGCTCCAGGTGTTAGAGATATGGCCACATAGCCAGAAATTGTCAGACACTCCTTTCATATCAAAGTCAACCAAGAGGAAATATGAGAAGAAATACTCCCAGAAGACCAGCTCAAAGAGAAGAGAGAGTTGTGAAAGAAAAGGCAAGAAAACCCATCACAGTGAAAGAAAAAGCAGTGTGGGTTGAGAAGAGCAAGAAAAAGGGAAATAAATCCTTAATTGTACAGACAACTCCTAAAGCCAAAAGTAGACCTACACCATGGATCTTGGACAGTGGGTGCTCCACTCACATGACAGGGGATAGAGAGATTTTTTCAAGTCTAAATACTGAAGCTGGAGGTTCAGTTAGATTTGGAAACAATGATGGTGCAAGGATCAAAGGAAGAGGAACAGTCAACATCTGCAGTGCACAATTGAAATCCCAGAAGGTTTTACTAGTCAATGGCCTGAAACACAATCTCTTGAGTGTGAGTCAAGTTTGTGATCAAGGAAATGAAATAACCTTCACCAAGAATGGTTTTATGATGAAAAATGTTGAAAAAGGGGGAGTAGTGGCACAAGGGATAAGAACACAGGGCAATCTGTATGTTCTTTCAGAAAACTGATTGTCTACTAGCTATGTGCTTGGCCAAGTATGTTGATGACAGAAAAGGGCACTAGTGGCAGTGCATGGTTTTTGAAAGTTTTGTGGCCTAGCAAAGCAGGAGCAGGGTTTAGTAGCTACAGTCAGTGGTGATCAAGAGGCAGATGTCTTCAAAAAGATCTTCTCAATGAACTCAGTTGAGTGACTCTCAAAGTCAAGTTAAGAGTTGTGACTCTTAGTACTTTGGAGATGGTACAGATGTAGAGGGAGTTGGTATCTGAAATGCATCATTGTTCATCTATGGGATTGAAAAGATGCGGTGGGCACTCCTATAGGTGAGTCCATGCAGAGGAAGTTCTGATATAGGGGGAGCAGTGATGAACGGGGAGTTGATGTCTACACAGCATCATCTTTCATCTATAGGATTGGAAGATGCGGTGGACACTCCTACAGGTGAGGCTGTGTAAGAAGAGTTCCTATGAAGGAAGAACACCTATGAAGGGGGAGCATTTCTAGGGGGAGTCTATATGCCCTTTGGGACTTGTTGTCAAAGGGGGAGAGAAAGGCTGAGAAAGGCTGTGTTAGTACTTGATATCATGTGGAGATATCATGTAGGTAGGTTGCCAACAATTCCAAAGGGGGAGATTGTTGGAACCTTGGCCAAGTTGTGATGTTGTCAGCAACTTTATATTGTATGTGTTGTCATTGTTGGCAACCTCTAGATAGTTGGCAGGATGATGTGGAGGAGAGAGAATGTCAGCAGGACATGCAGGAGGATAGCAGGAAAGGCAGAACATGTAGACAGCACAGCATGAATGGTTGGACAGTGGTTGGACAGAGTGGACAGCTCGGCGAGCGGCTTCAGCGAGCCCGATGGCGAGTGGACAGCGAGCGAGTGGATAGCTCGGCAGACAGCTCGGCCAGCCCGCAGACGAGTCCAGATAGCAGCAAGCATGGTCAGACAGGTGACTGGGCAGTCAACACAGAGCAACTGGGTTGATGCAGCAGCTGATGAGAAAGTCCAGATGAAGAGAGAGAAAGAAGAGAGAGAAATGGAGGAGAGAGAATGGGTGGGGACCAGGTGGGTCCCACCTTGGGTGGCCAGGCCAGCATGGCAGCCAGCCCAGGCCAGCATGGCAGATGCCCGCGGCACTAGGCCAGCAAGCCATGCCAGCATGCCCAGTAGCATGCCAGGGCCATGCGCACAGCACAGCCGCGCACATGGAGGCAGCCAAGCAGCAGCTTCGCCGTGCCATGCCGCAAGCAAGCAAGCGAGACGGCCGACAAGCCGCGGGATCGCCGCCGCGTCATGCCGCAAGCAAGCAAGCTCGGCGATGGCGGCGACAAAGACAAGATTGCCGCGTCGCGCGCCGCCGCAAGCCAGTACAAGGAGGCATGCGCATAGGGTGTTCGACGAAATGTCGCAAAGGGGCAAGGGTTTCGGACCCTATTGGAATCCAAAACCCTGCATGTGATATTAATGGTTACAGAGGCCATTTAGTATATTGTCAGGGGTATTTTGGTCTTTTTTAATGGGAGCATATTCGGTATGGGTGGCTCGGATCAAGCCACGTCAGATATATTCCAGATCAAAGGCTTACAAAAAGGCGGGATCTGGTGTTGCGCAGAAATCGCGCCCAGAGTCCATCGCAAGCCTTCTCCTTGGCTGGGGGCAATGGTTTATGGTGAGTTGCGCTGCACGGAAGCATATCCGTGATTCGGTGGTGCGCGCATGAAGTGCGCATGCTCAGAAGATGCGCATCTGAAGGCCGAGACGCATCCCGATCGCGCCTGACGTGATTCCTTCTCCTCCAATCACCGATGGACAACGGCGTACCGTGCGTCAGATGCAGCGACAATAGAGTGCGTCGCGGTGCACCGAATTAGGGCTGAAGATTCCATTTGGAATGTTCTCACTGGCCAAACTTCTTTTGATCATATCTCAGCCGTCCGATCTTGGATCGAGGCCTATAATATGTCGAATTTAAGGTATTTCGAAGAAGAAGACAATGGGAAGGGTTTGAGCATGAGCAGAAGGTCTAAAAGGGCGATTTTGATGAAAACCTTACATTGAAGCTTCTCGGAGAGAGATTGAGACTCCTACTGGTGGTGTGAGGCCATGAAAGCTTCGTTGAAGCTTGAAGAAAGTGTATGGACCAGCTGTGAGTGTCCAATGGAGTCCTTGTGGTGAAGAATGAGCTGTGCAGCCCGAGAGGAGGCCGAGATGCTAGCACAGAGAGGCTTGCATCAGTAGTGAGCATGACCGGGAGGTAAACTCGCACACAAACTCTATTTACTGTATCAGTGCTATATGGGAAGGGCTTGTAATCATTTGATATACATATTCTATAACCTGTCAAGTGGGTGCTTGACTGGAGTTGGGGTTTGTGCCTCGGACACAGTTGTAGCTGTGAATGCGGTTGATGTTGTAGCATTGGGGTTGTGGGTGCAACCGTAGCATTACTATTGAGTATTGGGTATATACGAAACCCTGGTTAGGATATTTCCCCGTGGAGTAGTCATCACAGTGTGTGATTGGTGAACCACGTTATATCGTGTGTCCTATGGATGTTATTGTGAGTGTGGATTAGAAGTCAGTATGCTGCAGGTCTGGGTGTACACACTTGGCAGGCCAAGCCCCTGGTATGGATACCTGTGGCTGTGTGGTTGGTGTGTGCACGAAATGTGTTTGATAAAATGACCGTGAGAAATTCTCAAGCAATCAGCTCAAGGCAGCATAGCACAAAGTGATCAACAGCTCTTGGCAGCATTGTCCATAGCGACGGACCAAATCGGAATAGTGGAAAGGAGTTTTAGTGGTCACCGATTCCCCCCTCTCAGTGTCAACCTGGGAACAACAAGTACGATGAGAACTAATTAATGGGAGAGATGAAGTTAGAGAAGGAAAGAATACCTTCTATAACTTGAGAGACAAGAAGGTCTTCTCCAATTCTATCTCTCCTTAGCTTTCTGTAGTTTTGTACTTAGGGGAGAATATATAATAGGTAACATATGAAGATAATATAGGAAGTAAAACCCAGCAGAAAGAGAGAGAGAGAGAGAGAGAGAGAGAGAGAGAGAGAGAGAGAGAGAGAGAGAGAGAGAATTGCTCACAGAAGTAGAGAAAGAAAATTGATTGCAGACGTAAGAGAGGAGATTCGATGACCTTTTTTCTTAACACCATTTATTTAACATTTGAAAGCCCTGATTTTAGGTTTATATATAGCATAGAGGTAAGATGGTCATCTTCATTCAGGAATTCAAGCTCTTTTATTTTATTTTGTTTTTTTGTTTTGGGTGGGGGGGAGGGGGTGGGGGTAAACAAATATTTTATTGATGAGTAAGATGATTACAAGCCAAGGTATCAATGATACAAGGATCAATCAACCAAGGAAAGGATATTGACAAATCAAACGTTCTTGAAACCGTTAGGACCTTCCTAGTAAGGGAATGAGTTAAAGTATTAGCATCCCTTGGAATAAAAGAGAATGAGCATTCTTCACAAGAATTTCCTTGATAGGAATTCAAGCTTTGGCGTATCAAATGTAACGAGCATTTAAGATTTCTTTAGCTTCTACTAAAACTTCATTTCTAGCTTTGCCCACCATACATCAATCCATCATGCAATGATAGAATTGCGTTCATGGATTCTTATAACAGGTTGAGTTCCAGTTCCTTTTATTTACCACTTTTTTCATGGACTTGATAGAAACCTGCAAGGATGAAGAAAGAGTTCAGTACTATGATCTGCACCACAATGTATTATTTTGTTCTAAAAGAGTACTAGATTTCTCATCTTTGAGCAATTTCATTACAAATAGTTACAAATATTCATGGAGAAAAATAAAGATAATCTAATCAAAGAGGGGGGGGGGGGAGGAAATTACAACTTTCCCCTACTTTTTTGTTTAACCACAAAAAAATATTGCCTGCTTCAATTCATACACTCACCAAATCGCTTACTAAAATTGTACTGTATTGCTACCAAAATCGTACCATATTTATTCTAAAACCATTAAATCAATTAAAAAACAATATGATAATGATAAGTATTTTCATACTACTTATTAAAAGGTATAATAACAACAATACTCTTTACACATCATATCATACCGAAACCATATTGCTTGACACACCAAATGACTTAAATGCATCCCTTGTAATACCCAAAATATCCCACTACTCCAATAAAACGAATGGTCAGATCACCAAATCTGACTGTGGATGAATCCCTTCCTTAAAAAGAATAATATAATAACCTGATTTGTCAACAAAAAATTAGCAACTGTGATGTGGAAGGTAGTTTAGACCTAACACCCTTATTTGTAAACATGGCATGCCAATATTGTTAATAAAAAGACACCATGTATATTCAAATTTGGGCCTCAAATTTTCAATCGTGTGGGCCTCATGTCTTTGCAAGTTTTCTTTCAAATTTTAGAAGGCCTAAAATTTGACAATGTTGTCTTTTTCTTTTTTTTCTTTTTTTTTTAATTTTCATTATTTTGACAAGTGGAAGCATATATAGTATCAAGGATCAAAATCATATCATACCACTCTAATTTATATTGGTTGATGCCACCAATATTTTTACCCCTAAAGATTATAAAATCCACAATAGGCCAGGACGATGGTGTTCAATATAAACTACGAACCATTCTTTAAATCCAAAGTTGAAGATTTATTTATTTATATATATTTTTTTTGGATACTGTAGAAGAAGTGACTTGGATTTAAACATGAAGCATAATGTAGAGGAGTGTGTGATTAAGATTTTAGATCCAGGTATCAAGCACGGTATCATTCGTGTCCTTGATAAGATACGGATCGGATCAATGTATAGACTCAATGGAAAGTTAACACACGGCCGATGCCATCTGAGATCAAATTAAGTTTCTATCAAGTCCAAAATCAATACCAATCGACCAATTCACTAAAAACTACATGTTAAATCTAACAAAATATGAGGCCCATTGAACCTATCTTGTGGTACATAATGCCCACTTGATTTTATTATACAAAAAGTTTAAAAAAAAAAAACTGTTGGGGAAAACCACAAGGCTTTTCCCTCTTGTATACAAATCAATGGAAATACCCAACCACAAAAATATACACAGAGATATAGCAGTGAAAATAAATAGAGACAATCAAACCACAAGAGACACACTAATTTTTACGTGAAAAATCCTTCCAATAGGTGAAAGGAAAAAAACCATGGGACCTAGTCTAGGTAAATATCCACTATAATAATAAAGGATACACAATACAATCCTCTCTAATCACAGCTAGAGGTCTTCAATCTCTAAGAGAAATAATTCACTATTGGGTAATACAAATAACTCACCAAAGCAATTAGTGGTAATCCAAGATACAAGAATACTCTCACCCCGATATCGACATAATAAATATTGAGAAGATTTATCACATTTCTCTCTTCCTTACTAAGGGAGAATGTCATTACGCCATACGTACAAGGTATGAGAGCTTCTCTATATCTCTCTTTTTTCTTCTCTGATCATTCATAGTAGTAGAAAAACTAAAGATGGATTTTTTGGCTCTTTGATTCAGTCTCTGTAGAAGAGACGCTCACGAGTTTCTCTGAACTCTTGAATGTATCACTTAATGCCTTTACATAAGGCATATATATAAAAGTTGAGATATTGGGAGAAGGTTTAGAGAACTGCCTAAAGGAAAATTACCTTCTTAGAGAATAGCTTATGGAGGTAATAGGAGTGGGTCCCCCTCACCTATGTGGGTGTGAGGAGAAAAACCCAACAAATTTCCCTTCAGACTCACTAGCAGAGATCTACCATACCCAAACCTACCGTGTTTCTTTTCGTCTTGGGTAATGCTTTTGTCATCATATCTGCACTGTTCTTATCAGTATGGATTTTCTCAATCTGTAGTTGTTTCTGTTCAAGTATATCCCAAATCCACTGATACCTCACATCAACATGCTTGGTTTTATCATCAAAACTAGGATTTCTACTCAAGTGAATGACATTCTGACTGTCACAATGAACGATGTACTTATCTTGTGTCAGACCTAGTTCTTAAATGAACCTCTTTATCCACAACATCTCCTTACAAGCCTCCATTACAGAAATCTACTCAGCTTTTATAGTTGACAAAGCTATACATTTCTATAACTTGCACTATCATGACACTACTCCCCTTGTAAAAGTAAACAGGTAGTCTGATGTCGATTTTCTTGAATCAATGTTGCTAGCCATATCTGCATCTGTGTACCTCTGTAACATAAGTTTATCAATACCAAAACATAAACATGCATTGGATAAACCTCTGAGATATCTCATAATCTAGTTAATTACTTCCTAGTGTTCTTTGCTAGAATTGGCAAGAAATCTATTTATAACTCCAACTGCATATGTAATATCAGGTCTTATACACACCATAGCATACATTAAACTTCTTACAACTGATGTATAGGAATTTTTTTTTTATTTCTGTTCTTCCTTGCTCAGTTGAAGGACTCTACTTACTGTTTAATCTAAAATGACCTGCAAGTGGGGAACTGACGGACTTTGCTTTCTCCATATTAAACCTTTCAAGTACTTTGTGTATGTACTTTTCTTGTGATAGTTAAATTTTGTCTGCTTTCTTATCACGAGAGATCTACATGTCTAAGATATACTATGTTGGTCCCAAGTCCTCCATGTTAAAAGACTTGCTCAATTCTTGCTTCAACCTATCAACATATCATCAACTTTAATGAAATCACCTTGGGAAATTTTTTTAACAAATACACAATGAACTGTAGTTGTTCTGGTGTACTCATGATCCATCATAAATGAATTGAACTTCTTGTGCCACTGTCTTGGAGTCTGTTTCAAACCATACAAGCTCTTCCTCAACCTGCAAACCATGTGTTCTTTACATTTAACTTTGAAACCTTTTGACTACTCCATATAAATCTCTTCCTCAAAATTATTATGAAGAAAGGTTGTCTTGACATCAAGTTATTGAACTTTTAAATTCAAACTTACAGTTAAACCCAACACAACTCGTATAGATGATATTTTCATGACAGGAGAAAAAATCTCATCAAAATCAATTCCTTTTGTTTGTCCAAATCCCTTAGCAACCAATCTTGCCTTGTACCTTTGTTGTGATCTGTTTTGCTCGGTCTTCAAGCTGAATATCCATTTATTTTTTAGTGTTTTCTTACCTTAACTAGCTTTATTAAATCATAAGTATGATTCTTATGTAAAGAATCTATCTCCTTTTGCATAGCTTTTAACTGCTTAATTTTATGCTCATCAGTTTGTGCTTCTTCAAAGCAATCTGATTTACCTGGATCTGTTAGCATAATATACTCATTTGGTAGATACTTGGTAGAGAGTTGTTGTTCCCTGATAGATCTTCTCAACTGGAGCCCTATTGGTGGCTCTAAAGGGGACTGCTCCTCCTGTTTAATATCACCTGTATCAACTATGGGAACACCATTATTACAATTTTGCACATCTCGCCCATCATCATGTATCATGGGTAGAGGAACTAGATCAAGATTGATCAAGTCATCAATAAATGGCTAAAGCTTTTTAATTTTTTTGAAGTTTTCAATTGTTTAATCTTCAAGAAAGATCACTTCTCTGCTTTTGATAACTTTCTTCTCAATCAGATCATATAACTTGTTTCTAAATTTTTCATCTGCATATCCCAAGAAAATACACTTCTTTGACTTGTCATCAAGCTTTGACCGCTCATTTTTTGTAACATGCATAAATGCACTGCAACCAAATACTTTTAAATGATCATAGGAAACATCTTTTCTGCTCCATACCGTTTTAGGAACATCTTCATTCAAGGGAGTTGATGGAGATAAATTAATCAAATAGACTACAGTATGCATAGTTTCTCCCTAATAATATCGTGTTAACTTTCCTGTAAGAGCATACACCTGATCCTTTCCATGATAGTGCAATTCATCCTTTCTGCTATACCATTATGATATAGGGTCTTGGGAACTGTTTTCTCATGTCAAATACCTTGACTACTGCAATACTTCTCAAATGGATCAATGTACTCACCCTCGTTATCTGTACAAATGCATTTGAGAGATTTCACTGTTTTTCTTTCAATCATAGCATGAAAAGTTTTAAATACATCTAAAACCTGATCTTTAGTTTTCAAAGTGTATGCCTATATTTTTCTAGAAGCATCATCTATAAAAGTAATGAAGTAAGAAGCACCACCAACTGTTTTTACTTCCATAGGACTACAAACAGTGGAATGTACCAATTTTAAAATGTTTCTTTTTCTATGAGAATAGTTTTTCATAAAAATGACACGATGTTGTTTACCAACAAAGCAATGAACACAACGATTTATAGGCATACCTTTCATGTCTAGAAGAAGGTTGTTTTTTGTAAGGATCTGCATACCTTTCTCGTTCATGTGATCAAGTCGTTGATGCCATAAATCTGTAGCAGATTCAGCCTCTGTTGTATTCACTTTAGTCTTACACATTTATAATTTTATATTATATAAAGTGCAGTATTTTTTCCTCTTGCCACTACTAAAGAACCTTTGGTAAGCTTCCATTAACCATTATCAAAGTGACTTTCATAACCCTCTACATCTAAATTTCATACAGAAATCAAATTTAGACGGATTTTTAAAATGTGTCTCACATCCTTGAGAGTCAATTTACATCCAACATTTGTCCAACACTCATATTATATATCCCTATAATTTTTGAAACACCATTGTTTTTCATTCTTACAATACTAAAGTCACCAGTCTTGTAAGAGATAAATAATTCTCTACGAGGGTAACATGGTATGAAGAACCATTATCAATAATCCAATTTGAGTCGTGACATGAGAATATAAGGCAAGATTCTTCACAAGTTGAGATAATAATAGTGTCTCCATCTGAGTTAACAGCAGTAGTATCTTCGTTCTTGTCTTCTCCATTTCTTTTCTTGGAATCTCTCTTGAGTTTTCTGTATTCTTTTTTCTTATGTCCTACCTTTTTACAGTAGTAACATGTGACCCCATATCTTGATTTGGATCTCTCTTTTGACTTTCCACGATCTTGGGATTTTTTGTATTTGCTTCTCCCTCAGCTTTCTGTAATAAGTGCCTCTTATTGAGATGAACTCGAAGACTTTCTTCTTGTCTATTTAATCAACAAACTTCTTGTTACTTGACTCATTGTAATTTTTTCATCTGGTATAGAATTGTTAAGAGACACCACTAATTTCTCTTAACTGTCTGGTAATGAACTGAGTAGTAACAAAACTTGTAATTCATCATCTAACACAATCTTCATGGAAAATAGATGATTCATAATACCCTATACCTCATTCAAATGTTCTACAACTGAGTGTCCATTTCTGTACTTCAATTTCATAAGCTTTCTGATCAAAAATGCTTTCTTGTTGGTAGTCTTTCTTTCGTATAGACTTTTCAATTTATTCCACAGTGATTGTGCTAACATCTCTATGGCGACATGATGAAAAACTGTGTCAACCAACCAATGGCGAATAAATCCAATAGTTTTTTGGTCCAATATTTTTATTCGGCATTTGATAATTTTCCGATTTTATCGTATCACCCTGTACGATTCCATACAGTTCTTTACAGTACAATAAGTCTTCTATCTTGACTTTTCAAATCATGTATTTGCTCCCATTCAAACTAATCATCTTTGTTGGGGCTTCCTCCATTATTTGTACATTATTATAGAGCCTAGCTCTGATACCACTTGTTAGGAAAAATCACAAAGCATTTTTCTCTTGATGTAAATCAATCGAAATACACAATCATAAAAATATACACTGAGATATAATAGAGAAAATAATTAGAGACAATCAAACCACAAGAGACACACTAATTTTTATGTAAAAAAACTCTTTCAATAAGTGAAAGAAAAAAAGTCGTGGCACCTAGTCCAAGTAAATATCCACTATAATAATAATAGATACACAATACAATCCTCTCTAGTCACAGCTAGAGGTTTCCTATCTCCAAGATAAATAACCCACTATTGGGTAATACAAATAACTCACCAAAATAATTGGTGGTAATCCAAGATATAATAGTACTCTCACCTCGATGCCGACATAATAAATACTGAGAAGAACTCTCACCTTTCTCTCTTCCTTGCTTAGGGAGAATGCTATCACGTCGTATGTACAAGGTACGAGAGCTTATCTATATCTCTCTTTCTTCTTCTCTGATTATTCACAAGAGCAGAAAAATTAGAGAAGGATTTTTTGGCTCTCAGATTTAGTCTCTATAGAAGAGATGCTCACGGGTTTCTCTGAACTCTTGAATGTATCACTTAATGCCTTTACATAAGGCATATATATAGAAGTTGAGATATTGGGAGACAGTTTAGAGAATTGCCTAAAGGAAAGTTGCCTTTTTTGAGAATAGCCTCCTTATGGAGGTAATAGGAGTGGGTCCACCTTACCCACGTAGGTGTAAGGAGGAAAACCCAATAAAAATTATTCTTTTATTATATCAAGATTTCCGACAACTACAAAATTTTAGGGTTTGACTGAGCTCCTAAGCCGTATTGTAAATCGGAAAAAAAAAAACCTGCTTCTTCCCAAAAGGTATTATTCTCCCATATAAAAGCAACAATAAAAATGTTATAATTTTGTAAGACACCAAAAAAAAATGGCAATCTATGGTATCATAAGCTTATTTTTGGTAAAAAGAAAATATATTAAAGCCAAAAACAGGAAGGAGCCAAGGCTTCATTTACATCAACTTCATGAAGCCAAGGATATTGAAAATGGCCATTCAACCAAACCCGCAATGATTAAGGCCTAGCCTTTCGGGCAAGAGTATGAGAAACTTTATTTGCTCCTCTTGACACAGAGGAAAAACTAAAAGATTGAAAAGAAGAAGCTAGATGCAGAATATCCTGAATGATAGGTTGTAATGACAACTCACAGGAAGAGCTTTTAGAAGGGATAAAATCGATCACCACCTTTCAATCAGCTTCCCCCACAATGTCTTTATAATCCAAAAATAGAGTCATCTGGATAGCTTCCTAATTGCAAGAGCCTCTCCATCTTTAGGGGAAGAGAAATGAATATATTGGAAAAGGCATTAAGAATACTGCCTAAGTTGTCTCGAAAGATAAAACCAATACCACTAGAACCATTTTCCAAACTAGCATCGGAATTTAACTTGATGCATCTAGGCTTTGGAGCAGTCCATGTATCCATAGAGCATGGATTAAGCATCTTATGAGCACGACGATTTGAAGTCTGGGTAGCACTAAAGAACTCTAGATGAGGTGATTCAGCTTTTTTGATAACTTTGAGAAGGCTCCAATCATGAGATTAAAAAAATAAGGTCATTACGGGTTCTCCACAGTTACCAACATAAGAATGAGGCAAGACTAAATGTTCTGGATGCTTCTGATTTAGAATGCTGAAAAAGCACATCCTATTTCCCGATCCAATGATGAAGCTTCATATTCTTGTGGCTAAAATATTATATTTTTGGCCACGGAAATACGATTTTCGTCAAGAAAAATTTATATCTTTTCCGACGGAAATTATATTACCGTCACAAAAAATTAAAAAATTTTGTTTTTCCCGTGGAGGAAAATGGGTATTTTTCCCACGGTAATAAGTTTTCCGTCGGAAAAAATATTTATTTTACCGACAGCAAATTTATTACCGTTGGGAAAAATGGTATTTAAAAAAAAAAAAAAAATATACTAATGAAAGGTATTTTTTTCGAACCAACACCCTTATTTGTAAACATGGTATGCTAATATTGTTAATAAAAACACATCATGTATTGGTCCTAATACAAATTTAGGCCTCAAATTTTCAATCATGTGCGCCTTGTGTCTTTGTAAGTTTTCCTTTGAATTTTAAATGGCCTAAAATTTGGCCATGTTTTCTTTTTCTTCTTTGTAATTTTTATTAATTTTCATTATTTTGACAATTGGAAGCATGTATAGTATTTCTTCTTTGTAATTATTTTTACAATTGGAAGCATATATAGTATCAAAGATCAAAATCATAATCATATAATACCACTCTAATCTATATTGGTTGATGTCTCCAATATTCTTACCCCTAAGATTAGTAAATATCAACATTAAGCGAAGAAGATGGTGTTCAATATGAACTACGAACCAATCTTTAAAATGCAATAGTGGAAGATTGTATTTGTTTATTTATTTATTTATTTGGGATAATGTGGAAGAATTGAATTGGGTTCAAACTTGAAGCATAAAGTAGAGGAGTGTGAGATTAAAATTCTAAATCTAGGTATCAGGCACGTTATCGTTCATGTCCTTGATACGATATTGATCGGATTAATGTACGGATTCAATGGAAAGATAACATGTGGCCTATACCATTAGAGATTAAATTATGATTCTATCAGGTCCAAAATCGATACCAATCGACCAATCAAATACAAACCCCACGTGTTAAATCTAACAAAATTTGATGCCCATCGAACCTATCTTATGGTACATAATCCCCACCCACTAGATTTTATTACCCAAAAAGTTAAAAAATTATTCTTTTATGATAGCAAGATTACCCACGGCTACAAAATTCAAAAGCGTGATTGAGGTCCTAAGCCATATTTTAAATTGAAAAAAAAAAAAAAAAAAAAAGGAAAAGGACTTGCTTCTTCCCAAAATGTACAATTCTCCCGTATAAAAGGGATAATACAAATGGTATAATTTGTACGACACTTAATTTGTATGACACCAAAAAAAAAAAAATGCCAATCTATAGTATCATAAGTAGAAAGAAAATCTATTGAAGCATAAAACAAGAAGGAGTCAAGGCTTTATTTACATCAACTTCATGAAACCAAGGAGAATGAAAAATTCAACCAACCCTGAAATGGTTAAAGGCCTTCCGGGCAAGGGTATTGTAACACTCCAGGTGTTTCCAGTAACCTGAATCCTACTTTAATTGGTTTTGACAAATGGAGAAAACTCCTACTTTAATTGGTTTTGACAAATGGAGAAAACTGACAGTGCAACCTAGGTACATTGGTGGTGTTATTAAGATGAGTTAAGGGTAAAACAGGTATAAATTTATATTTTTGCTTTAACTAAATGTATATAGGCTTTCTTTGAAATTTAAAATAGGATTAGTCATATTGTGTGTATAAGGGTTGATACTATGTTTAAATCTAGGAATATATTTATATGTTTTAAAATATGTATAGACTTATGGTATAACAATAATAATGTATAATGTTGGTGTGAAATTAAAGATTAGTAGTGGTGAGAGAATACTATGGGAAAAATAAGAATGGTCGAGGGTAGAGCTGGAAATTAGTTAATTAATAGAATTAAATTTATGGGAAAATATATAAACAGAACCTAAAATTAACGTAAGAAAATCCTCTCCCGCCCACCTGCCGCCGGCCAAGGGCGGGATTTCAGCCGACCCACCTCCCCATGTATTGGTAGGCGAGACGACTGATCCCAGCCCTTGGATCAGCAGCAGGAACCTCCTGCTGCGGGAGAGGATTTCAGTCCAAAATTAACCATTTCATTTTGGTTAGAGCTGGAAAAAACATAAGAAGGGTTGCAGAGGAGTTTTGAGGTGAGTCTGAGAGAAAACCTTTGATTCCACTTTTAGAAGGTGTTTGTGAGAGAACCAATGTATTTTGGAGAAAGTATTGTGGATTCTTAGTGTTTGAGAGGCAAAAATCTCAGCAAAACTAAGGACTGGAAGAGGAGGCATGATTACAGTTGCAGCAAGAAGGGTTGAATATGCAAGCAAAGGAAAGTTGCAGAAATTTGGTGTTTCAACTGTACCTCTCCTTTGATGATACGATTGTTGCCTCAAGTAAGTTCTAAATTCAATGCTGAGTCTAGGAAAGTGATTGCATGTTGAAGCAATGTAAGGGAAATAGGGTTTTTAGGATGTTTTGTATTTCACATTGGTAGAGATGATGACCAGTAACACTGTTCATCAAAGCTCTGACAAAGTGAACATAAAAGGTAATGCATGCATGTATGAGTGGGGAAAATGATTCTTGCAGAGGGAGGATACCTTTAAAGACTATATCTGGATTAATTTGAAAGGTTATGAGTGATTGTTGGTGGTGGCTTTGATGAAAACAATAAGACGAAGAAATTTTTAGAAATACAGAAATTTTGTTAAAATCCAATGACCACCAAGCCTCTTTTTGCCGATTTTTATTAGTTTTTGACGAAATTTTTTTCAGGGATCTTTATTACCCTTTAAGGTATATGTGGTCTAAATTTGAGAATTTTTTCATTGGGTTTTTGACCTCCAAATAAATTTTACAGCAATTAAGGGTCTGAAATTGCTGTTACAGCATGTTTTGATGTTTAAGGGTTGCGGGTTCCTACCTAGGGGACCTAAATGGATATGGAAACTAATCAAGGGGATTAAGGATCTCATCATAGTGCATTGTAGGGGTCTAAGAGAGAATTTTTCAAAAGCCCCATATGATCAGGTACTAATGCTAGGACAGCATAAAAGGGGTCGAAAGAATCAAGTAGACTTAAGCCAAAGGAAGTTCATTTTTGGTGAAAAGGTCCAGGTAAGGAAATACAACTTCCCAGTGGTTCTAATAGTATAATCGTAGTTTTCTTACTCATGTTATAAGAAAGAAAAATGATTTCATGACTATAGGAAGTGAAGGAGATCTTATTGTTGCTTCCAACATTATCTTTAGTTCAAGAGACTGAAAAAGGAACTTGTGATTGTTAAGATGAGTAATTGACTTCTTGTAGTAGGCTATTACAGTACATATATGCATGTGAATGATGTGGTGGTGATTGTACTTTGAGTATGATGCTTGTGTCTACCTATATAGAAGGATGTAATGGTTGGTATTGTGTAAGTAATGTATGAAAAAGTTATGATTATATGATATAAGTGCAGTAAATAATTTGATATGTGATGAGTATGAGCTGTGGTGTATGCATTGTTATGTATATAGAGGGTCCTTTCAGTAATTTATACAATACTAAACCATGAATCACTTGTATAGCAATGTTTGATGAGTAGAACTTGGAATCCAAAAATGGTGAAAGCCTTTGGGCAAAACTAGTGGACAACAAGATACAATAGATATGTTTTGTGTTATATGTGGTGTTTGTAAACCAAACACCTAAATTAAGATGCTGTAAACATGATGTAACTTCTCATTAGTCTACATAAGAGATAGCCTAAACAAATGGGAAGAAAGAACAGAAATGTAAAAATTCTAGACTACATGTAAAATACAGCAAGGACTTGTGAATGGTGACCATAAAGTAGAAAACTTGTGAAGGTATGTGAGCGGTGAAGGAAAAAGGGAAAATGAGGGGGTTGGTTTCCACCTCTAACACGTTAAGACAAAGATGGACAGCAACTCATAGGAAGAGTTGAGATAGCATTAGTGATTCATAATAACCAATAATGCTTGACAATTTGTAAAAAAATAAAGTTAATATTTACATATACATGTTGGATTACCATGGACAGCAAGGTCTAAGTATGTGTTAAATAGAAAGTAAGACCTAGAAACTAATTGGTGAGTATGCACATCATGGTAGTTGACAAGAAACGGAAGCATCAAGTGAGTCAAACAAGTGACAAGAAACAAACACATCTAGTGAGTCAAACAAGTGACAAGAAATGGAAACATGCGGTAAGTCAAACAAGTAACAAGAAACGAAAGCATCTGGTGAGTCAAACAAGTGACAATAAATGGAAGCATCCAGTGAGTCAATAAGTGACAAGAAATGGAAGCATCCGATGAGTCAAACAAGAGACAAGAAATGGAGGCATCCAATGAGCCCAAAATCAAGTATTACTTGATGTGCTTAAATCAGAAGCTTGTATTCAAGTTAAGTAAGAGCAGAGAATGTAAGGCAATATTGAGGATTGAGTCAATGAGATTTGAGAATAAGAATGAACTACATCTATACTATTTTACATTTTAGTATCATGGAATTATAGCATAACAGAAAACTATACATAGGTGACAGCAGGTTTATGATATGATGATACGACAGGAAATCAGAATGTTTGTTATTGTTACTTCTATATAGAATTACTAAAGCAAAGACAGCGTAATTGTTTCATTAAATATTTATATAATGTTTAATTGCATGTATTCCTGCAAAGATATTAATTATTCACTGAGCTTTGGTTATACGAGTTGTTGCTATCTTTTTCAGATGATCATGCAGGAGAGTAAGTAGGTATTACTTGTGCAGAAGACCAAGTTGGGCACTCGACCACTTGGCATTTCGATCTTTTTATGGACAGCATTTATGAGATGAGATTAGATGATAGTTGCTATTTTTGTTGTGAGTGGCAGCAGGTTTTTGTGTTAGGCCACTCACTTTGATGTACCTGATGTAGTTAAAGTTTCTATTATGGATTAACGCTTTGGCTACCAGTTATGTAATTAAAATATGTATCTTTCTGCTACTATGTTATTTTTTATTGAATGATATGAGATGAAATGGATGGATGTTATAGGATGATTAGTTTGATGTGTTTAAAAAAAAATTCCAGGCTTTCTAATGATATGTAACTTAAGTGCCGAGCAATGATTCATTTCCCTCTCCTGGGAAGGGGATGTCACCGGTATGAGCAATTTTATTGCTTGCCTCAGAACAAAGGAAAAACCATAAAATTGAAAAGAAGAAGCTAGATGTAGAATATCCTGAATGATAGGTTGTACGGACAGCTCACAAGAAGAGCTTTTAAAAGTGATAAAAGCAATCACCTCCATACAATCAATTTTCACCACAATGTTTTTTTAATCCAAAGATAG
Source organism: Protea cynaroides (assembly GCA_028583415.1). Classification (NCBI taxonomy): domain Eukaryota; kingdom Viridiplantae; phylum Streptophyta; class Magnoliopsida; order Proteales; family Proteaceae; genus Protea; species Protea cynaroides. Next base: position 70,012,699 of record CM053267.1, read on the forward strand.
AGTCATCTAGATGGCCTTCCTAATAACAAGAGCACCTCCAACTTTAGAGGAAGAAAAATGAATATTACTGGAAAAGGCATTAAGAATATTGTTTAAGCGGTCTCGAAAGATAAAACCAATACCACTAGAGTCATTATCCAAACTAGCGTTGAAATTTAACTTGATGCATCTAGGCTTCAGAGGAGTACATGTATCCGAAGAGCATGGATAAAGTGTCTTATGAGCACGTTGATCAGAAGTTCGGGTAGCATTAAAGAACTCCAGATGAGCTGATTCAGATTTTTTGATAACATCGAGAGGGCACCAATCATGAGAATAAAAAAAAATAATCATTACGAGCTTTCCATAGGTACCAACATAAGAATGAGGCAAAACTAAATATTCTAGATGCTTCCAATTTAGAATGCTGAAAAAACTATGTTCCATTTTCCGATCCAATGATGAAGCTTCATTATTTCTTCAAGGGGAATCTTGTGGGATACAGAAGAATCGAACCACACTGTTTGAGCAAAAGGGCAAGTTAAGGTAAGATGTTTCACAGATTCTATGTCAAAACCAAAACGTATACACTTGTGGTCAATATTAATATTCCTTTGAAAAAGGCCCTCACCCGAAGCAATGCTATTATAGGCTCTCCATAAGAATGATTTTATTTTCGATAAGGATTTGCAATGCCAAATCCATTTCCTGGTCTCTTTTGGAACAGTCTGCAACGCCTTCATCTTGGATGAGGATGGGGCGGAAGAGTCAGATTTAGCTTGTTGACTTGGAATGAAATGATAAGTAAATTTAGCTGTTAGAATACCATTTTTATCTCTCATCCAAACTAATATGTCCTCATTATGAATGAGAGGATTTTGTAAAATAGCCTCAGGAACTCTTAGATGGAAGATTTTTTTCAACTAGATCTTTTTTCCTTTTCCTATTAGAGGGGTCTATCAGATCTTTGATAGATAAAAGGGAGCAATTGTAAGAGCCGCACATCACTAACTTGGCCTAACCATGTCATGCCAAGTCTTCCCATTATTGTTGGACCAAGTGGACCGACCGTGTGAAGATGGATCACAAAACCAAGTATGAATCGAGTTAAAAATGCTCAAAAGTATGAGTATGGTCGAATACCTGGGTAGGTATGGTCGACCATAAGGTAAGATACAAAGGTCACTGATCCAGGACCCTAAGGTCGATGTTTTCGACCCTATGGTCGACAAATTCTGCGACCGTAGGCCATCGACCGTGAGACCCCAGATCAGACTCCAAGATGAAAACATTCCTAATTTGAGGAGGATTTCTTTCCTAATGTTGGAAAACTCTATATGGAGAATTTTTCTCTATATAAAAAACGTTTCTCAGCCTTTTTCACTCTTTTAGAACATTAGTAAACCCTAGAGAAAGAGAAGGAAAGAGAAGGAAAAGAAGGAGAAGAAGAGAAGACTAAGGAAGAGACTGAGAGAAGAGTTCCACAGACTCTCTGCAACAAATAAGGTATGAACCTTGTCTCTATAGCCTTAAAACACTAGGAGTAAAGGTTTCTAATGTAAATTGAGATACCAAACCCAACGTAAGAATGCAACCATGGGAATTGCTAAGCAAACCTCCAATGGGAAACCATGGAGAATAGTTAGAGTAATTAGTTGGTAAAACTAAGAAACTTAGCCTTAGAATAATCATTAGGATAAACCCAATTGAAGAGCCAAAGAGTTGACCCATGAAGGACTCGGATTAAATGTAGTTTGTAACCAGAAATCTCAAGGTCACAACTACGGTCGACCATAGCATGACCAGCATGATCAAAGTATCGACCATAGGCATTCGGAAAGAATTCAGAAATCATATGGTCGTAGGTACGGTCGCATATGGTGTGACCGTAGGGTATGGACCATAGGTAGTAAGGTCGACACAGTATGAGACTATAGGACCAATCAGACATCTATCAATGCTTTGTTTCGATTTCTAATTACTATAACATGTTACATATGAACCCTAACTTAAATTCATATAACTTTTAGGTTATTAAGTCGATTCAAAGAGAATTACAAGGCTTGGAAGGAGATCGAGTTTTTCTAACAGGTGAGGGAACAAGACCTAAACTAATTGGATAATAACAAATTATTTACTTTATTGTGTTCAATTCCATGATTGATTCTATGCTTGTATGCTTGTAATATGTATCTCACTTGTCATCTAATATTCCTGTTATTACTGCTCATGTATATTTATTTCTATCTATTTATAATATGATGATGATACTAGGAATAGGCATGTGATTATGTGTGTAAGACCCGTATTGAACTAATCGGTCTTACCACTTTGTACCAGGTCTACCTATCATGGTCGAGCCAAGTGGATCAAGTGCGTGAAGAAACCACAAGACCAGGTATGGAATTTAACTCAAAAATAGTCAAATATGAGTGTGTGGTCGCATGCCTAGACAGGTATGACCGGTCCCACCTCAAAAGAGTCCAACCTATGACTTTTGGTCGTGGGGTCGGATGTTTTAAAAACGTAGGGTCGACGGATTTTGCAACCCTACATTCGACCCCACGGAAACAGTCAGAAATCGAATTTAGGAAACCTTCCTAATCTAAAGGGGTTTCTTTCCTAAACTCATTGGGGCATATTATGGAGGGTTTTCCTCTATAAATAGGACGTCCCTTAGCCTCCTTCATCCTTTTAGAACTCCAATTGAAAGTGTGAGAGAGAGAAGAGAAGGAAGAGAAGGAAAATTAAAGAAGGAAACCAAGAAAGAGGAAAGTTCAGAGAAGACTCTGAATCTCAGCAAACCTAAGGTATGAACCTAATTCCCTACATGAATTAAGAGCCTAAAATAATTCATGAAGAAGATAGGATTAGGAGAAACCCAAATCATCTATCCATGGACAAATTCCAAGAGAATCCATGGAAGAAAATCATTTTGGACAATGGATAGTGTATAAAAATTATAGTTTTGAGCTATTGAGCAATCATAGGAAGGACAATAATGGTAAGCCAGAGGATGCAAGCATGAAGGAATGGACATAAGAGTAAAAGGTCGACCATGACACGTGTGGTCGCACATAGGGTCACATGATATCCGACCCCACGAGACCCACCTGTTCGACCACATGCCCTCGGGAAGATTCCAGGGAGGGTGTGGTCGCACGTAGGGTCGAAGTATGTCTGACCCCACCTACGACCCTACACCCTGTGGTCGCAGAAACTGAGACCCCAGGTGCTACCCCACCTGTGACCCCTCAGCTTCTGTTAGTCTAAAACATATGAAAATTAATTATAATTAAAATCTATCAACTTGGTTAGGTTTTTCCAGTGATTTAAAAGTAATTTGTAAAGCTTGAACGAGGATCTACTAGCAATCAAAGGTGAGGAAACAAGACTTAAACTAATTGGTTAATAATAAACTGTTTTTGTTTATTGAGTCCGATGCCATCAATGATTCTATGCTTATATGCATGTAATGTGCATTTAACATGTCATCCAATATTTCTGCTATTACTGCTCATGCATATTTAATTTTGTTTATTTATAACATGATGATGATGATGAGGTTAGGAATAGGCATGTGAATATATATGTGTGGTTAGTGTACTTGATCGAGTGGGGCATCAGGGGGAGGATGTGACACTGTGGTTCATCTTGGTCACCAGACTCTAGCTCTATCTCTACTCAAGTCTTGTCCACTGACATCGTCGTATCGCCATTACTTTAGCAGAACTATTATGTTGTAGGGCATCAGGGGAGGTGGTCTCGGACTGTGTAGTCTCTGACTCTGTCGGGGGACCTTAGCTCTATCTCTATGGACGTATTGAGGGATGCTGGGGTGAGGCCTTGGATACACTGTTTGACATTAGGATTGCTTAGTTGCGAGCCCAGTTTGCAAGCCCTCGCCAATAGGGGCTTACGTGTTGGTATGGGTAGGGCATCAGGGGAAGTGCGATGCGGTGCAGTCCTAAGCACTTTAGCTCTATCCCTATTCCATGGTGGGTGCATGTGGGACGGCAATGGTGTTTGATCCATTGGGCGGCTTCACACACTCGTGTATAGAGGTGCGACAGCCACCCCTTTCTATTGCACATTGCAAACTTATGAACCAAGCCAAAGATATGAATTGAATGCATGCATATGTTTGTTACATTGTTTTGTTTGCTCACTGAGCCATGATGTGTGCTCATCTTTTTGACGTCGAATATTTTTAGTTGATAATGCAGGTACAACTGTAGAAAACTATATGAATGCTCTTATGTACGGACGTGCTGCGACGATGGATGCAGAAGTTATGATGGAGTCGCATGATTCGTCATGCGAGTGCAACTCATGCGTCTTCGATTAAATTTATATTTGAATTATTCAGACAATGTAATTGATTAATTTACTTTATTTTATTTTATGTCTTAGTCAATGGAAGATAATTGGATAATTTATTTATGTTATCATTGTTAGACTCTTAGTTCATTAGTATAAAGACTTCCGTTATTGTTTATTTACTCTGATTATGGTTGTGGATGTGTATGGTTTAAGCAAACGGACACAACCTATTCGAGATCCTGATTGAACCGTTGGTTTATTGACGGTTCATCACACCATTCTGGTTGGTGCAGAATTGGGGGTGTGACAACTTGGTATCAGAGCCCTCGGGTCCTGTCTATTAAACCTGTATACTTCCACAAAAGTTCGTGAACTGAGTTAGGATAAAATTTAAAAGCTTTAATAAGAACACACTATAAGCACCTGTGTTGTATGAGACAAAAATTAAGAAAGAGAATAATGCATATATAAAAGGAGAAACAAGTTTCATATATATATCAAATAAAAAGCAATGTATATACATATCCAAATCAGAGTACGGTCCACAATCCGGACAGTTACTCTGTAGTACAAGGAAAAACAAAAAGAAAATATACATCATGGAGCTGGAGGTGCTGGAGGAGGAGGTGCCTCACGATCCCGGTCATAGTCCTCAGCATACACTCTAGTCAGCCAGGCTACCTGAGTCTGGGTCACCTGGAGACTAGCTGTCAGATCGGCCATCCGCTGATCAGACATGCGCTGAGCATCTAGAAGCTCTCCTACTCTCCCATCAGTCACGCGCTGAGCCTCTCTAATCTCACGCAGGAGCCCCATCACATCATCAGATGGTGGGTGTGAAGGACAAGCAGTATGTGGATGAACCCTAGATGGGCCAGCTCTAGTAGAATGCGGTGGCGATGGAGGAGGTATGGCGTCTACATCCATGAACATACGATCATCCTTAGCATCACCCCCATGGACTTCTGTTGCTGCTGCTGCTGCTGTTGCTGTCTCGACGTCTGCCATCTTTATCCGGGTACGGGGACGCACCAGAGCGTTCTTCTCATCGTCACTGACCTGCGCATCTCGCATCCCCCCATCCTGCAGATGGCCTCCCAGTCCAGGTCAGAAGAGAAAGTATCATCATGAATCTTCTCATCCAATAAGTCGATGTGTAGGCGTGTGAGCAGAGTAGTGATCAGACGTCCGTAGGGCAGGTTGCTTATATGACCAGGCATCGTAGCACGGATCATCGTCCGGATAATAATGTATGGAAGGCAGACCGACTACCTAGTGCAGATCCAGTACAAGACATACTGGGTCAACTGAGAAATCCTATCATAATGGCCACTCTGGGGAATCAAGTTGTGCTGAATGATCTTGCAGTACACCCGAGGCTTTGGTCGTAGGTTGATTGCCTTCATCTCCCAGCGATTACCTCTAAGAAGCAGGCTATCAATCTCAGCACGCATCATCAAGGATAGGAACTGGGGTTCCTTAAGAGCACAGTACACCAAGGGGTCGTCGTTTGATATGCCCAGGAGATCAGCCAACTCCTGGTAGTTCAAGGAAACTTCCACCCCTTTTACATAGCTGGTGATCCTGAGCTCCAACCCCTGTCTGTATCATTGCGATCACCTACTACCTGGAGGTTGCAATAGAACTGCTTCACCAAAGCAGGACAGGTACAAGCCTCATATGTGATCACGGGAAACCAACCCATGTCACCAAAGGCACCCTCTACGTTAAACAAGGCTAAACTAGCCAAGTGTACACAACGACCCCCTTCCACCTTCTTACGCTCATAACGAGCATACTGAGCCTCTGCCTCATTAGAGCGGAAAAAAATGGGATCATGAGCTCTGGGAATCTTAGTACGAGCCATGCTATCTGCAAAGACACAGAAAAATGAACAAGATATTAAATATGATGAAAAACTCAAAATTTCGGCATTATGACGGCATGATTTGGTCAAAAGCCTCACTTTTCACCCAAACAGCTGGGAAGGACTTACCTATGTTCCAAACCATCCTGTAAAGCTCATACAGTTGGAAATTTAAACTAGGAAGATTGAATTTGAAGAAATTTCAACAAATTGGGAAAAAATCCCAAAAATTAGGTCAAAAGAGAAAAATTTCAAGTTTCTCAAAAACCAACCGATGAAACTCAGATTTTCTTGAGGGCTTTCGTCCATTGGGTGGCCAATAGAAAAATCCCCCAATAAAAATTGAATTTTTACGGTTAGAAAAAGTTTAATTTGAAGAAAACGATGTAAATGGAGAAAAACCTAGTTTTAAAAGCCTAAGAATGAGAAACAGTAGAGAGCATACCTGAAGGAAAGGAACGAAAGTCGTGAATGGAAGAAATAATCACCAAACACTAGGGGTCGATACTGTAGCAACTCAGGGGAAGCGAGTTGAGTTGGTGGAAAGAAGAAAGAGTAAGAAATGACTCCAAAATCAGGTTTAAAAACCTAATTCTGGGTCGTACGGTCACAAAATTCGACAAAATGTGCGACCCTACGACCGACCCTACCATCGACCCTAGGCTCTCGGTGATCTGACAGACATCGTGTGGTCAGACCTGGGGTCAGACATATACCGACCCTACGACCGACCCTAGGCTCTTGGTGAGCTGACAGGGTTTTGTGAGGTCGCATACCCTGGGGTCAAACATAGAGCGACCCTATCATCGACCCTACGATGGAAAATACAGTATTTTGTCTGAATGACTTGAAAATTGGAATTTTACATTGATTAGATGGTTTTTGACATGGGAATTACGTATATTATGATTGTCACACCCCAATTCCACACTATTCAGAATGGTGTGATGAACCGCTAATAAACCAATGGTTCAATCAGGATCTTGAATAGGCTGTGTCCGTTTGCTTAAACCATACACATCCACAACCATAATTAGAGTAAATAAACAATAGCGGAAGTCTTATATATTAAATGAACTGAGAGTCTAGCTGTGATAAAGTAAATAAATTATCTAATTATCTCCCAAAAGGACTACGACATAAATAATTAAATCAATTACATTGTCTGTATAACTTAAACAAAATCTGATAAAAAACATAGGAATTGCACTCGCATGATGAATCATGCGACTCCATCATCACTTCTGCCTCCATTTCCGCCGCATGCCCGTATATTGGAGCATTCATATAATCTTCCACTGTTGTACATGCATCATCAACTAAAAATATTCGAATTCGAAAAGGGTAAACACACATCACGTCTCAGTGAGCAAACAAAACAATGCAATAAACATATGCATGCATTCAATTTATATCTTTGGTCTGATTCATAAGTTTGCAATGTGCAATAGAAATGATAGGTGGCCGCCACACCTCTATACACGAATGTGTGGAATCGCCCAATGGATCAAACACCATTGCCACCCCCACATGCACCCACCATGGAATAGAGATAGAGCTAAAGTGCTTAGGACCGCACCGCATCACACTTCCCCTGATGCTCTACACATACCAACACGTAAGCCCCTATTGGCGAGGGCTTGCAAACTGGGCTCGCAACTAACCAATCCTAATGTCAAACAGTGCATCCGAGGCCTCACCCCAGCATCCCTCAATACATCAATAGAGATAGAGCTAAGGTCCCCCGGCAGAGTCAGAGACTACCTGGTCCGAGACCACCTCCCTGATGTCCTATGACGTAATAGTTCTGCTAAGGTAATGGTGAACGACGATGTTAGTGGACAAGACTTGAGTAGAGATAGAGCTAGAGTCTGGTGACCAGGATGAACCACAGTGTCACGTCCTCCCCCTGATGCTCCACTCGCATCAAGTACACTAACCACACACATACATTCACATGCCTATTCCTAGCATCATCATCATCATTATGTTATAATAAACGAAATTAAATATGCATGAACAGTAATAACAAAAATAGTAGATGACATGTGATATGAACATTACAATCAAACAAGCATAGAATCATTCATGGTATTGGACTCAATAAACAAAACAGTTTATTATTAGCCAATTAGTTTAGGTCTTGTTCCCTCACCTTTGATTAAGCGTAGATCCTTGTTCAAGCTTTATGAATCACTTTTAAATCACTAGAAAGACCTAACAAGTTGATAGATTTTAATTAGAATTAATTTCGTTAAATTTAGACTAACAGAAACTGTAGGGTCGCAGGTAGGGTAGCACCTAGGGTAGCAGTTTCTGCGACCCTAGGGTGTAGGGTCGCAGGTGGGTTCAGATACCATTCGACCCTACATGCGACCACACCCTCCCTGGGACTTTCCAAGGGCATGTGGTCGATCCTGTGGTCTTGTAGGGCGGATATCATTCGACCCTACATGCGACCACACGTATTCTGAGTCGACCTTTCATTGTAAAGTCCATCCCTTCATGTTTGAATCCTTTGACTTACTATCATGGTCCATTCTATGGTTGTTCAATGGCTCAGAACTACAATTTATACGCCATTCATTGTCCATAATGATTTCCTCCATGGTTTTTCTTGGAATCTATCCATGGATGGATGATTTGGGTTTCTCCTAATCCTAAATTCTTCATAACTATTCTAGGCTCTCTTATTCAGGTAGGGAATTAGGTTCATACCTTAATTCAGAGGTTTCTCTGAACTTCCTCCTCTTCCTTAGTCTTCTTCTTCAAGTTTCCTTCTCTTCTTCTCTTCCTTCACTTTCTCTTTCTCTCACTTTCAATTAGGGTTCTAAAGGAGTGAAAGAGGCTAAGGGACGTCCTATTTATAGAGGAAAACCCCCATAATAAGTCCCAATGAGTTTAGGAAAGACCCCCTTTTGAATTAGGAAAGTTTTCTAATTTTCGATTTCTGACTGTATTCGTAGGGTCGGACGTAGGGTCGCAGAATCCGTCGACCCTACACCTTCTTAGTCATGCGAACCCACGACTAAAAAGTCATGGGTTGGACTTCTCTTGAGGTGGGGTCGACCATACCTATTTAGGCATGCGACCCTAGCTTCACATTTGCTGCTTTTGGTTTAGACTTCATACTTGGTCTTGTGGTTTCTTCACACACTTGGTCCACTTGGCTCGACCATGATAGGTAGACCTGGTACAAGGTGGTATGACTGGTTAGTTCGATACGGGTCTTACAATGATTGTCTCATATGTTCTATGATTTTTTTTCTGACATTACCACCACCGGAACAGAAAATGGCTGGGGGAAGAGTAACCAGACGAGGACGTAACCCAATTCCACCACCACCACCTGTGGAGGAAACTAGTCATGAAATTCCTGAAGTACAAGAGAATCAGAATGTGGCACCACCAGGAGCTAATGGCTAGGCAAATCCTTCAAACTTGCCAACCCCACCTACAGATTTGGCTACAGCAGTAATTAACCTAGCATAATAGCTGCAGCAAATACAGCAGGTGCAAGCCAATATGCAAGCTGCTATAGGAATGGTTTTTCCAGCTGCACATATGACACCTATGCCAGCCAGACAAGCTAGCACAGTACCAGGGGGTAGCAACACGGTACCCCAAGCACGTAAATGCCAGTTGTGCAAGCTCCAGTACAGAATCCTGAGGTAGCCCAAGGCAGCTACAGTATCAACCATCGATGTACGGGGCCTATGCTCAGTATCAGTTGGACCACTCTCGACTGATCGAGCGCTTCCTGAAAATGAAACCTAAAGAATATAATGGCAAGCCAGCAGATCCATTGTGGCCAGCTCATTGGATCGACGAGATGGAAAGGAATTTTATGATGATGACAGTTAATGAGGAAGAAAAAGTGATGTGCGGCACATTTATGTTGAAGGGCGATGCACACCACTGGTGAAAGTCTACCCGAACATATCTATTAACAAAACACGCCCAATTGACCTGGGCTATCTATAAAGAGGCATTCTTTGAGAAATACTTTCCCAGAAGTTTCAGAGATGCTATGGAGAGAGAGTTCCTGAGTTTATACAAGGACAAATGACTGTGGATGCATACCAACAGCGTTATGAAGAGTTGTTTTTCTTTACACCCTCTAGCATGCAAGAGGAAAATACTAAGACCCGAAGGTTTGTCATGGGACTTAGGGGAAGCATTCGTGAGCATGTACTCGGACTTGAAAAGAAAGTTTACAATGAAGCAGTACAGATTGCTCGAGTGATAGAGTCGAGCCAAAGGGAGAGCTACTTTGCTCAGAATAGAGGTATCAAAAGGCCTAACAAAAATTCATACAACGGAGGGAACACAAAGATATTTAAACCCTTCCATACTCAAGGCTTTAATGCAGTAGCCAAGACTACTCCAACAGTCGAACAACAACTAAAGAAAAATAATGAAGGAGTAAAATGCTATAATTGCAATCAAGTGAGACATTATTCTAGGGAGTGTCCTAAGCCCAGGAAGCAACTACAACAAGGAAAGGTTTATGTAGTTACATCTGAAGACGCTGTCGCATCGCCTGATGTGGTCACAGGTATGACCTGAACCTTTCATTTTGTATTACCTTGTGTGAGCATGTAGACTAAATTAAAACAAATCACAGGTATCGTACCTATTAATGGCATACCCACCAGAGTACTCTTTGATTCTGGAGCTACTCATTCTTTTATATCTGTGTCATTTGGAAAGAAGCTAAATCAACCCCTCAGATCTTTAGACTACAAATTGCTTGTACGATGGCCTATGGGATTAGAAGTAGAATTAGAAAAAGGTTATGGACCATGTCCAATTATTATCGACGAGAAGATTTTGGATGCAACCCTGATTCAACTCGAAATGGCAGACTTTGATGTCATCTTAGGAATGGATTGGTTAGCTTGGCATTCTGTAAACTATTATGTGCAGAAAAGAAGCTGACATTTAAAGACAAGGAAGGAACAGAGTTTAGTTTTGCGGGAACCAGACTACCCCGTAAACGAAAACTCATCCTCTCTGCATTAAAGGCTAGAGAATGCCTTGAGAAATGAGGAGTTCGGTATCTAGTATCTGTGGTCGACCTCAGCAAGGAAGTACTACGAATGGAAGATACTGATGTTGTGCGTGACTTTTCAGATGTATTTCCTGAGGAACTACCAGGACTACCACCCTATCGAGCGACAGAGTTCATTATAGATCTGATACATGGAGCCACACCAGTATCTAAAGCACCCTATCGAATGACTCCTACTGAACTGAAGGAATTAAAGGTACAGTTATAGGAATTACTGGACAAGGATTATATCAGACCTAGCATATCACCATGGGGAGAGCCAGTATTGTTTGTAAAGAAAAAGGACGGTAGCGTTCGACTGTGTATAGACTACCGAAAATTGAATAAGCTTACAATCAAGAATTGGTACCCGTTGCCTCGGATCGATGACTTGTTCGATCAGTTGCAAGGTGGCAAGGTGTTCTCCAAGATTGATATTCGGTCAGGATACCATCAGTTGAAGATTAAAGATGGTGATATTCCAAAGACAACATTCAGAACAAGATACGGACATTATGAATTTTTAGTCATGTCTTTTAGATTGACTAACGCACCCACAATTTTTATGAAACTCATGAATCAGGTATTCCATGATATGTTGGATACGTCAGTCATTGTGTTTATTGATTATATATTGGTCTACTCCAAGGACAAGGAAACTCATGTCATGAATCTAAGAGCCCCTCTATAGGGACTGAGAAAATAGAAGATTTACGCCAATTTACAAAGTGTGAGTTTTGGCTTAAATGAGATCGCTTTCTTAGGCCATGTTGTATCCGCTAAAGGAATTAAAGTGGATCATAGCAAGATTGAAGCTATTGTGAAGTGGGAAGCACCTAAGAGTGTTGCAGAAATTAGAGGTTTCCTAGGTCTAGCTGGGTATTATCGAAGATTTGTGGAAGACTATTCCAGAATTACCATACCTCTTACCAGTTTGACTAAGAAAGGAGAAAAATTTGTTTGGACCAAAAAATGTGAGAAAAATTTCCAAACATTGAAGGTTAGATTGATATCTGCTCCCATCTTGACTATTTCTATTCCAGGACAACCATTTACCTTGTACACTGATGCGTCTAGATTGGGTTTAGGATGTGTACTTATGCAAGGAGAACAAGTAGTTGCGTATGCCTCAAGACAACTGAAGACACATGGGAATAACTATCCCACTCATGACTTGGAATTAGCGGTAGTAGTACATACTGTCAAGATATGGAGACATTATTTGTATGGAGAGAAATTTCAGATTAAATCAGATCATAAGAGTCTCACTTATCTTTTCAATTAGAAGGAGTTGAACATGAGGCAAAGAAGATGGCTGAAACTATTAAAGGACTAGGATTGCGATATCCAGTATCATCCAGGGAAGGCTAATGTAGTTGCTGATGCACAAAGCAGAAAAGCAATGATAAAATCCCAAGGAGAGGTTAACACGACTGTGGCAATGTGTGTTACAGAAAAAGTATTCCATCATGGTAATGAGTAGTTCGTGATAGATGCACCGGGTGGATCAACCAACCAAGGGTTTATTCATCGGTTTTCAAATATGTTTGCCACATTGAAGATTTTACTGATATAATTGATGAAGTGAAAGCCACTCTTAAATCAGACCCTTATCTGAGAACGGTGCAAGAAGACATCGAAAAAGGTAGGACTATTCCTGAGTTCACCTTGGATGTTGAAAAGGTACTGAAGTACAAAGGAAGAGTATGTGTTCCTGAAACAAAAAACTTGGACATTAGACACAGACTAATGAAGGAAGCTCACACCACCGCTTATTCGGTACATCTTGGAAGTACCAAGATGTATCATGATTTAAAGAAATTATATTGGTGGAGAGGAATGAAAGTAGATGTAGCTAAATTCGTGTCTCAATTCCTAAATTGTCAGAGGGTAAAGGTTGAACGGCAAAGACCTGCAGGATTGTTGCAGCCACTGCCAGAACCAGCATGGAAATGGGACTGCATCACTATGAACTTCGTCACCGGGTTACCACTGACCCCTTGAATAGTTGACGCGGTCTGGGTGATTGTAGATCGTCTGACTAAGATAGCTCGCTTTATAGCTATACGACCACAGTATACCCTAGAGAGGTTAGCCAAGCTATATGTGGATAATATTGTCAGATTACATGGTGTACCTGAAATCATTGTGTCCGATAGAGACCCACGCTTTACCTCAAAGTTTTGGAAAGAATTACAGAAGGCTATGGGTACCACGTTGAAATTCAGTACTGCATTTCATCCTCAGACAGACGGACAGTCAGGGCATACCATTCAGATTTTAGAAGACATGCTTCAAGCCTGTGTTATTGATTTCAAAGGATCATGAGATGAAAAACTACCATTGATCGAGTTCCCCTATAACAATAGCTATCAGGCTACTATACAGATCTCACCTTATGAAGCACTGTATGGTAGGAAGTATCGAACTCCTCTATTTTGGAATAAAGTTGGTGAACAGAGTATTGTTGGACCAGAATTTGTTGAAGAGACTTGTCGTGTAGTTGACATTATTAAGGAAAGAGTTAGAACAGCTCAGAATCGTCAGAAATAGTATGCAGATACTCGACGTTGAGACCTTGAATTTGTCATAGGTAATAATGTATTCTTGAAAGTATCACCTATGTGAGGTTTAAAACAATTCGGACAGAAAGGGAAGCTAAGTCTGAGATATGTCGGGCCATATGAGATTCTAGCTAAACGTGGAAAAGTGGCTTGTCAGTTAGCACTACCACCATCTATGAAAAGTGTGCATGATGTATTTCATATCTCATTATTGAAAAAGTATGTCAGAGATCCAACACACATTTTGAGAATGGATCCACCAGATCTAACTGATGATTTGACATTTGAAGTAGCACCAACTGAAATCACCAGCCAAAAGGTTCAACGTCTACGCAACCGTGACATTTATTATGTTAAGGTCACCTGGAGGAGCCGAGATATAAAAGAGATCACATGGGAAGAAGAGATGTTATGCGAAAGCAATATCCTCACCTTTTCGACTCAGAAGATATGTGAAAATTTCGAAGACAAATTTTTTAATAAGAGGGGGGGAGTTGTAAGACCCGTATCGAACTGACCGGTCTTACCACCTTGTACCAGGTCTACCTATCATGGTCGAGCCAAGTAGATCAAGTACGTGAAGAAACCACAAAATCAGGTATGGAATTTAACTAAAAAACAGTCAAATATGAGTGTGTGGTTGCATGCCTAGAGAGGTATGACCGACCCCACCTCAAAAGAGTCCAAACCATGACTTTTGGTCGTGGGGTCGGATGTTTTAAAAACGTAGAGTTGACGGATTCTGTGACCCTACATTTGACCCCACGGAAACAGTCAGAAACCAAATTTAGGAAACCTTCCTACTATAAAGGGGGTTCTTTCCTAAACTCATTGCGGCATATTATGGAGGGTTTTCCTCTATAAATAGGACGTCACTTAGCTTCTTTCATCCTTTTAGAACTCCAATTGAAAGTGAGAGAGAGAGAGAGAAGAGAAGGAAGAGAAGGAAAATTAAAGAAGAAGACCAAGGAAGAGGAAAGTTCAGAGAAAACTCTGAATCTCAACAAACCTAAGGTATGAACCTAATTCCCTACCTGAATTAAGAGCCTAGAATATTTCATGAAGAAGATAGGATTAGGAGAAACCCAAATCATCCATTCATGGATAAATTCTAAGAGAATCTATGGAGGAAAATCATTGTAGACAATGGATAGTGTATAAAAATTATAGTTTTGAGCTATAGAGCAATCATAGGAAGGACCATGATGGTAAGCTAGATGATTCAAGCATGAAGGAATAGACTTAAGAGTGAAAGGTCGACCATGACACGTGTGGTCGTACGTAGGGTCGCATGATATCTGACCCCATGAGACCCACCTGTTCGATCACATGCCCTCGGGAAGATTACAGGGAGGGTGTGGTCGCACGTAGGGTCGAAGTATGTCCGACCCCACCTGCAACCCTACACCCTGTGGTCGCAGAAACTGAGACCCCAGGTGCTATCCCACCTGCGACCACTCAGCTTTTGTTAGTCTAAAATATATGGAAATTAATTCTAATTAAAATCTATCAACTTGGTTAGGTTTTTCCAGTGATTTAAAAGTGATTTATAAAGCTTGAACGAGGATCTACTAGCAATCAATGGTGAGGAAACAAGACCTAAACTAATTGGTTAATAATAAATTATTTTTGTTTATTGAATCCAATGCCATGAATGATTTTATGCTTATATGCATGTAATGTGTATTTAACATGTCATCCAATATTCCTGCTATTACTGCTCATGCATATTTAATTTTGTTTATTTATAACATGATGATGATGATGAGGTTAGGAATAGGCATGTGAATCTTTGTGTGTGGTTAGTGTACTTGATGCGAGTGGGGCATCAAGGGGAGGACGTGACACTGTGGTTCATCTTGGTCACCAGACTCTAGCTCTATCTCTACTCAAGTCTTGTCCACTGACATGTCATATCGACATTACTTTAGCAGAACTATTACGTCGTAGGGCATCAGGGGAGGTGGTTTCGGGCCATGTAGTCTCTAATTATGCCGGGGGAGCTTAGCTCTATCTCTATGGACGTATTGAGGGATGCTGGGGTGAGGCCTTGGATACATTGTTTGACATTAGGATTGGTTAGTTGCGAGCCCAGTTTGCAAGCTCTTTCCAATAGGGGCTTACGTGTTGGTATGGGTAGAGCATCAGGGGAAGTGTGATGTGGTGCGGTCCTAAACACTTTAGCTCTATCCCTATTCTATGGTAGCTGAATGTGGGACGACAATGGTGTTTGATCCATTGGACGGCTTCACACACTTGTGTATAGAGGTGCGGCGGCGGCCACCTATCCTTTCTATTGCACATTGCAAACTTATGAACCAGACCAAAGATATGAATTAAATTCATGCATATGTTTGTTGTATTGTTTTGTTTGCTCACTGAGCCGTGATGTGTGCTCACCCTTTCGACGTTGAATATTTTTAGTTGATGATGCATGTACAACTGTAGAAGACTATATGAATGCTCCTATGTACGGACATACTGCGGCGATGGATGCAGAAGTTATGATGGAGTCGCATGATTCATCATGCTAGTGCAACTCATGCGTCTTCAATTAGATTTATATTTGAATTATTCATACGATGTAATTGATTATTTTATTTTATTTTATTTTATGTCTTAGTCAATGGAAGATAATTGGCTAATTTATTTATTTATGTTATCATTGTTAGACTCTCAGTTCATTAGTATAAAGACTTCCGCTATTGTTTATTTACTCTGATTATAGTTTTGGATGTGTATGGTTTAAGCAAATGGATACAGTCTATTCGAGATCTTGGTTGAACCATTGGTTTATTGACGGTTCATCACACCATTCTGGTTGGTGCAGAATTGGGGTGTGACAATGTGTGTGTATGGTTAGTGTGCTTGATGTGAGTGAAGCATCAGGGGAAGGATGTGGCATTGTGGTCTCTGACTTGGTCACCAGACTCTAGCTCTATCTCTACTCAAGTCTTGTCTACTGACATTGTTGTATCGTCATTACCTTAGCAGAACTATTACGTCGTAGGGCATCAGAGGAGGTGGTCTCGGACCATACAGTCTCTGACTCTACCGGGGGGCCTTAGCTCTATCTCTATGGACGTATTGAGGGATGCTGGGGTGAGACCTTGGATACACTGGATGACATTTAGGATTGATTAGTTGTGAGCCCAATTTGTAAACCCTCGCCATTAGGGGCTTACGTGTTGGTATGGGTAGGGCATCAGGGAAAGTGTTGGCGGTGTATGATCAGGACACATTAGCTCTATCTCTATTCCATGGTGGGTACATGTGGGACGAAAATGGTGTTTGATCCATTAGACGGATTCACACACTTGTGTATAGAGGTACGGGGACCACCAAACTTTTCTATAACATATTGCAAACTTAAAAATCAGACCAAAGATATTGAATTGAATGCAGGCATATGTTTGTTGCATTAGATTGTTTTACTGAGCCGTGATGTGTATTCACCCTTTCGACGTCGAATATTTTGGTTGCTGATGTAGGTCATATTGTTGAAGATTATTTGAATGCGCCGATGTACGGACACGTTGCGGCCATAGACGTAGAAGCTATTGAAGATGCACATAATCCTTCATACAAGTGCAACCAGTGCATTTTTTCTTAGTTTAGCTATATTTGGTTATTGGAAGATGTAACAGATTATTTACCTTTATGTCTTGAGTTTTTGAAAAATAATTGGATTAAATAATTATTATATCATTGTTAGACACTCGCTTATTTGTTATTTATCTCTGATTACTTTTGTGGAAGGTGTGTGTGGTTAATATGGTGGGTACACCTAACGGAGATCCTAGTTGAACCGTTGGTTTATTTACAGTTCATCATACTATTCTGGTTAGTCTAGAATTGGGGTGTGACAACGTGGTATCAGAGCTCTCTCAGGTTCTATCCATTGACCTAACTACTTCTACATGAATCATGAACTGAGTTAGGATAAAATTAAAAACTGTAATACGAACACACCATGAGCACTTGTGTTGTTTGAGACATAAACTAAGAAAAATAATTTTACACATAAGTACATGAGAAACAAATTATATATATCAAATGGGAATAACACAAATGTACATCCGAATCAGAGTACGGTCCACAATCCGGACAGTTACCTTGTAGAATAAAAAGGAAAGAAGATAATGGGACAATCATGGAGCTGGGGGTGCTGGAGGAGGAGGTGCCTCACGATTGTAAGCACCCCATTTTTGCCATTTTCAGCTGAACAAAGTCCTACTAGTGTGTGGACAACAAAGGAAGAAAGATGAGTGAAAATTTAGATTTTGACTACGACCTCGAGGTAGTTTTCGATGGGTCCTACAACAAGGTCACAGGCTGTAATCTGCATGGATGCATAGGTCATGGAATTATTTTCAAAATGAGATCAGAATTGCCCAATTCTGATATCAAATGAAGAAGATATGGTCATTTTAGTCGGATGATACGTACAAGGGAGGTTTCTGAAATTATCATAAATAATCCTAGGGGCTTTCATGCAAATTATCGTAAGTTGGATTGTTTAAATTTCAAATCATCATATCTTGATCATCCGACATCTGAATCATATGGTTTAAGTACCAATGTTCTTTATTTTCAGTCCTTTTCAAAATGGACATGAAGAATCCCGGGTAGAGGTCACCAGCGGGTCCCATGCAAGCTTTCATGCAGAATTATCGATAGAACTTCATTTCTTTATATCTTGGCCGTTCTACGTTGAATTCAGATGATTCCAAGGCCATTATTTTTCATTTGTGGTGTCCTACAAAGTGGACATGGAAAATCTCGGGTAGAAGTCTCCGGAGGGTCCCATGCAAAATTACACATGAAAATGGTCATTTAATCTTTGAAAATTCATATTTTGGTCACACCATATTCAAATCAGGTAATTTCAGTTTCATTATGTTCTATTTTTGGTACTCTACAAAGTGGACGTAATGGATTTCCGATAGAAGTCCCCGAAGGATCCCATTTAGAAGGGTCAGCCAAATTATCGATAATGAGTCTGCTTAAACTTCAGAAATTCATAAGTTGACCATTTTATTTTCAAATGAGGTTATTCAAGCTCCAACATTTCTCATTTTTAATGTTCTACAAAGTGAACATAGAAAATTTAGAATAGAGGCTATCAAAAAATTTCATGCGGAATGGCAACAGAAATAGCCCATGAAATGACAAAGAGAGAAACCCAGTCAATCCAGTCAACTCATCTTAACCCAAGCCAGTCTTGGCCCAATTCAATCAATCCTTGTCAATTCAGACCAAATCTATTGGACCCATGTGCATGCATATTATGTATATTATACATATTATTAGATTATGTATTGCATTAGGTATTAAATTATATTTTTATGGATTGAATATATGTATATATATTTATTGGAAGAGATAGTTGGCTAATGATTCTGTTAGGCTAGGAAAGAAATCTGAAAAAAGATTGAATAGAGATTGTGGAGAAGAAAAAAGGAAAGAAAGAAAAGAGAAGAAAAGGAAAGAAAGAGAAAAAGAGAAGAATAAGAGAAAGAGAGAGAAGAAGATAAAGAAAAAAGAAAAAGAAAGAGAGGAAGGGACGTGAGATTCTAGGAGAAGAGGAGAAAGAGAGAGAAGAAGAGAAGAAAAGGAAAGAAAGAGAAGAAAGAAAAGAAAAGGAAAGAAAGAAAAGAGAAGAAAAAGAAAGAAAGAGAAGATAAAAAAAAAGAAAGAAAGAGAGGAAGGGACGTGAGATTCCAAGAGAAAAGGAAAGAAAGATAAAAGAGAAGAAAAAGAAAGAAAGAGAAAAAGAGAAGAAAAGGAAAGAAAGAGAAAAAGAGAAGAAAAGGAAAGAAAGTGAAGAAGAGAAGAAAAGGAAAGAAAAAAAAGAGAAGAAAAGGAAAGAAAGAGAATAGGAGAAGAAAAGGAAAGAAAGAGAAGAAGAGAAGAAAAGGAAAGAAAGAGAAGAAAGAGAAGAAATGGAAAGAAAGAGAAGATAAAAAAAAAGAGGAAGGGACATGAGATTCCAAGAGAAAAGGAAAGAAAGAGAAAAAGAGAAGAAAAGGAAAGAAAGAGAAAAAGAGAAGAAAAGGAAAGAAAGAGAAGAAAGAAAAGAAAAGGAAAGAAAGAAAAGAGAAGAAAATGAAAGAAAGAGAAAAAGAGAAGAATAAGAGAAAGAGAGAGAAGAAGATAAAGAAAAAAAAAAGAAAGAGAGGAAGGGACGTGAGATTCTAGAAGAAGAGGAAAAAGAGAGAGAAGAAAAAAAGAAAATGAGAGAAAGAAAGAGAGGAAGGGACGTGAGATTCCAAGAGAATAGGGAAAAAAAAAGAAGAAAAAATATGAAAAATAATGGAGAGGGAAAGAGGGCATTGAAAAAAAATAAAGGGGAGAAGGAGCGGGTGAAGAAGAGAGAAGCAGCCTAGAAGAAGAAGAAGAAGAGGAGAGCAGCCGAGAGAGAGAGAGAGAGAGAGAGAGAGAGAGCCGCAGGCGCAGGTAAGCCCCTCTCTCCCATTTGTTTTCTTTCCATTTGTTTTCTTTACCTGCAAAACCCCAACACCACAGCCATTACCCGGATCAATCCCCATCACCTGTACAGCCACTGACTACCTTCGAAGCCCCTATCCATTCCTACACTGAGAACCATTTCATTTAATCTCCTGTACTGACTTTCACCCAGATCTGTTACTCCCTCACCTGCAGCCGACTTGTTGCTACCTATAAGCATCATCGAAACCAATAGCTGTCCAATTGCTGCCATGACCACCTCTCACCTGCAGACTCACTTTCCATCGATCTCTTTAGCAAGTCCAACCGATTACCTATACACCTGCTCCTTGATTACCTTCATCACTCAAAACCTACAGCCAATTTTACGCTTGTCCTATTATCTGATCAACCCAACACCCAAGCAAACCCAATACCTCATCCTCACTCTTATCTGTTACAACTCCCCTGAATCACCTACTCCCTACTCTATGATCTGTTGCACCCATCATGAATCCTTGATTCTGATTCCAATAATTTGATCATATTTGTTTTGTATGTTGATCATTGATTTAATCAATATAAACCATAGGTTGGGTATTTATTTTGATCATGTTATGTGACTATTGACTTGATTAAATTTGGGAATACTGATCATGATAATTTTATTGTGTTGATCTTAACCGTCAATCATGATAATTTTAATGTGTTGATCTTGACCGTCAATCATGATAATTTTAATGTATTGATCTTGACCATGTGATCATGATAATTTTAATACTCAATCTGAACCATTGATCCATATGATTAGATCCTTACCCATCTGATCATGATCCTTACCACCTGATTTGATCCTTATCCTTTTGATCATGATCCCTACCATCCGGTCAGCATCTACACAACCATTTGATCAGATCAAGCCACCATCATCACCATAAGATCAAACCATCATCCTCACCATCTGATCAAGCCATCATCCTATTAGATCATCCTCACCACCAGATCAGATTATCATCACTGTCAAATTAGATCATCATCACAACTCTATCTCACACTATCTAATCATCATCTACACCATCTAATTTGCCCATCACCCCATCTAATCATCATCTACACCATCTGATCGTCATCACCATCATCACCATCGTCACCATGTGATTGACAACTCACATACTCACATATTACTATGCTTTTTAGATATTCATTTGTTATGTTTGGAATGCTTATTGCTACATCTGTCTGCTACACATGCTCATTGCTACATCTGTCTGCTACGTATGCTCATTGCTACATCTGTCTGCTACACATGTTTATTGCTACATTTGTCTGTCACATGCTTATTGTCATACTTAGATGCTTACTGCCATGTTTGGATGTACACTGCTATATGTGGAATACTATCACTGCTATAGTTGGAATGCTTTCACCTACCATATTTGTCTTGGAAAGAGATAAGTTGAAAAAATAGCAATTAGGGTAGGAAACCCTAAAAACCTAAAAATGAAAACAATAAAAATGGTAAGAATTTAAGTCTCATCCCTAGATCCTATTGACAAAAATGGAAACAATAAAAATGGTAGGAATTTAGGTCTCATCCCTAGATCCTATTGACAAAAATGAAAACAATAAAAATGGTAGGAATTTAGGTCTCATCCCTAGATCCTATTGACAAAAATGGAAACAGTAAAAATGGTAGAAATTTAGGTCTCGTCCCTAGATCCTATTGATAAAAATGGAAACAATAAAAATGATAGGAATTTAGATCTCATCCCTATACCCTATTGACAAAAATAGAAACAATAAAAATGGTAGGAATTTAGGTTTCATCCCTAGATCCTATTGACAAAAATGAAAACAATAAAAATGGTAGGAATTTAGGTCTCATCCCTATATCCTATTGACAAAAAATGGAAACAATCTGAATGATAGGAATTTAGGTCTCATCCCTAGATCCTATTGACAAAAATAGAAAGAATTTGGTATACATCCCAAATAAAAATGGTAGGAATTTAGGTTTCATCCCTAAATCCTATTGACAAAAATGGTAGGAATTTAGGTATCATCCCTAAATTCTATTGACAAAAATGGGAGGAATTTGGTACACATCCAAATTCGACTCCCACAACCTTTTCGAACTATGTCGTACCTGATTTCTAGGGCACACCCTAGAATATGTAGGCAATTTGGGAATCCCAAATACGGTACAAAGCCACCCATCAACCATACGTCCAGCATAAACTTCAACTTGAACAAAAAAATCTAATTGAAGCACATGCATAAATCACTTTCATAATCTTTAATCACAAAATCCATTCAAACTATGTTTTTGGACTTGATTTCCAGGATTGGAATACGTAGGCAGTTTGAGATGTCTTACACGTCTCAGATTCAGTCTAAGACCGAACCATCTTTGGTCCGGTTCACTGTATAATATTGTATATTACATTTGCTTGTTTATTTGCTTTAAAACATGATTGGTTGAACCCTAGGTTAGAATAACTTAGCAACTTGGTTTAGGACATCCCCCATTGAACCCTAGTCATCCAGTTGACCAAGCACAGTCAAAATTAGAATTTAAGAAAAATTTAGGAGGCCGATATTGTCGGGCGGTTTGGGTGCCTAACACCTTCCCATAACCGTACCCTGAATACTTACCCGATCTCTTGCAGACCAAAAAACTAATACATTGGGTCACAAGTTAATAGAAGTCTTACCTTAGGATGAAGCTACATTTTTTAGAGGTCCTAGTCCTTGATCTAGGTGGCGACTCCAACAAAACAATTGATCTTCATCGATACGGATATACATTCATCTCGAGGAGGATCATCATTTCTCATTGTCCTCACAACGATCTCGATCAAAGTCCTCAGCTTATACTCTCCTGAGCCAGGCTACCTGAGTCTGGGTTACTCGGAGACTAGCTGTCAGATCTGCTACCCGCTAGTCTGTAGAGCGCTGAATGGCTAGGATCTCTCCTACCCTCTGATCCGTAGCATGCCGGGCCTCTCGAATCTCACGTAGCAGCCCCTCATGTCATCTGGTGGTGAACATGAAGGGCCAGCTGAATGAGAAGCCCGATAAGGGCCAGCTCCTGTAGAATGCTATGGTGAAGGAGGAGGGATGGCATCCCATGTACATCCTATCATCATCCTCCTCATCATCACTCTCGTGTGCCTCTACTGCTGCTGCTACTGTCGCCTCTGCATCTGCTGATACTACCCGAGTGAGAGGACGTCTCATAGCATTCCTCTCGTCATCACTGACCTGTATCTCTCTTATGCCCATCCTACTGATGGCCTTCCAATCCAAGTCAGCCAAGAAGGTGTCCTAAAAAACCCTCTCATCCTTTAGGTTTACCTATAGACATGAGAGCAAGGTGGAGATCAGCCGTCCATACGAAAAGTGACCTCTTGAGTCAGGCAACATAGCTTTGTGCATAGTCCGGAGGATGATGTATGGGAGACAGATAGGCTGCCTAGTCAGCTGAGAGACCATCTCGTAGTATCCATCCTAAGGAATCAGATTATGCTGGATAATCTTACAGTACACCCATGGCTCTGGATGCAGGTTAGCCGCCTTCATTTTCCAGCGGTGGTCCCGAAGAATCTGATTGTCTATCTTTGCATGCACTTGTGTAGATAGGAACTGGGGCTCCCTTGGTGCACAATAAACCAATTGCCTATTTTTGGAAATGCCCAGGAGATCAGCCAACTCCTGACAGTTGAAAGAGATAGGAACCCCTTTCACCCAACTGGTGATCTGAAGCTCTCTACACCTATCCACATCCTCTAGGTCACCCTCTACCTATAGGTGACAGTAGAATTGCTTTAACAAGTCCAAACGGGTGCAAACCTCATACAGAATCACTGGAAGCTAGCCCTTATCTCTAAATTCCCTCTCCACATCAAATAGGGCTAAATGGGCTAAGTTCACACATCGACCCCCTTCCACTTTATTTCGATCAAACCGAGGATATTGAATCTCTACTTCAATGGATCTAAAGTGATTAGGGTCATGGAGTCGATGAACCTTGGTACGAACCATAATGACTGCAAGAAAAGAAAATAAGAAAACAAGTTAGAAAATAAAAAATTTGACAGCACAATGACGTAAAATGGGGAAAAGTCTCACTTTTCATCCAAACATTGGGCAAGAGGACTTACATAGGTCCCAAACCATCCTGCAAGCCTCATACAATGGAAAATCATAACTAGGTAGATTTGATTTGAAGAATTTTAACAATTGGGAAAAATCCTAAAATTTAGGTCAAAACTAGGAATTTTTAAATTTCTACCAAAACCAACCGATGAAATCCAAATTTTCTTGAGGGCTTTCATCCGTTGGGTAGCTAATGGCAAAAGCCCCCAATAAAAATCAAATTTTTACGGTCTGAGATATATTAATTAGAAGGAAACTTTATAAATGGTAAAAGCCTAGGTATAAAAGCTTGAAAAGGGGAAAAGAGTAGAGAACATACCTCGAGGAATAGAATATAACTCGTTAATCGATGGAAAAATCATCAAGTTCGTATAGTTGATACTGTAGCAACTCAGTGGTGGTGAGCTGAGTTGAAACCGTAGAACAAAGAAGGAGCAATGAGAGGAAAATCTTGGAAAACAGATTTAAAAATCTGATTTTGAATCATACGGTTGTACAATTCGACCAAAACATGCGACCGTGTGATCGACCGTATGATTGACCATAGGGTCCCAGGAAGTTGCCAGGGTTTTGATGGTCGAACCTATGGTCGCACAACATGCGACCGTAGGCTATCAACCGTATGACTGACTGTTGTCTGCTTTTTTATTCTGCTTGAACTTTTGCCTGTTGATTTTGTTTCTTCTCTCGCCTTCCATTGTGAGACTAACCCCATACTACCATCATATCTTGTTTCACATGTGTAGCCTTTCAAATACTGCTTCATCCAGGAAATTAAATGGTTGGGCGTAGAGTTAACAGAAGGAGACAGAATGCAAACCCACCTCCACCACCTATGGAGACCAATGACAACGAAGGTCAGGAAGGGCAGGAAGGAAATGTTGGGAATCAAGGTACAGTGCCTCAGGATGTTCATCCCCAAGCCAACCCAACCAACTTACTTGCACCACCTATGGATTTGGCTACTGTGGTGATGAATCTAGCACAACAAGTGCAGCATATACAACAAATGCAAGCCAACATGCAAGCTACTATGAGAATTATTTCTCCAGTTGCAAACACAACACCTATACCTGTAGGGCAAGCTAGTACCGTACCTGGTGGTAGTAATACGGTACCCCAAGCACCTCAAACACCAGTGGTATAAGCTCAAGTGTAGAATACTGAGGCACCACAAGGCGAATATAACCAGAGTAACTATCAGTACCAACCGCCTATATATGGAGCATATGCACAATATCAGGTGGAGCATTCTAGGCTGATCGAGCATTTTCTGAAGATGAAACAGAAGGAATTCACTGGCAAGTCATCGGATCCTCTGTGGCCAGCTCACTAGATCGACAAGATTGAAAGAAACTTTATGATGATGACTGTAAATGAAAAAGATAAAGTATTATGTGCCACATTTATGCTGAAAGGTGATTCACACCACTGGTGAAAATCCACTTGAAATTATCTGCTGATCAAGTACACCCAACTAACCTGGGCTATCTATGAAGAAGCTTTCTTCGATAAGTATTTTCCAAGGAGTTTCAGAGATGCAATGGAAAGGAGTTTCTGAGTCTGTATCAGGGACAAATGTCTGTAGACGCTTATCAGTAGTGTTACGAAGAGCTATTTTTCTTTGCGCCCTCTAGCATGCAGGAGGAAAATACCAAAACCAAAGGTACGTCATGGGACTTAGGGGAAACATCCGTGAGCATGTATTGGGGTTGGAAAAGAAGATTTATAATTAAGCCGTATAGATTGCTCGAGTGCTGGAATCGAGCCAGAGAGAGAGTTACTTTACTCAGAATAGAGGTATAAAGAGGCCTAATGGAAATACATATAACAGAGGGAACACAAAGACATTCAAACCCTTCCATACTTAAGGCTATAATGCTGCAGCCAGGACTACCCCGATAACCCAACCTCAGTAGAAGTAAGATAATGCTAGAGTCAAATGCTTTAATTGCAATAAAATAAGACATTATTCAAGAGAGTGTCCTAAGCCAAGGAAGCAGCTACAGTAAGGAAAACTTTATGCAATTACTTCTAAGGATGCTGCCGCATCACCTGATGTGCTCACAGGTATGATTCAACCTTTTTGCTTTGTACTACCTTGTGTGAGCATGTAGACTAAATTAAACCAAATCACAGATAACATACCTATTAATGGCATACCCTCCAGAGTACTCTTTGACTCATGGGCTACTTATTCTTTTATATTTGTGTCGTTTGGAAAGAATTTAAGTATACCCCTCAGATCTTTAGACTGCAATTGATTGTATGATCATCTATGGGATTAGAAGTAGAACTAGACCAAGGTTATGGACCATGTCCAGTTATTATCGGTGAGAAGACTATGGATGCAACCTTAATCTAACTTGAGATGGCAGACTTCGACGTTATCTTAGGAAGGGATTGGTTAGCCCGACACTCTGCAAACCTATTATGTGTGAAAAAAAAATTGACATTCAAAGACAAGGAAGGTGTAGAGTTTAGTTTTACAGGAACCAAACTTCCCCATAAACAAAAACTCATTCTTTCGGCATTAAAGGCTAAGAGATGCCTTGAGAAAGGAGGAATTGGATATCTAGTGTCCGTGGTCGACCTAACCAAGGAAGCACCACAAATGGAAGATATTGAAGTCGTGCGTGAATTTCTGGATGTATTTCCTGAAGAATTACCAGGATTGCCACTTGACCGAGTGACAGAGTTCGTCATAGACCTTATCCTCGGAGCCGCACTAGTATCTAAGGTACCTTATCGGATGGCTCCTACTAAACAGAAGGAACTGAAAGTACAATTATAAGAACTGCTAGACAAGGGTTATATTCGACCCAGTATATCACCATGGGGAGCACCGATATTATTCGTAAAAAAGAAGGATGGTAGCGTTCGACTTTGTATAGATTATCGGGAACTGAACAAGCTCACGAACAAGAACAGATATCCATTGCCTCAGATCGATGACTTATTCAACCAGTTGCAAGGTGCCAAAGTGTTTTTCAAAATTGATCTTCGATCGGGATACCATCAATTGAAGATTAAGGAAGGTGATATTCAGAAGACAGCCTTCAGAACCAGATATAGACATTATGAATTTTTAGTTATATCTTTTGGATTAACTAACACATCCGTAACTTTTATGGAACTTATGAATCGGGTATTCCACGATATGTTAGATATCAGTCATCGTATTCATTGATGACATACTAGTCTACTCCAAGGATAAAGAAACTCATATCACAAATCTAAGAGCCGCTCTACAAGGACTAAGAAAAGAGAAGTTTTACGCTAAATTTACAAAGTGTGAATTCTAGCTAAATAAAGTCGCTTTCTTAGGCCATGTTGTATCAGCTGAAGGAATTAAAGTGGATCCTAGCAAGATTGAAGCTCTTGTGAAATGGGAAGCACCTAAGAACGTTGCAGAAATCAGAAGTTTCTTAGGTTTAGCTGGTTATTATCGATGATTCGTGGAAGATTACTCTAGAATCGCAGTACCACTCACCAGTCTGACTAAGAAAGGAGAAAAATTTGTTTAGACAGACAAGTATGAAGAGTGTTTCCAAACATTGAAGGCAAGATTAATATCAGCTCCTATCTTGACTATTTCGATCCCAGGACAACCATTTACCTTGTACACCAATGCGTCTGGGTTAGGTTTGGGATGCGTTCTCATGCAAGGAGAGCAAGTGATCGCGTATGTGTCTAGACAATTAAAGCCTCATGAAAAGAACTACCCCACTCCTGACTTGGAACTAGTAGCAGTAGTACATGCTGTCAAGATATGGAGACATTATTTGTATAGAGAGAAATTTCAGATTAAATCAAATCATAAGAGTCTTACTCATCTTTTCAATCAGAAGGAGTTGAACATGAGACAGAAGAGATGATTGGAATTGCTGAAGGATTATGATTGCGATATCCAGTATCATCTCGGGAAGGCTAATGTAGTTGTTGATGCACTAAGTAGAAAAGCAATGACAAGACCTCAGGAAGAAGTTAATAGCAATGCTATAATGTGTGACGCTGGAAAAGTATTCAATTGCGACAATGAGCAGTTCGTGCTTGATACTTTGGATGAACCAACCAACCGAGGGTTTATTCATCGATTCTCAAACATGTTTGCTACATTGAAGATTATACCTGATTTGATAGATGAAGTGAAAACAACTATTTAGTTAGACCCCTACTTGAGAACAGTAAAAGAAGACCTTGAAAAAGGTAGGACCAACCATGACTTCACTTTGGATTATGAGGAAGTATTAACATACAAAGAGAGAGTATGTATTCCTGAGAATGAATATTTGGATATTAGACACAGACTAATGAAGGAAGCCCACACCACCGCTTACTCGGTACATCCTTGAAGTACAAAGATGTATAATGATCTAAAGAAACTATATTGGTGGAGGGGAATGAAAGCAGATGTAGCTAAGTTTGTGTCGCAGTGCTTAAATTGTCAGTGGGTAAAGGCTGAATGGCAAAAACCTGCAGGCTTGTTGCAACAACTACCAGAACCAATATGAAAATGAGTCTGTATCACTATGGACTTTGTCATCGGGTTACCTTTGACTTCCAGAGTAGTTGACGCAGTCTGGGTGATCGTAGATCGTTTGACTAAGACAACTCGTTCCATAGCTATACGACCTAAGTATACACTAGAGTGGTTAGCTAAGCTATATGTGGATAATATTGTCAGATTTCATAGTGTACCTGAAAGCATTGTGTCCGACAAAGACCCACGCTTTACCTCAAAGTTTTGAGAAGGATTATAGAAGGCTATGGGTACCACATTGAAGTTGAGTACCATATTCCATCCTTAGACAGACGGATAGTTGGAGTGCACCATTCAAATTTTAGAAGACATGCTCCAAGCTTATGTAATTGATTTTAAGGGATCATGGGATGAGAAGTTATCATTGGTCGAGTTCGCTTATAACAACAACTATCAAGCTACAATACAAATGTGGCTCTATGAAGCACTGTATGGTAAAAAGTGTCGAACTCCTTTGTTTTGGAACGAAATTAGAGAGCGTAGTGTTGTTGGACCAGAGTTTGTTGAAGAGACATGTCGAGTGGTCGACATCATCTAGGAAAGATTCCGAACAGCTCAGAACCGTTAAAAGAAATACGCGGAAAATCGACTAAGAGATCTTGAATTTACCATAGATTATAAGGTATTTCTAAAAATATCTCATATGCATGGTTTAAAAAGGTTTGGACAGAAGGGAAAGTTGTGTCCCAGATATATTGGACCTTATGAAGTTCTAGCTAGGCATGAAAAGGTAGCCAAGTTAGTACTACCACCATCAATGTCAAGTGTACGATTTCTAGGAAACTTTCCGAATAGCTATGGTCGACCCTATGGTCGTATATCATGCGACCACATGATTTCTGATAAGTTTTTCTCTTTCAATCCGAGTTTTTCCTGAGTCAATTTCTTGACTCATCAATAGGGTTCATCCTATGGTCAATCAGTGGCCATTAAATCACCGTTTTACATAACTATTTACCCTAACCTATTCTCCATGATTCTCCTTTGAGATTACTTAAAGATTCACATTAACATCCCAATCTTCAATGGAAAACTCTATCCAAGATGATCTATCTCTACAGAAACAAGTTCTATACATTTAGCTTGTTGTAGATAACTAAACACCTCCTCTGCAAAGCCTTTCTCTCAGCCTTCTTTTCTAAATCTCCTTCTCATTTTCTTCTTCTCTCTTTCTCTCTTAGGTTTAGGGTTTGAGATTGATCCAAAAAATTAAGAGAGGGTAGAGGGACGTCCTCTTTATAGAGAAAAACTCTCCATATAGATCCCTCTAACAATTAGGAAAGAGATCCCCTTTGATTTGGAAAGTTTCCAAACCACGGATTCAAATCTGGGTTCTTATGCTCGACTCGTGTGGTTGTAACATCCATCGACCACACAAATCCAAAACAGCGACCACACATTGTGCGGTCTCATGTGATTTATTGTGTGGTCGACCACACAAACCAAATGTACTGGTTTGACTGGTTTGCTTACCTAGCTTTGTGGTTTCTTCATACGGTTGGTTCGTTTGAACCATTTATGATGGGAAGACCTGTCACGATACAAAAACGTAAGGTTATACTAGGTTCGTGGCGTGTGGGTCTTACAACAACACTCCTTCGATATCTTGCCCTGCATAACTTTAGCTAGATCTAGCTCTTCTATTTTTGATCGAAGTCGGAGACCACCGCTGAGTTTCACCACTTGCAAAGTCCGCCTGATCTGAAGCTGCCGGACTAAACATAGCCAATCTGCCTCTAGTCGTAACGTCATCACCATGCATTGTCTTCTCCGTAGGAGACATTCTAGGCAACTCTGACCCACTGGAGCCTTCATAGATTAGTAGAGGTTCCCATCATTATACCAATGACCTTTGAACCTCTCTGGATGTTTCTGATCCCATCTGCAGAATTGCCACACCAGTGATCTGGATCACCCCTCCCGTTACAGACATGATTCGTACATGTGACAACACCAAGACCCCTCATCTGAGGTCTGATCTCCAAGGAATCACTAAACCTCGACTGCTGCATTGTAGCTCCCTGGTTTAACAAGGTCCAACTGCTATGCTTAAAATCCATCGATCCAGCCTGCATACCTATGACAACTGAACCAAACCCCCCACCTGTGAACACGACCGTCATTGGCAGCACCCCTCGCAGGGTCGACTGCCCAGACATACCCTCGGCCACATGCGATAATGCATGTTTCCATCTAGCAAATTTGACACATCACCGCTTGCACCGATCGTCACATCGAAATCCCAGTGATCGACTAAATCAACCACCAATTGGAAGAACCTGGGAGCATCATCCTCTTTTTCGGATAGCAACTTTCCAGAGGAGCCAATAACCAACGTCGTTGCCATCGACACCATCACACCATGTGCAACTACTTTAGTCAACCCAACCAAGCAATCGTCTTCATTCTCCTAAGGAACCGCAGATCTCCCCCAAGCAGAAAACCTTCTGCTTGAGCTACAAGATCACTCCTCTACAATGACTGAGCAAAACCAATTTGATTCCTTGTGGCCACTGACACCTGCACACCAACTTCCGCAGGACTTGACCTGCTGGCTGTGAAGAGCATCGCATACGATCTCATCACACCCCCGATGAAAACCATCGACAATGGAACCCTAGCCTCGGGAACCCTTCCCACGATCTCCATGTTCACCGCATCAATAATCACAGTTGGAAACCATAGCAGGATTGAACCCACCAAAATAATCTTATTTCCTATGAAGTTAAAACTTCACAGCCAACATTCTTTCTTCTTCTTCTTCTTCATATCGCGTATCTCCTTCGTTCTTTGAAAAAGTCTAGCTTTGATTCCACTTGTTAGGATCAAAGATGCAAACAAGAAGAAAAACACGAAGATTAACGTGGTTCAACACCATATTGTGAGATGCCTACATCCACGAAGAAAAAGAGAATTATTTATTGCCAAGAAACCTCTATGGATCTCACCTGATAGAGTGTTCTCCTCTGTCAGCCTTACAGCTATTACCCAGCCTTACCTAGGGTTTTTCCCACAAAGACAACATATAGGGATCCCTAGAAACCCTAACCCTCACATAATTATAAATTAATCCCGTACATGTAGTAGACCCTAATACAAGTACAATCCGGTAACAGTGTGGATCCCACATAATACAAGGCATAACCCAATAATTTGACACCCATGGCCACCTCTACATGGCTTTCTTAGTTTGGGAGTAAACCTTTACTGGATCCTACTATGTATCGCAGCACTGTTGGTGCGTTACAGTATGCAACCTTAACTCAGCCGGATTTATCTTATGTTGTGCCAGTTCCTTCATGCACCAACCGAAGACCATTGGCAAACCGTCAAACGGATCCTATGTTATCTTAAGGCTACAGTAAACCAGGGATTGTTGATTTCGAAATCCACCTCTCTTCGGTTGAGTGCCTTTTCCAATGCGGATTGGGGTGATTGTGTCGATGATCGCAAATCAACCGGTGGCTATGCCATGTTTATGGGTGATAATCTGATATCTTGGTCTCCCCAAAAACATCCCACTATTGCACACTCATCTATTGAGTCAGAATATTGGCCCTTTGCCAATGCCACAACTGAGCTTGTGTGGATTATCTCTCTTTATCAGGAATTGAGTATTCCACAAACCCAGCCCTCCAATACTATGGTGTGATAACTTAGGTGCCACCTACCTCACAGCTAATCCTCTCTTTCATGCTCGCACCAAGCATATAGAAGTGGACCTTCATTTTGTTCGGCATCAGGTTTTTAAAGGTCTCATGCTTGTTCGTTTTATCTCGACCAAGGATCAGTTGGCCGATATATTTACAAAGGCGCTTTCTAGTGATCGATTTACTAGCTTACGTGGCATGTTGAAGGTCTGCCCAAGACTGGTATGAACTTGAAGGGGGCTGTTAAAGAATAATTTTGAATAAAATTGAATTTGAAACTGTTATGTATTCAAATTTAAATCGTCCTTAAATTCACAGGCGTGAACAGCTCTATAGAAACCGCTCTAGACGTGAACAGCTCACTCTTATCTTTTGAAATCTTATCCCTATAGCATGGGAACAAATGTGCATTATTTAAATTTTGAATTGTATAGCTCATTGAGTTATCTAATATGTAACCAATTGTAAAGAGATTGTTATATATACAACTCTTACCTAAGTCAAAAGTAAGAGAGAATTACAATTCATATTATCAATTTTACACTATTATCTCTAAGATCCACATGATCAATCTCTGTTTTAGATAAATTAATTTTTTAGGTGAGCCATTTATCAAAAAAAAAATTATCATGTAGAATTAATTTTTCAAGTTGGTAAGGGTGGCCTAGTGGCAATATCGAAGGTGAGTGCTCTTTACTTGGTTTTCGTGCCCTTCTAGGTATGTTAAGATGATTTTTTATCCAATTTTTTATTAAATTAAATTCTCTTTCTGAGTTAAAGAAAAAAAAAATGAGGTTGTCCTTGTGCATGCTTAAATGAATATAGACATGAAAATGGTAATTATGTAATTCGTGGTTAGGTTATCACAATATATATTTAGGATAATTGAAAAAAAAAGTTACACAAGAATGAAAACATCATTGATGCAAAATTTGGGTATTTAAAAATTAGGGAAAAATAAAGTCAGTTATTCATGTTACAAAAAATGTGATATTTTTGGAAATCACACATGTATGATAAATCTAAGTCTATCTTTTTTCTTTTTTTTTACTATAATCTAAATCACTGGTTAACCACTTAGAGTTGGGAGAGTATAGATTAATGTCTAAAGTACTGGTACACATGCATAGACATATATCAGATGCATGCCAATATAAAGGAAAAAGATCAACTGTAGCGCTTCAGTGTAGCACTATAGATCCTAGCCGGTGAGAGTGCATCAGTCATGTGTCTCGATGCACTCTGAATGGTCAGGTAGCAATGGTACAGACAATGTTGCTCTACAAAGGAAAAAGAGTTTTTTTTTTCTGAGGAAAATTTGACCCACCCCTTGTACTTTGCTTTTATGTCACCCAATCCCTAACTTTGCAATTAATGTCATGCACCCCTCTCCCCCAAGTTATTTAACACAGATCCTGACTTAGCAGATAGGTTTGTTAAGTGATGATGTGGCAATTTTTAAAATATTACAATGACAAAATTACCCTTAAACAATAGTGACTTATTGTTTTAACCTTTCCCAAAACCCAAATTTACAAAATAGCTTACCTATTGTTTACCCTCATTGCGACCCAACCGTGGAGAACGAAATAGAAAACAAAGGGAACTAGAGAAGCATCGATGAACACATTTTATGTGTAAATTTAGGGCAAAAAATATATATCTCTTATTCTATTTATGATGCTTCTCGGGTATTTAATGTTGATTTTATGCTTGATGGGTATAGGTGAAAGAATGGAGAAATTTGAGCTTAAAAATATCATTTTATGACTTTTTGGTGATCCTGTCCAGTTAACTCACCCAGTCAACTCGGCAACCGGGCATAAGATGAATTTTATGAGGAGAGCCACGAATTTTGTGTATAAGATCAGCCTTGGACCAAGTCAAAGAATAGCCCAATCTCATGTGAAAGATTCCATTCTCTTGAGAAAATATTCCTTAGTTATTTGGAATCAAATTTACAAGATTGTCATGGCAAGGAAGAATGGAAAGCTCCAATCGATTATGGAATTTTTCAAAAAGAGATAATAATGCTAAAGATATGATGAGTTGGTGCAAGATTTTTTCTACTCAAGAATCGTCCATATACAATGAACCTAGAAGATTGGAATTCAGTTACCAAAATTATCTCCACAAAATCTCTTGTAATTCAATTGTAAAGATTGATTGTGATCTTTACTCTCTTGTATATATATGTGATGCTGAGCAATAGAAAATCATCCAAGAATTTTATTATGAGTTTTTTCTTAGTTTTGAGAATTTATGAGAGAGTTTGAGATTCTTAGTTTTTTTTCTTTTCAAGTTGTGTTCTTCTTGCTTAAGTTTATTTTTATTTCAGATTTAGAACTCTGTAGTAGGGTAGATAAATATAGGTTGTACCCCATTACTAATTTAATTTAGGAGAGAAGGATCCCTTTGTAATCGTTTGCACATCGCCTTGGAGTGACAACAAGGCGACGAGCAACGGCGAGATAAGTTAAATCTTCCATCGAGATAAGTTTTTCTTACATTCTTTTACTTTTAATTTCGTTTCTTTCTTGCAATAAATCTGTGTTACTTTATGGTTAGTGGTTTCGTAAATTTTCGTACCGCTATGAATGGTTATTATTGTTTTTTGATTAATTTTTATTTAAAGTGATTAGGGTGTTAATTCAATCATATCCCTTTGGTACGCTTTGCCTTATTTGAGTTAGGATAATAACGATTCCTCCACCGAGATCGACCCGTTCTTGCACGATACCGTGCACTTGCGGTTACATACATATTTAATTCACATCAAGTTTTTGGCGCCGTTGCCGGGGAGGCAAGCCGTTATTTTTCCTATTTTAAATAGTTCAAAGTGATTTAAAAAAAAAAAAAAAAGGAAAAGAAAAATGCAAAAAGTTTACATTGGTTTTTATGCTTTTCTTTGCACCTCCGATTCGTTAGGTTGGAGCAGTACAATCGACGGTCCAATCCTGACCATGATATGGTGTTAAGGGATGCTGGCTATTGAATTATCAAGAGGAATAACGACCAATAGCCGGCGGTAGCGGTGTTGTTTCTCAAGGTAATTGCGGATATGACCGGTCTCTAAGCCATTGATCGTCAGGAGGTTTGCATTGACCCCGATTCGAAAAAATCCAGCTTTTCGTATCGAATTTAGAGGAAAAAGAAAAAAAAATTATCATTTGAAACAGTTTTGTGCATGAGTGTATGGACTCGTGATGCTAGCAATCGTCTAGTAAGAGTCCCATCATTTACAATGGCTGAACCAAAGATGACACTTAAGGATAGATTTTACCTCCGCTGGGGCGGCACAACCTTCATGTATTCAATTACCGGCTGCCACGAGGAAACAACTATGAATTGAAAACTCAATTCATTACCATGCTTCCTCATTTTCATGGGTTATCTTCAGAGGATGCATATTTGTTCCTCCGTGAGTATGAGGAGGTGTGTGCCCTCATTAAAATGCAACAGCTCAGTGATGATGCTGTCAAATTGAGGTGCATCACTTTTTCACTCAAGGATGGAGCTAAAAAATGGCTTTATGGTCTTCCCACAAATTCCATTACATCTTGGGAAAAATTTCCTTGTGTTATTCCTTAAAAAGTTTTTTCCTCTTCACAAGACAAATAAACTTCGAGGGGATATAATGCGGTTCAAACAAGAGTCAAATGAGTCTTTTTCAAGACTCATGGAAAGGTTCCAAGGTCTACTCCAAGAGTGCCCTCACCATGGTATTGAAATATGGCAGCTTTGTCAAATTATTTACGAGGGGATAGACTTTCCTACCAAGCAAATGCTTGAGTCTATGTGTCCTCAAGGATTCACTTCCTATGAGGATGTTAACGATGCTTGGAACTTTTTTGGCGGATCTCGCCGAAAAAACAAGAGAGTGGGAGTCGTGCGGGGAGACGGATCGCTCCCAAAAAGGTAAAAGGTTACTTTGTCGATAGCATAGTAGCTAAGGAGGCACACTTAGATAGCCTTATCAAAAGGATAGAAGCCTTAGTTCCTAAAGACCCTATCCAAAAGCAAGTCCTAATGTGCAAGCGGTGTCAAACTCCCGGACACACGGTAGAGGAATGCCCTTCGCGGGAAAATTCTCGGAATGCTAATGTAAGTGCACTTTACAATCCGTATAGTAACACTTACAATCCGGGATGGAGAAATCACCCAAATTTTTCTTGGAACCAAGGGAACCGTGTGGACCCATCCCAATTTCTAAATCAAGGTCCTCCCGGTCACACCGGGCCATATGCTCCCCCTAGACCCAATTTTGTTCCCCAAGGTAATTTTCGGCAACCTCTCGGGTTTTCTAACACGGGTGAGCCGGCCGGACTTCGGTGAGTTGGAGAAGAATGTGGCGGCTCTAATGGCGGGGCATACCCGGTATGGAGAGGACACTTACCCAATTGGTTACCTTAATGTGTGAAAAGAACAAGAGTATTCCCTGGCCGGCCAGGGAGACCAACCCACGCCATCACCCACAACCAAATAGGTCAAACCCTCAAGTGAATGGCATAGAGAGTCAATCGGGGTCCTCCAAACAATGCAATGCAGTCCATGCATTACGGAGTGGCCAAGAGTACCTACGGGGATGAAGCACCAAAGAACAAACCCAAAGTTGCTCCTGTTAATGTTCCCCAATCCGAGGCAACTCTCGAGCCTCTTTCTTAGGGTTCGTCGATGTATCCCGAAAGACCCAAAGAGGCCGTATCGGACCGAGTTTTTACTCCACCAGCCCCATTCCCTAATAGGTTGGTAAACCAAAAGAAGGCCGCTTTAGTTGATAAAATTTTAGAGGTCTTCAAGCGGGTAGAATTGAATATCCCACTTTTGGATGCAATTGATCAAATTCCTATTTATGCAAAAGTCCTTAAAGACTTATGCACACAAAAGAGGATTAGTCAAATTCCTAAAAAGGTATTCTTGGCTGCACATTTAAGTTCCCTTATGAACCATCCGTGTGGCGACCAAATACAAGGACCACGGCTGTCCTACCATCTCTTGCATCATAGGCAACACTTTTTATTGATCATGCTCTACTAGACTTAGGTGCAAGTGTGAATCTTCTACCTTATCATGTTTACCAACAATTAGGATTGGGAAAGTTGAAACCAACGTCCATCTCACTTCAACTAGCCGATCGCTCTGTAAAAACTCCTAAAGGAATGGTAGAGGATGTTTTGTTAAAGGTAGGAGAATTTCTTTTTCCTGTGGATTTTATTGTTTTAGAAATACATCCTGTCTCCAATAGAGATCAAATCCCTATCATTTTAGGAAGACCGTTTACGGCTACAAGCAATGCCGCGATAAATTGTAGGAACGGTCTTATGAAGCCGTCATTTGGTAACCAAGCCGTTGATTTAAATGTATTTAGGCCGGGTAAGCAACCGAATGAGGAAGTACATATGCTCCAAGAATTCCACGACCATGTAGAGACCACTTTTGACATTGACTTTGACTCGGAATTCTTGCGGTGTATGGAAGCGTTGGGAGGAGTAGCGGATACTTTCTCATCGGAGGCATGGAGTATCCACACACCCGTGGAACCTCTAGGACCTCTATCCACTTCCATTCTCAAGCCCTCAATGGTTGAACCACCTAGCTTAGAATTAAAGGAGTTACCATCCACTCCGAAGTATGCCTTTCTAGGACTGACCGGACTCTTCCCGTTATTATTGCATCCGATTTGACTTCTAATCGGGAAGAAGAGTTAGTCAAACTCTTACAAAATCACAAGGAAGCCTTAGGTTGGACGTGGGCGACATCAAAGGTATTAGCCCGTCTATTGTTCGGCATCATATACACCTTATGGAAGATACTAACCCCTCAAGGGAACCTCGAGAGGCGGGCAAATCCTGTGATGAAGGAAGCCATTAAGAAAGAGATTCTAAAGTGCTTAGCTCATGGGATCATATATCCCATATCGACAGTGAGTGGGTAAGTCCGGTACATGTGGTACCAAAGAAGTCGAGTCACTTTGTAGTTGTTAATGCGGACAATGAATTGATTCCAACCCGTATCCAAACGGGATGGAGAGTGCGCATAGACTACGAAAAGCCGAATACGGCAACGTGGAAGGATCATTTCCCTTTGCCTTTCATTGACCAAATGTTAGAGAGGTTGGCCGGACATGAATACTATTGCTTCTTAGATGGATACTCCGGTTACAATCAAATCCCCATTGCCTTAGATGACCAACACAAGACCACTTTCACATGCCCCTACGGAACCTATGCTTACCGGCGCATGCCTTTTGGGCTATGCAATGCCCCGCCACTTTTCAAAGGTGCATGATGAGCATATTCTCGGAGATATGGTAGAACAATATTTAGAAGTATTCATGGATGATTTTTTCGTGCATGGGTCTACTTTTTTCGATTGCCTACATAATCTTTCCTTAGTTCTTGTCGGGTGTATGGAGAAAGATTTAGTTTTAAATTGGGAGAAATGCCACTTCATGGTAAAACGGGGGTATAGTGTTGGGTCACATCATTTCCAAAGATGGGATCATGGTTGACAGAGCCAAAGTAGAATTGATTGAAAAGCTACCTATTCCCAAATCTGTTAAGGACATTCGCTCCTTTTTAGGGCATGCCGGTTTCTATCGGAGGTTCATTAAAGATTTTAGTCAAATTGCTCGCCCTCTCACCTCTTTGCTTGCTAAAGACCAGCTCTTTGATTTTAATGATGCCTGTCTTGAGAGTTTTAATCAACTCAAAAAAATTTTGACCACTTGCCCCCGTTATTCGAGGCACCCATATGGGCAGAGCCCTTTGAGCTTATGTGTGATGCTTCGATTTTGCATTAGGAGCTGTCCTTGGGCAACGGATCAATAAGTTACCCCATGTAATTTGTTATGCAAGTAGGACTTTAAATGATGCACAGCTTAATTACACCACCCCCGAAAAAAATTCTTAGCTGTTGTATTCGCTTTAGAGAAATTTCGTGCCTACTTGATAGGATCCCATGTCATTGTGTATACGGATCATGCCGCTCTCAAGCATCTCTTGCGGAAAAAGGATGCCAAAGCTCGTCTCATTAGATGGGTTTTGCTTTTACAAGAGTTTGACTTGGAGATTATGGATAAACCAGGAATAGAAAATCTGGTTGCTGACCACTTATCCCGACTGCCTAATTCTTTGACTGTTGATTCACCGGTCCACGAGTCTTTCCCGGATGAGCGGATTGTTTGCGGTATCTAGTGAGCCTTGGTTCGCTGATATTGTAAATTACTTGGTAACGGGTGCGACCCCTTCCCATTGGTCCGCCCGGGATAGGTATAGATTCCATTCCCAAGTCAAGTACTATTTTTGGGATGATCCATATCCGTTCAAGACTTGCCCCGATCGGATTATCGGGAGATGTGTACGACCATGAACGGCAATCCGTCTTTGTCTTATTGTCATGATCAAGCGTGTGGTGGCCACTTTGGGCCAAATAAGGCTGCGACCAAGGTTTTACGATCCCGGATTCTCTTGGCCTAGTCTTTTTAAGGATGCATTTAATTGCTTGTAAGGCATGCCCTTCTTGTCGGTCTTTA
Organism: Protea cynaroides; assembly: GCA_028583415.1. NCBI lineage: Eukaryota > Viridiplantae > Streptophyta > Magnoliopsida > Proteales > Proteaceae > Protea > Protea cynaroides. The sequence goes on from CM053267.1 coordinate 70,052,820, forward strand.
GGCCGCATTACCAAGCGGAATATGATGCCACTAAACCCAATTCGGTGGTTGAGGTTTTTTGATGTTTGGGGCATCGATTTTATGGGTCCGTTCCCAAAGTCTTTTGGGAATGAGTATATCTTGTTAGCTTGTGGACTATGTGTCTAAATGGATAGAAGTTGTTGCTACTAAGACCAATGACCACAAGGTAGTCATTAAATTTTTAAAGGAGAATATATTCTCCCGATTTGGTACCCCTCGAGCTATCATTAGCGATAGGGGAAAACACTTCCGTAACAAACCATTTGAGGTCCTTGTTCAAAAATATGGTATTACCCATAAATTGGCAACCCCTTACCACCCTCGGACTAGTGGACGGGTTGAAGTATCCAATCGACAAATCAAGCAAATTTTAGAAAAAAGCGTCAATCCTACTCGTAAGGATTGGTCCATTCGATCTCATAGATGCTTTGTGGGCTTATAGAACTGCTTTCAAGACCATTCTTGGTCAATCCCCTTATCGTGCGGGTGTGCGGAAAAGCCCGCCATCTACCGGTCGGATTGGAACATCGGGCATTTTGGGCAATTAAGAAATTAAATTTTGATTTGTCGGATGCTAGCACTCATAGAGGACTCCGGCTCTACGAGTTGGATGAATTGAGAAATGATGCCTACGACAATGCCCGCATCTATAAAGACAAGACCAAGGCTTATCATGACAGACATATCCTTCGGAAGTCTTTTACCCCTGGCGACAAGGTTTTGCTTTATAATTCTCGTTTGCATATTTTTCCTGGTAAACTTAGATCTCATTGGGAGGGCCCTTATATTGTTCAAAATGTTTTCTCATCGGGTGCAATTGAGATTTTAAATCCAGTGCAGGTGCGACCGGCCAAAGTGAATGGTCGGCGTTTGAAGCCATTTTTGGAGCTTCCACACGACTCCGCCGAAGAGGTCATGGATCTCCATGAACCTTTTTACAGCGATGCTTGATTCGGGGATTTTTTTCTCCCCTTGTCCTTGTCTTTTATTTTTCTGTATACATTGAGGACAATGCATGATTTAAGTATGGGGGAAGGGTTGAGATTTCATAAAAAAAAAAAAAAAAAAAAAAATTTTGAGCTTTCATTGTAAATTTTAACTTTTTAACTTTGGTTTTTGGAAAAGTCAATCACTATTTCTATGGTTTTGACGCAAAAGAGGAAGGAGAAAGAGACCTAGAAAACTATCACATACGAAGTAATGAAACCCTATGTGAGGATAGTACTTAGGTTGTATTTTGAGATGGGAATTAAGTTAGAAAATACATCTTACCTCTCCTGAAGGGATGAATATTTTATGGTTATAGTTGGTAATTTCAACCTTTGAATTAAGCCGATACCTCCTTGTACTATAAAAAAAATCATATAAGAAAATAATAATATAAGAGTTTTTTTTTGTTCTTGGAACTATACGGGACATTCCGCCTCAAGAAGCGAGGTGTCTTGATTGAAATTCCTTGGATACGGCTCTTGCAAAAAAAAAAAAGAAAATACTCTTTAGCATCAATGTCTTTAAAGATATATGCCAATAGCGAAGCTATAAAGTAACATGGGAATGCATAACCACCTGCACTTCTCAAGCCAATTGTAGTGGAGTAGTTTAAAGAGGAAGAAAGAAAGAAAGAAAGAAAAAAAAAAAAAAAAAAAAAAAAAAAAAAGATACAAGTGTTGAAAGCTATTCTTGGGTCTTGGTTACTAGTATGTTACAAAGGGTTCACCTTAAGGAGAGATATGTTTGGAAGATATAACAAGGTTTCCTAATTGAGATGCAACCTTAGTGTTTGAATCATATGAGGTAGCAATGTTCAAGTGTGGGGGGTTTGTATGTTTTCTTGATCCCAAGTTGAGTGTTTTGACTAATAAGATATGTGTGTGCTCTTTTTTCCTTAATACCAAAATTAAAGTTTGAAATTTCTATATGAATTTTGTGTGTTTATTCTCTCGAAAATACTCACGAGACACAACTCGTCCACTAGGGATAACCTAGGGGTTTAAAGGCTTGTTGCGCGTGCTAAGTGCAATCGTGATTCCTACGAAAGTGAGTTAGGATTTTATTTTATTTTTATATTTTTCTTTGCTCGAGACTAGCAAAGCTCAAGTGTGGGGGAATCTGATGAACACATTTTATGTGTAAATTTAGGGCAAAAAATATATATCTCTTATTCTATTTATGATGCTTCTCGGGTATTTAATGTTGATTTTATGTTTGATGGGTATAGGTGAAAGAATGGAGAAATTTGAGCTTAAAAATATCATTTTATGAATTTTTGGTGATCCTGTCCGATTAACTCACCCAGTCGACTCGGCAACCGGGCATAAGATGAATTTTATGAGGAGAGCCACGAATTTTGTGTATAAGATCAGCCTTGGACCAAGTCAAAGAATAGCCCAATCTCATGTGAAAGATTCCATTCTCTTGAGAAAATATTCCTTAGTTATTTGGAATCAAATTTACAAGATTGTCATGGCAAGGAAGAATGGAAAGCTCCAATCGATTATGGAATTTTTCAAAAAGAGATAATAATGCTAAAGATATGATGAGTTGGTGCAAGATTTTTTCTACTCAAGAATCGTCCATATACAATGAACCTAGAAGATTGGAATTCGGGTTACCAAAATTATCTCCACAAAATCTCTTGTAATTCAATTGTAAAGATTGATTGTGATCTTTACTCTCTTGTATATATATGTGATGCTTCGAGCAATAGAAAATCATCCAAGAATTTTATTATGAGTTTTTTCTTAGTTTTGAGAATTTATGAGAGAGTTTGAGATTCTTAGTTTTTTCTTTTCAAGTTGTGTTCTTCTTGCTTAAGTTTATTTTTATTTCAGATTTAGAACTCGCAGTAGTAGGGTAGATAAATATAGGTTGTACCCCATTACTAATTTAATTTAGGAGAGAAGGATCCCTTTGTAATCGTTTGCACATCGCCTTGGAGTGACAACAAGACGACGAGCAACGACAGAGATAAGTTAAATCTTCCATCGAGATAAGTTTTTCTTACATTCTTTTACTTTTAATTTTGTTTCTTTCTTGCAATAAATCTGTGTTACTTTATGGTTAGTGGTTTCGTAAATTTTCGTACCGCTATGAATGGTTATTATTGTTTTTTGATTAATTTTTATTTAAAGTGATTAGGGTGTTAATTCAATCATATCCCTTTGGTACGCTTTGCCTTATTTGAGTTAGGATAATAACGATTCCTCCCTGAGATCGACCCGTTACTGCACGATACCGTGCACTTGCGGTTACATACATATTTAGTTCACATCAAGTTTCAATGGCATCTCTCAGTACTCAAACAGAGAACACTTCCACTGATGGAACCAATACTGCTCCTATAGCAATCAATGGCCCAAATTTTGCACTCTCTGCACGACCTCTGGTAACTTTATTTATGTAGTCAGTCTCATTCTTATCAAACTATCCTCTTCTAATTACCTTATCTGGCGATCATTATTTGAACCTATCCTTCATGGTCCCGAGTTAATGGGACAGATTAATGGCACTGTTCTATCTCCCAAATTCCTGCATCTCCTTGGTTTGAGAGAGATTTGATGTTGTTGTCATGGATCAACGCTACCCTAAGAAAAGCTGCTCTTCCCTACATTGTAGGGGTGTCCTCCTCCAAACATGCATGGAACCTTCTTCAACAGTGATAATGCATCCATACTTCGGCTCATGTTATGGCATTAAAGTGCCAAATCAGTCGACTCAATAAGGGCGCGCAGACCATGAACGAGTACCTTCAACAGTTCAGAAACCCTATCTAATCAGCTTCCCACATGTGGTGCTGCCATTTGTGAATATGATTTAATTCTCTACGTCTTGGATGGTCTCCCTCCCTCGTATAGGCAAATTTCATAGTCCATTCATGTTAGAGCATGAAGCACAAATCTGTCTTTTGAAGAGCTTTACACTCTTCTTATCTGTGAAGAACTTGTAGTAGTTGAAGAATCTCTCATTGACACCTCGAGTGCTTTCATCGCATCTCACTCTCCTCGCTACAATTCTGGCCATGGCTCAACAACTCAAGGTCGGTCAAATCATGGTGGTCACACTTCATATTCTCAACGCTGACCTTCACCTTCCTTCACTGATAGAGGCTTACTTCCTCAATCACACTCTTCATCATCTGTTGCTGATCTCGAGAATTTCGGTTCTCGTCCTCAATGTGAGATTTGCAATAAGGTGGGACATCTTACCATTGATTGTTACCACCATATGGACTACTCTTATCATGAACGACGTCCACTAAAAAATTTGCTGCAATGGTCTCGTCTACCAACCCAGCACCACCAACTTGGTATTCAGATACAGAGGCATCACATCATCTTACCCTTGATAAGGACAACTTGCATATAGCCGAGCCCTATGATGGTAATGACATGGTTTAGGTCCAAATTGGTCAAAAACTGTCAATCTCTCACACTGGCTCTGCCACTTTCTCTTCACAGTCCTCAACCTTTCATTTATGTAGTATTTTGTATTGCCATAATGCCTCTATCAATCTTTTATTCATTCACAAATTTACAAGAGATAACGATTACATATTCTCATTTGATGCTTCTGGTTATCGTGTGTAGGACAAGACCATGGGGAAACTTCTATTCCAAGGACCCGCTGAGAATGGTCTTCATCAATCATCCATGGTCGTCTCGATCATCCGTCCAGTACCATTCAAGGGGCTATCTGCCATTTCCCCCCTTGCTTAAATAAAAGAGATTCTCACGTTTGCCCCTCATGTCAGCTTGCTAAGAGTCATTGGATTATGTTTCCATCGTCTACATCTGTATCTCATCATCATTTGGAGTTAGTTCATTGTGATATTTGGAGTCCTGCCCTATTCTTTCTTGTTATAGTTTTCATTATAATGTACTGTTTATGGACGATTCTTTTAGGTTTTGTGGCTATTTCCTATGCACCTTAAATTTGAATTCTTTAAAATTTTTGTTCATTTCAAAGCCAAAACCAAAAATATATTTAAAAATGAACTCACCACCTTTCGGTCCAATGGTGGTGGTGAGTTTACCAACACTACTTTTAAGTTATATCTTGACACCCTTGGTATTGCCCACCATTTATCTTATCCCTACACACCTAAGCAAAATGGTGTGGTTGAATGGAAACATCGCCATTTGGTCAAAATCAGAATGGCTTTATTGGCCCATGCATTCATGCCTTCTCAATATTGGGTTAAAACATTTACTACAGCCATTTTTCTTATAAATAAGATGCCCATCCTTCAACGACATACCCTGTCCCCATATGAACAACATATAACATCCACACCAGATTACTCATCTCTCTGAGTTTTTGGATGTCCATATTTCCTGTGGTTACGTCCTTATCGCAATAACAAATTGCAATATCGTTCCTCTCCTTGCTGCTTCTTGGGTTACAATGCCTCCTACAAGGGCTATCATTGTCTCTACACCCACACAAATCATGTCTATATTTCTCATCACATAGTGATTGATGAAACAAAATTCCCATTTGTAAACCCTAGCCCTCAAGTCCCTTTTCCTCCCCTACCCACAACCTCGATTTCTTTGGGGTCAGTCAATCCTCCCCTCGGCCCCCATCTTTAAGAAGAAGGCTTTTACCCGTAGTGCTTACCCTCTGCCCCTTGCTTTAACTAACAATCTCCTGCAAGCTTATACCTGTTATATGCAAGCATCTTGGTTGGCAAAATGGCATCACGCCATGGATGCTGAGTTTACTTCTCTTCAGCAACAAAGGACCTAGACCCTTGTCCCTTTCCATCCATCGAAGAATATTATCACAAGAAAGAAGTTCTATCAGATCAAATAGAACCCCAACGGTTCCATTTTCTAATATAAGGAAAGGCTTGTGCTTGTGGTTTCCTACAGCAACTATGAATCAATTTTGTTGAAACGTTTAGCCCTGTAGTCAAGCCCCCACCATTCACACTATTCTTTCTATTGTAGTAACACATGGGTGGCCTCATCAATCGATGGATGTTGAATGTGCATTTCTCCACAATGATCTCAAGGAAACAGTCTATATGGCCCAGCCACAAGGATACACTGATCCTACTCGCCCCTCTCATGTCTGTCTCATGAAGAAAGCCATTTACGGTTTGTGGCAAGCCCCTAGGGCTTGATATGAGAAGTTTGCTTCCAGGCTAATTACTTACGGCTTCTATGTCACTTCATCCGATTCTTCAATGTTCGTCTTTCACTGACATCGGCACATTATTTATTTATTGATATATGTTCTAATCGTGAATCATCCTCCTATTTATGGGAACTAATGCATTTTCTTAGCAGCCATTTTAAGAAGAAGGATTCGGGATCATTATCCCATTTTTCAGGTATTCAGGTCAATCGCACCTCTGTTGGTCTATATCTTGACCAATCGAAGTATATTCTTGAATTCCTCCAGTGAGCAAATTTGCTTGGTTGTAAGCTAATCTCCACCCCAACGACATCACAAAAATTAAATATCGATGATAGTACTTTACTTGAGGAGGTTACCGAATATCGGAGTCTAGTGGGTGCCCTTCAGTATGTGACACTCACAAGGCCAGATGTGGCCTTTGTTGTACAGCAGGTGCCTCAATTTGTAAAAGAACCTACCGAAATGCATTTTGTTGCTGTCAAGTGGATATTAGGGTTTCTTATAGGTTTGATCACAGTGGGTCTCCATCTACGGCTTGGCCCTATGACCCTCATGGCCTCATAATTTGACGGTTTTAGAATAAATAATACAGTACGATTTTAATAAGAGATTTGGTGAGTATGAATTGAAACAGGAATTTTTTTTGTGGTGAAATAGAAAGTAGGGGGAAAATTGCCCCCCCGCTCCTCCTTTTTGATGATGTTTATTTGTCTCCACAAATATTTGTAGCTATTTCTAATTGAATTGCTCAAGAATAAGAAATCTGGTACTCTTTAGCCCCCCCCCCCCCTCCCCCTTTTTGATGATGTTTCCACGAATATTATTTGTAACTATTTGTAATGGAATTGCTTAAAGATGAGAAATCTGGTACTCTATTCAAACAAAACAATACATTGTGGGCAGATCATAGTACTGGAGTCTTTCTTCATCCTTGCAGGTTTCTATCAGGTCCATAACAAAGAAGTGTAGATAAAAGGAACTGGATCTCGGCCTGTTATAAGAAACCATGAACGCAATTTTGTCATTGCATGAGCATTTATGGTAGGCAAAGCTAGGAATGCAGTTCTAGTAGAGGCTAAAGTAATCTGAAATGCTCTTCAATTTTGATACATCAAAGCTTGAATTTCTGCATGAAGATGACCACAAACCTATAGGCTATATATAAGCCTATAACTGGGGCCTTCAAAGGTTAACTAGACAGTGTTAAGAAAAAAAGTGAGCAAGCTTCCTCTCTTGCATCTGTTCCCTACCCCAGTAGTATAACAAAGACTCCTAGAGTATGACTAATCAGAAACCCTTTATAAATCCTTTGATCCATCTCAACAAGGGATGAGTGATCGAATCACTAATAACTCTGATTGCCGAACAGGGACTAATGAGAAATCAAGGAATTTGCTAAGGCTAGAAGGTATGTGCTGCAGTTGAATTGGTAGATCGTAAACTAACATTTCAGGCCTAACCGAATCAACCTGGTTGTAACTAATTTCAAGCATTAAAGGAGTTCTATGTCATTTATCGCAAGTTGGGGGAGTTCATTATATTTAATGCATATTATAGGGGAGGTCTGTGTAATATACCCTATATCTAACACATCCCTAACCGAAAACCCTCCCTGACCTTATTGGCAGCGCTTGATGGCC